>NW_006499799.1:5237688-5263175 GCF_000471905.2 Amborella trichopoda
ACATCTTAATGATATTATATCATATATGTTAATTCCTACAATTTTAATTATATGATATCTTAATGAGTAAAGTCCTATTGTAAAACTAATATAGTAAACAACTTAATCTTATATATTCATTTAAAACTCTTATCAAGGGGGGAGAGGGGGGGGGCTTCAATTTTTTTGAGGATTATGAGGAGACCCTATTCCTAGGCGGGTGCCCAAAATGCTTAGGTGCCTGAATCCTCATTTTTTGAACATTGGGTGGTCGAAAATGCGGGAAAAAGCGCCTGCCTAGGCTGCCTGCAGGAGTTTCGTGAAATTGTTTTTCAGGATGGCCTAAAATACCGTTTTCAACTACTCTAATTCCTTGATTATGTGAATTTTGATGGACTTTTTGAAATTAAATCGAAATGCATGAGTTTAAAATATTAAATAGTTCATCTCTTATGTGTATATTGACAAATTTTCCTATGGATTTTCTTGTGTGTAATTTTGACTTTTCAGTTTTTTGGCGTGTCGTTTACTTCTTGTATCTCTCGTTACCCCTTCAATATATATATTTTTCTTTTAAAATGGAAGGTGTTTTATCTCAAAGCATGCAATTATTCAATATTGCCAAGAATATAATGTCGTATATAGTGCACTTGGACAATGAGATTCTAAACTTTGAAGGTATGTTAAAAACTATAAGATAAAACCATTATAATTAAGATATTGAGAGAGTACAAAATGATTTAAAAGAAAGCCAACAAAAAAAATGGGGTTGCTCTTTTTTTTTTTAAAAATAATCTTATGATTGATTTTAAAGGGAAAATTACAAAAAACCCTCAAGACCACACTTTCTATGCTACTTACCCCTAACCTAAGTTTTTCTCTCACTTTTTTCCCCAAAACAATCTTTCTATGCAAATACCTCCCCAAGGGAAAATGTTCATTTTGTTTAGATGGAAATGCCTTTCCTGTACACAAAAATCATTTTGCCCAGATTTGACGTTGACTTTCGGACCCTAATAGCAAATTGCTGGAGCGCACCATCGCATTGCCAGATCTATTATTCCAGAAACTTAAGTGCCAGATTGCTCTAAGACAACTATCAGACTGAAACTGAGTGCTGCCGGTCTGCCTTTTACATAGTGCTGGAGCCTTGGAATCCATTAACATCTATTGCCGGACCGCCCTTTGCAATTGTCGGATTGCTGTAACTCCACAATTTTTACTGTTGAACCGCACTTACATAGTGGCGGAGCCCTGTAACTCCAAAAGTATCTACTGTCAGACCACCCTTTGCAACTGTCGGAGCCCTATGACTCTAGAAGTTTTACTGCCGGGCCGCACTGACACAGTGCTGGAGCCTTGTGATTCCAGAGTGTTCTACTATCGGGACGCACTTACACATTGCCGGAGCCTTGTGACTCCAGAGTGTTCTACTGCCAGACCGCACTTTCACAGTGCCAGAGCCCTATTTTGGTGGGATAGAGGAGAGACAGGCGTGGTGGGTAAGTTAAAAGTAAGGGAGGGTAGTTTAGGCATTTTTTTACTTTTTTTTGGTTGGGGGGGTATTTGCATAGAAATTGTATTTTGGGGAAAAAAGTGAGAGAAAAAGTTAGGTTGGGGGTAAGTTGCATGGAAAGTATAGTCATGGGTTTTTTTTTATAATTTTCCCTATTTTAAAAGTTTATTAAACAAAATCTTCCCAAGTGGTTTTTTGCCTGAGGGAGTCAGGGAGTTAGTGTACAGTATATGCTCCTGCATTCTCCACTCATATTTTTTTGAGGGAAAAAGCTTATACAAGGTTGCCTCCTAATATTATTTGGGCGCCCGCCTAGGCGGCCTAGTCCGACCCCCCACCGCCTAGGTGGCCGCCTCCGACTTATTGAACATTGCTAGGAAGAATCCAAGTAGGAATAGGGGTGTGCGTCATGTTTAGCATCACTTTATGAAGATGACCATGGGATGCTTCAGAAAATGGAGGAGTCAAGGGGGGCTAAATGCACCCAGGAGTTTCCCATGGAGTTACTAGCATGTCTCTTATTTCCTGTGCTGATGGCTATCCAGATTTTACACTGAGCAATAAGTTTAATGGGAAGATGACTACGTACATTCACCATGTAGTTTGGGAGGGCATGGTTCCACTTGGTTTGAATTATATGAAGAGCCAAAGGAGGATACGATATCCAAAGATTTAGATGAGGAGCCTTGGACAATGTAGTTTCAATTTTGAGATATGATTAGTGAAGGGAGGATGTCTCTGATGCTTTTTGCTCCATTGCTATCATAAAATGTTGGATAGGAATGGTGGCAACTGCAAGGGTAACAATGTAAGAAGTTCCAGGAGCAATAATAAACAAGAAGGGGATTGGGGGGCTGTAAAACGTAGCATGTTACAACATAAATGGGCTGTCTTTGAGGTTCAGTGGGAAGGAAAGCATCTTCTTGTAAGGAACAGCCTGATATCTAGCTTTGGTCGATGAGGATTCTCTTATGGAATATGAGGGACCTGGGGGAACCAAAAACTAGGGCATCACTTATGTAATTTGTAGGGAAGTATAAGCCAGATGTTTTGACATTGTTAAAAAGTAAAAACAAAGCCAAAAGACTTGTGGATTAGCCGCCACACAAACTAATAATGCATCAGGATATACTAGTTCTCCAGTGCAATGTGGTTTATCTTAGTCATCTCTGAAGGCCCATTTGGGGATTCAGATGGGTCCTAACTATTGTCTATGGACCAGACACGACAAGGGAAAGGGAAGAATTTAGAGCTTGATGGAATGACACATGTAATAAGTCGCCCTGGTGCATTGGAGGAGATTTCGATGCCTCAAGGTGTCTTCATGAAAAGAGTACGAGGTTGTAGAACAACTAGCATGAAAGGGTTCCAAAGATTCATTGACACCAATGAGAATATGAGATCTTGGAAATATTATTGAGTTGGGCAAGATATACGTGTTCTAGTTATAGCGAATCAAATCCCATCTTCGTGATACTTGTTTGCTTATTGTGTCTTTGGATTGATAAGAGAAATTTCAAGAAGCATGCTACCATGGGCTGCCAAGGCTTAGGGGGTGTAATCGAGTTATGTCGACCTGACCAGGGTCGAAGTGTTGACCCATTAGCTAGATTCGTCAGGCTGGGTCTATGTCTAAATGACTTGGAACTGACCGTTTTTGGGACCTTTATATTATGAGAAAATGATTTCGCTTGTCCCATTGAATAATATAGTCTGGGTGGCCTGGATTGAATTTGGTCTGAATTGAATGACCAACATGACAACTTATTATTTTATTTTTAAATTTTTTTTTTTTATGCACTCAATGGACCTCAAGTTTCTAGGACAGGATGCAACATGTGTACGAGAAACAGCAAAAAAATATTACCCAAAAGGGGCAAAATATGACCGTCCCTCTCGGTCGATGCTATCTTCCAGATTGGTTTGTGTGGTTTGTGTTCGTTCGGCCTGTACTTTTGCTTGGGCAGGGAGACTCAGAATCTTTCGATACATACACACACATATTGTGTATATGTGTGTGTATACACACACATTTATAGAACATATTCCATACATGTATTATAATTATAATTATGCAATTAAATTTTGATCCGGACTGGAACATAATTAACAGGGTCTTAATTAGTCTTGTTGGGTTGGGATGGGTTTGGGGTCTACCTGATCTGTTTACACCCCTACGAAAGCCTATATATATCGGACCACCTTCCAATTATTTTTGATATAGACCTTGTGAATATTGGTTTGTGGCCTTTAAGGGCTATAGACCTCTTAAATATGATATTTTATATTGGAATATGTACTTTAGTGGGAGTGTGTGTTGACTGACCAAGGGTTGGATAGTTTATTGCCCTGGTCATATCCAAAACCCTTACCTCCGGGCATGTGGACTACCGAGAAGGGTTTACAGTAGGTCCTACCATATTGAGGTCGTAGAGATGCCTAGGGATGATTTTTGTAGGCCAAGAGAATTGTGTGGTCTTGTGTGTGGTTGTAGGCTTATGAGAGCAAAGGTCAAAGCCTCAACAATCTTCCGTACAACATGTACATATGACAGTCGCATTACTGGTAAACAACACTATAAAGGGACACATATACATATGCATAAAGAGCCCCCTTTGAATTGTGGTGACAAGTGCTAAACTTGCTCTTAAAGGGGAGAACCGTAATCTACATTCCAGAGTCATGGTTCCACTGTTTGTTATCTAATTTTGACAAGCCAATCATGAGGCCTTGCTTTGAAAATGTGGGCCATGGGTCTTTGTTGGGTTGGATAAGAAAACAGTAGTAGATCATGGTTCTTGGGGCAAGTGGAGTCCCTTATTGTTGCTAATTTTGACCCATTAATACCTGTCCACTATTTTAGTCTTAGCAATATTTTATGTTTTTTACATATTTTTTCAGAATTTTAAAATTATATTTCCACTGTAATATTCATTAAAAGGGTATTTTTGAAAATTTTCAGAACTTGACAAGGCACACGTGGGAACCAAGGATCCAGCCCCCACATCTTAGGGCTGCCAACAGACAGGGCTGGGCCCGACCCGAGGCCTGGGAAAGCTCGGACCAGTTCTGGGCTGTCCTGGTAAGGCCCGGCCCGGAATAAGCCTGCCAACAGCCCGGCCCGGTAAGCCGGGAAAAATGAATAGAGGCCCGGGCTCGGCCCGGTAGGTTTGTGGCACTTTCCTTTTTCTAAATTTTAGTGCTAAGTTCCAAACAAACCAAAACAGAAAAAAAAAAAAAGGAAAAGATATAAAATTGCTGCTATGTTGAATAGAGTAAATTTTTCAAGATATTTGCTGGACCAAAGTATGGAAGAATGATCCATATGTTGATTGGTGAGCGTAACATGGAAATGATGGATTGGCACTCATATCTTCTGTGGACCTACATCATTCCATGCCATGTCAAATGTGTGCACAATGCAAATTAATATTCATGGAAGTATTTAATTGATAGGAAATGCTTGTTCTTAAATAATTAAGAGAGTCGTATAGAAAATATTTCTAATGAAGTGGCTTTCAACTGCATATTCATGAAATATGCTTTAGGATCAGAACATCATGTAAAATTATTTTTGAGCTCTGCATTCTCATCCATGGACCCAATCTTATAGATAAGAAAAATGAAAATATGGTTCAAGAAATATCATCAGCATTCAATCAGCAATGATCAAGTGGTGGTCGAGGATTACTTCTTCTACTAGCTACGTATAGAACATGTATAAAACAAAACTTTCATGTCCACTTACGTAGCTAGCTGCATCTCAAGTTTAGGAGTTCCATTTATGTGTTTTCTCTCATTTATCTGCACCAAAAGAACGAATTTTAGAATTTGAGTATGTGTTTTCTCTCATTTTTGTGCAGTGCCCATAATTCCTGGAAAAGTGTATAGAAGCTTTTGTTTTTGCCGTACTATACACATTAAAATTTTGAAGAGTGAAGCTTTTATTAAAAAAAAAAAGGGCGTGTTAAATGGGCTGGGCTGGGCCTTATTTGGGCCCAGACGAGACATTAACGGGCTAACCAGGGACAGCCTGGCCTGCTGGACAAATTTTGGGCTTATCAAGCTCGGCCCGGCCTGGCCCTGCCCAATAACAGTTTATGTTCAAAATTACCTGGCCCGGCTTGGCTCGAGGCCTGCTAGTGGCCTGTTAACCGGCTCGCTGGAGGCCCATTAGCCGGCCCTGCCCAGAAGCCTGCGGGCAGGCTCTGTCCATTGGTAGCCATACCACATGTGTGTGCCACCCATTTGGGGCCCATGTGATCCCCTAGGGTGGCATGCCCCATTTTTTTAAAAGCCAAAAATGGCACGCCCCACTTATTTGAATTTAAATTTGCAACTTTTATTTGAAGTTAGTTAGAGAGGGAATCTTCTAATTTTAAAATCGATTTGATTTGCTATTCAAGTGGGAATTTTAAAATATGGAGGATTATCTTTGACTTCTTAAAGATTATAGAAGATTTAGATAATGATAATAGTGGTTATATTATCAAATTTAAATAGGAGTTGGATTTGGTCAAAATTTTAAGAGGATAAGGTTCCTATTTTCCACCCAAAATCATGATCGCTGATTTGTGGGATGGATGACTCTGATTAAATTTCTCTCACCCCACAGATTTCCTAATTGTCCTAAAGGTCAAGCTGGAAAATAAAGATAAGACATACTTAAAGAAATCTTATTCAAATTGAGAGATAGATTTCTTTTTATTTAAACTTGATTGAACCAATTAACAATTTTTTTTTTTTTTTTAAAAAAAAGTTATTTGAACCTCTCCCAAACTTACCACAAGACTCTCTCTCTCTGTCTCTCATGCCCTAGACAAGAAAATAGTCTTTCTCTCTCAGGCCCTAGACAAGAAAAGAGTCTCTCTCTCACGTCGCAATTTTCTCTCCCTTTTTATTTTTTCTTTTCACACACGTAAAAGAAAAGGAGAGGCCTCTCCTCTGTTTTCCTCTCTCATGCCAACCTTTCTCTCTCCCATATTTTCTCTCACACAAACCTTTCTCTCTCTCCCCATAGGTGTGAGGCCACCATCTCTCCTTCTCTTGCTTGTGTAATGTCCCAAATACGAAATTAAAAGAATGGAGGTCGCACCATATGAAACTGTAAGTTAGGGTTTTCAGATTTTTGAAGAAAAGAGAGGTATATGAAGCCTAGAGAGCGATCAACTCACAAGTTCAGCTCTAAGTTGTTTTTATAGTTTTCTACAAATCCTAGTTGAAGTTTTGAGCTCTTTAAAACCCAAGAGAAAGAGGTACTGCCTGAAAAGCTTCCTTATTTTAGAAATTCTAGCAACACCTAAAAGGCTAAAAGTATGCCATCGATGAGGGAATCGGGTGTACCATGACCTGTAAGGATAACTTCAGGCATCTTCCAGTAAGTCTTTTCAGTTGATTTAATTATTTCAGAATATTTTTTATTTTTCTTTGAATTTTTAGGAACATATATTATACAGAAAATTATAGTGGAAGTTTATTTAAAGCTTCTTGATAGTTTTTATTTGTTTTGACAGTGAAAGTAAAGATCCTCAGTTGTATCTAGAGTATTAATTTTGTTTAAAGAAGTATTTAATGGTCCACGTAAGTGGAATTCAGGTGTATTGAATAAAATAAAATAAAATTTTTAGAATTCAATACCTTAAGTTCCACATAGCTGCACCTTTCATTGGTATCAGAGCCTTTATATTTCATTGCCATAGTCTTGGAGTTTTTATTTTTATTTGAGTCTAGAAACATGACATTAGAAAGCTTCTTCGCTGTGTTTATTAAGTCTGAAAGATTTGTTGGGAAGAACAATGCTAGTTGGAAGAGAAAAATAGGCTGTCCTCTTCAAAGAAGGACTTAACCAAATTCTTACTGATGATCCCCCACCTGCCCCAAGAGGAAATTTCTATGAAAGACATTCTGTAAGAGATGCTTATGCTTAGTAGGAGCGCAAAAACACTTTAGCAAAGCATGTTCTATCTATGGCCATGGATGACACCCATTGTCTCGAGTATGAGAATCTGAAGACTGCAAAGGAGATTCATGAATGACTTGAGATTGATTATGCCTTTCCTTCTCTCACTAGAAAAATAATGGCCCAGATTTGAAGATGAGGGAAGGAAGCAAATTGACTGAACATATACAACAGTTCAGAGCTTTAGCTTGTGAGCTCGAGGGTGCACAAGCTCAGCCGGATGAAAACATGCAAATCTGCCAATTGCTGAATTATATGCCGAGCTCATGGGAAAACTTCATTTCAAGCCTTACCGCAAGAGAGAGCATGTTGATGTTGGATGAGATCACCACCAAACTTAAAGCCGAAGAAGAAAGAAGATTGTCTCGTGGTACTTCAGCCTTGAATGACTCTGTATATTTGGTAAACCTTAACCCAACTCTAGTTCATTCAATAAGAAGAAAGGCAAAGGCAAGAATAAGAACAAAACCAATGAGAATCAATAGGGGAATAATGAGCCTAAGAAAATGAGGATTAATGAATACCCAATGCTATAACTGCAAGAAATTTGGGTAGCTTGCAAAGTATTGTAAAGCACCCAAGAATACAAATCCCAAGGGCAATAGGGAGCATGCTTGTGTGGTCCTCGAAACCATGCTAGCTGATCCTAAAGTGGGGTATGGTGTTTTGATTCAGGGTCCAATTCCGATGTATCAAACACCAAGGATGGGTATAGAAATTTTATCCCTGTTGCCCCAGGGGATGCAACATCTATATGGTTGGGAATTAAAAGACTGACATTCTGGGTATCGGAGACTCCGTCCTTCAACTTGAGAATGGTAAAAGTACGATCCTAAAGCAAACTCTTTATGCTCCTGAGATGAGGAAGAGTTTGGTTAGAGTGGTTTACCAAACATGTTTAATAATTGGTGGTCGGAATTTACGATTGATGGTTGGGCAAGTTATAGACTAAGCAAGAAGTCGCAAATGCCGAAATATCATCTAACATTCAGTTTAATATCTTGGCATGCCGGAGAGTTGTCCAAGATAAGACAAAACTGAAGAGATAAGGGAGTTTAGATGAATGGAAGCTGAGGATAGATGCGAAGCCATCATTGCAAGATTACTTGTGATTGGAAGAGATATCTTAGCATCAATGATCATGATCAAAGTGGCTGAAGAAAGGATATAGCAATATGAGGCTTTTCCATGCAATTGCAAACAGACAGAGGCATTCAAACTGTACTCAAGGTATCACAATCTCAAGGAGGTTTGAAAGCAGATAGGAGATTAAGAAGGCCATTGTATAGTCTCTTCAAAGGTCTTTCATGGCAGAAGAGATCACAACCATCATTTGAAGAACTGCCAGTGGAAAGATTGTCCCCATCCGGCTGGAATTGTGATGAAATGTCCATTTGGATAGGATGAGGTGGGCAATGTTGATTTCAATGGGATATGGTGCGTGCTAAGATGCATTCCCCTTGGCCCTTTTCCAAGATTTTTGGGTTGATGCTGAAGGAGGAATTATGGGCTATGTCTTGAGAGTTCAATCAACGGGGAAAGATTAGTAGTGCTATTAATGCCTGATTCATTGAATTAGTGCAAAAGAAAGAAAGGGTAGAGGATATTAAGGATTTGATGGAGTTAGCTTACTCGGTAGTGTGTACAAAATTTTGATTGAAGTTTTTACAGATAGTGAAGTAATGTCCAAGGTGGTCTCTCTGCCTCAGATAGCATTTGTAAAATATAGGCAAGTTCTTGATGGTTCCATGTTGGCTCAAGATTGTATTCACTCTAGGTACAAGGATATGATCCTTGGGGCGATTTGTAAGCTGGATCTAGAGCAAACATTTGACAAAGTCGACTGGTGTCTTTTGTAGAAGACAATAGGCTGATGGGTGTGGGAATAGATGGAGAATGTGTGGGTATCTAGTTGCTTGCCATTTGTTCATTTCTCAATCATAGTGAATGTGTCCCCTACAGCCTACTTCCAGGGTTTGAAAGGCTTGTGGCAAGGGGATCTCTATCCATTTTTATTGTTCTCCGTAGCGTAGCTGTATGCTTTATGGTGTCTACAAACAATGTCTATTAACAGCTTTCAATTCTTCACGTAAAGGCCCCACCGTAACCATTTTACTATTGCTGATGATACGCTCATGTTTTGTGGTGGAACATTGACCGAAATGCAAAAGCCTTATCTTTTTTTGAGATGTTTTGAGGTAGCCTCAGGCATAAGAGCTAACATGGAAATACCATGTTGATGGGTGTTTCTTCTCAGAAGATGAGTTAGGTGTATTTTCCAAATCTGTGGGGTGTGGATTGATGGGTTACCAAGTTAATATTTTGGATTGCCATTATGCATAGGTAAGCCATGAGAAGAGACGAGGGGAGGGGTATTGGAGAGTCTAAAAACAAATTTGGCCTCTCTGAAAAGGAGCTTCCTATTATTTGTTCATAGAATCATTAGCTAACTTCCCACCATATTATATGTTATTGTTTTCTATTCCATCAATAATAGCTAGTGAAATTGAGAAGCTGATGTGTGGTCTCCTTTGGAGAGGACACCAGAGAAATATCTTTTTCACTTTCTTGGATGGAACACATGTAAACGAAAGAGTAAAGGGGGATTCGGTCTTAGGAAGATTAAAGAGACCATCAAAGCCCTCCTTCCCAAATATAGTGGAGGTGCGGAGGAAGGATCAACTTTGGAGGACTGTAATTGCTAAAAACTATGGCAAAGATAATTCAGGTTAGCTAATTAGGCCATATTGCTTTCTGGTGAATGATATAAACAGCTGCCTTTCTGTCAAAAAAAGAAAAAGGAAAAAAAAAAAGAAAACAAGGTGGGCAATGAAAGGGTAACAAGGTTTTGGATGTACTTGTGGCGTGGGAACTGCTTTATATGTTTGGTACCCAGGATTATACACTTTGGACACAAAATCAGAAACAGCAGTGGCTGAGAGAGTTGAAGGGTTTGGACACAGAACCATCTGGAGCCCCTGCCTGAAAATAGCACTTAAGGAGGACGAGCTCGAGGCATTTAGCTGGTTGGAAGAATGGATTACAGCAATTCTTCCTCATTCCGAATAAGGATGGCATCCTGACAAGGACTCTTGTTAGTCATGGTGTTTTCTCAAAGAAATCTTTATACACCATTATAACATGGAACCAAGACCCCAATCATGCAGTCTAAAAATATGATCCATTCCAGGAAGTCTGAGAACAAAGGGCTTAACTTGTTTGGTCACCTTCAATAGGATTTTGACTTTGGACCACCTAAAAAACAGGGATATGCTCATTGCAAATGTTTGTTTTGAGTGCAGTGGTGATTGAATGACAATAAAGATTCACTTATTTTTGCATTGTCCAAATGCTGCTGTTCTCTGATCTTTGTTTTTAGCCTGTTGGACTTAACATGGATTGTATCCTGTTCACTTGGTGCTTTTAGAGCAGTGGCTTATACCACCATTGTACAAGTCAGGCATTATCTTGTGAAGAATACTGAAATGGCAACTATATGATGTCATTGGGAATGAGAGGAACAGCATATGATGCTCTAGGGATAGGAGACACATGATGGATAGGATAATCTCAGGAGTCAGGGCAACAGTCACTTTCTGGACTTGGTCTAGAAAATGATTTTCGGGCCTCTTGTTAGCAGATTTGTAGATCAATGAATAGTGTTTATAGTAAAGACAGGAAATATGAGAAACATGTTAAAAAACTTGCTATAAGTGGAAAACCTTGTATTTGAACTACACTCATTGGTTCTATAATAATTGCAAAAATAATTTGCTAGTATTTACTGTAAAATTAATTTGTGTTTCCTCAGTATAAATAACCTAGAAGCTTCTAAAAACCAATGTTTTCTTTGGCTTCCCTCTTGCTTCATGGAGCAATTTTGGCTACCATCTTTAACGAATTGATATTCAGTTCATTGGCATTCACAATATGTATTGCTGTCTCTCTGTGTATTTGCCCTTCTCAAATTTATGTTGTGAGTTTCTTCCTTGGCATCTTAAAAAAAGCTGGGTTATTTTTATGGTCAATTGAGTTCCTTTTTGTTCAAGACATAGATGTTGGGAGCGTTTGTGGGAGCCTGGGATCAACCCTTGGCTGAAGCTCCTTACCCTTGGAGCACTGCTCAGGGAGTGACTTGGGAGGATCTCCTATGTATCCTATGCATACACTTCATATATGTGTGTGTGTGTGTGTATATATATATATATATTGTAATAATTCCAAAATTCCAAAAAAAAAAAGAAAAAGAAAGGAAACTTTTAATAAGTGATGGTTCGTATGAGCATGATGATCCTTAGGGACCATCACTATTTTCAAAAGCTTTTGGTTTAAAGCTTTTGCTGCCTGGCTCTTGCCACGTCCACTAAAGGACGTGGGCTTTAAGCGTTTAAAGTGTAATTTAACGGTTACACCTCATGTGTGAGGTGTAACTTAATAAAAGAATATAATATAGTATCCTAAGAATTTAAATACAACAGGCGAGGACTCCCACCCTAGAAAATTTTGAGATCCCTCTCTCTAGCCGAATTTTTATCGGAAGCTCCCTTTCAAATATTTTAGGTAAGTGACTTCATTATCTTGAAAAATAATCCGTTCTTTTTAAAAATGAAATGAAATAATTATTTCTGCTTATTATCGTGAATTTTAGGCGCGATAATTTTATGCGCAATTGACCTCATTATTTTGAAAAATAATCTTCTTAATAAAATTGTGATATTTTATCTATGTTAGATATTTTAAATGCTGTAAATTCTTAGAAATAAATTTATTTATTTTTCTTGTCTATTGTTAGAAAATTTTAGAAATAAAATTATTAGAAATAAATGTGATAGTTTTGCTTTTACTAAAATTGTGAGATTTCTTTCGGCTGTTTTTGAATATTTAGACATTGTAAAATTCATGTGCAAATGACTGCCTTATTATTTGAAAACTGATATTTTTGTAATTGATTATAGCATTGTCTGTGAAATGTTTATTTGCGAATTGACATCCTATAAATTGTGATAATTCCGTATTCTTGAATTTCTATAAGAGTTTTTCTATACATTGGCAATTATGCTAGAATGTCTTTACAAACTGCTACCTTTCTAAATTTGAGCTCAAAGTATTTGATTGGTTATATTTGAAATGTTATTGAAAGTGACTGTTATTAATGGTTTCAGTGATATTCATATTAATAATTTCAGTGATATGTTGAGTACATGATATTGCTGCTTTCGAATGTTTAAAGAGATTTAGAAATACTTTAAGTATGCAAGCGGACTCATCCGGGTTCGCCGGTGAGGTATAAGTGGACCTATCCGGGACGCCGGTGGGGATTAAGTGGACTCATCCGTTACGTCGGTGAGGTATAAGTGGATCTGTAGGGATTAAGTGGACCTATCTGGGACGCCGATAGGGATTAAGTGGACCCATCAGGACGCAGATGGGGTATATAGGTGACCTACTTGGGATGCCATTTGGGTAATTTTGTGGAATCTTTTGAATTATGCACTGCCGTTAAAATGTTATATGCATTTCAATCATTTGGATTATGTTTAACTGTGCATTTCTGAATGTGAAATTGTTATCTATAAATGCTTGTGCTCGCATTGTTTTTAATTGACCTCCATTTTGAAAGTTGTTTATATCTTTCATCGATGATTATTTTTAGGATTATGATGATCACTTATTAAGTAGCCAAAATCGTCAAATTATGGTAAACATTTTCTCAGGATAACTGCGGTTTCATTTTGAGTGCTCGTCAGGATCAACTTTGAAAGATATTGTAGTTGTGCTTAAACTTTCTTTTGTTACTTCGTAAGAATTCGCCACTGTAAATTTGTCCTATCAATGAGATGTATATATGTTGTGACTGTCACATCTCTAGAATATCTATATTGTAAATTCTCGGGGGTGTGACATATATATATATATATATATATGGGTGTGGTTTGCATAAGGTTGCAACCTTAAACAATCTCTCTCTCTCTCTCTCTATATATATATATATTTGTATATATATATATATATATATATATATATATAGATATGGGTGTGGTTTGCATAAGGTTGCAACCTTAGAATGGCTTGAGAATCTATTTTCATTTCTAATTATAAAATTTTAAACTCTAAAAATGGTTCAAATCAAGTAGATCTATAAACACATGAAAATCTTGAAAATGGATGGTCTGGATAATGTGTTGCAAGATGCACTATATTGCGGACGCGAAATTTTTTTCTTTTCATAGTCATACATCTCGATATTGAGATGATCAATTAGAGGGTTTTCCAACATTCAAACAGCCTTTTATTACGGATTTTTGAGGTACACCTTTCATTCTTATATCAACTTTTTTTATTATATATATATATATATATGTGTGTGTGTGTGTGCAATGTTTTAAAACGTGGTTTGCCCGGCGCCTAGGCGGCTTGGATCAAAATACCGCATGCCCAGACCCATGCGGCCCTACACGGGCCGATGTACTTGGGCGGGAGCCCAGGCAGGCCTAAGGATGTGGCTTTTTTTTTTTTAAATACCTAAAAGGGAAAATGGGGTAATTTTGAGGTTTAAATAGGTTATGGGGATTATTTTTCAAACTCAAAAGTCAAAAGAAAAATTCCATAAACCCTTAATCTCTTAGTTGTACTTGTTTCTGAGAATCAAATGTATTTTTTGTGGTTTGAAGAACCTTCTTAAACCTTTTCACTTGTCGTGAAATATGGAGAGTTGGAGACTATTACTAATACACATCCTATTAGACTTTTAAATTTTGTATGGTTTGAATTTTGAAATTTTGAAATTTTGAACAAATTTATTCTCAACATACGATAAGTCATATTTTTGTACATAAAAAAATATGTTACAATATTTTCAAATGTAATAAATTCTAAAATTGACACAAATATATGTATATATACTACATATCTGCATAGCTTATACAGACAGGATGCCAGGCAGGCCGCCTAGGGGCTGCCTAGTGTTTTTTGAAACCTTGTGTGTGTGTGTGTGTCCGTACAGTGCCTAAATAATAATTCATAAATGTATGTGTGTGTACTTACAAATATGTCCTATCAAATTTGAAAAATGATTTTAAAAATGAAAGAATGAACAATCACTATTTTAGTATTATCAATATGCTTAACACATGCTGCTAAGAACGTTATTGTTAGTCCCATAAAAATTATGAAATTTTTGATAATGTACAACAATAGACGAATTTATATGAAATTAAAGAGGCATTTTGTGTTATAAAATGTAATGTACTAAAATTTGATAATTGGACATACAAAAATTTTAATGATTAAAAATCAAGAAAAAGATTTTTGGAAGATTTTAAATGGGATACAATAAATGCATGAATGCTATTAAATTGACTACTTAAGAAAGGAATAAGTTTATATAGGGCATTTCTTTCATGTCCTTAAGAAATGAAAGACATAAAGGGCATTACAAAAGTCCAAGAAAAGTTTTTCTATTATGAGCAAAAGTTTTTAAATGAAAAGTAAGATGATAAATAAATCAATGAAAAATGTCATTATTTTCATACACTTTCAAATAATATGAAATAAATAAAAATTCATCCATTGCGTAGACACCTTTGAAAGGAAGATAGACATTTGGTGTAAAAAATGTAATGTACAAAAATCTTAATAATTACAAATCAAGAAAAATGTTTTGAGGAAGTTTGGTGAGATAAATGCATGACATGACATTAAATTGAATATTTTAGAAATGAAAGATACAAAGGGAATTACAAAATCTAAGAATAGATTTTCTACTATAAACAAAAGTTTTTAAATGAAAATTAAGAGAATAAATAGATAAATGAAAATATCATTATTTTATATACTTTCAACTAGGAATTGTATACAAAGAGGCCATTTATCTTTGTTAGAAGGAGTTCACAATTATTCCTAGCCATTAGATCTGAAATTGGATAGCTTGGGGTGTGTCATGAAGTTCAAGAAAATTTTCTTTGAACTTTGTAGCCAAAGACACCATCACTTGATTTGAAATCTAATGGGCAAGAGTGGTTTTGACCTCTTTGTACTAAAAGTAAGTAGTCTCTTCTTGTACTTTCCATTTCAACTAGTATAAAATAAAAAATCGTCAATTGAGTAGATACTTTTGAAAGGTAGAAAGGACATTTGGTGCAAAAAATTACATTGTACGCAAATATTAATAAATAAAAATCAAGGTAAATATTTGAAGTGAAGTACAATAAATGCATGAAATGACACAAAGGGCATTATGAAATCTAGGAAAAGATTTTTTATTATAAATTACATATTCTAAAAGAAAATGAAGATAACAAAGAAAATATATGAATTAATTTATAACACATTTTGAAATAATAAAAAATAACAAAAATATCAATTAAATAGTCAATTTGGAGGAGTGGATCAAGATCCTTTGCAGTCAAGGATTGAGATCCCTTTATGTTTGGAAGCAAGATCCCAATAAGTAGGGATCAAGATCTCCTGATGGGAGGAAGCAAGTAGTGCTCGGACTCTGGCTCTAGGATCACTGGATTGATGTTCCAAGAGGAGATCACCACTGGTTGACCAAGATCCCCGCAACTATGGTTTAAGCACTCCCTTTTCTCTATAGAAGGGTTACCTCATGTGGAAGATCTACTTCTTTACTAATACTATATTGTATCTAGAATGCCTCAATGAACGAAATGGCAATATTTTTCAGGAGTCTGGACATGCAGTGACATGTTAGATAGTGGATTATGATGAATGATTGTGGAATTTGTTGTGATTAGAGTACATTCCTGGATATGACGAGGGAGGTCATCATGTCGAAGTTATTGTATGGAGCATTTTTACTGGGATCTCCTAAACATGGTGTATATCCTACTTCAGAATCTCTATCTTGCACACCTGGGAAGGGAATCTCGCTCCTCCATGATTTGTAAATTTTGGGATCTCGATCCTTCTTATTAAGGATTGAGATCCTGGGTTACATGGTAACTTGACTTCATAGCATCATTCCTGAGGGTTCATAGGTAAATTAAGCCGAGGTTTCACCAACATTGGTTTGAGTTTCCTTTCGGATTGGACTGAGAATAAGAAATGGACGATCAGAAATAGGGGAGCAATGAGTTCAAATATCTCGTGTTACTATTTGTGTGATATTTTAAATTAAATGTATCTTTTGCTTGTTTTGTTCACACAATTGTGATTTCCTATGGTTGTGGATGTACTGCCCATCATTGACGGGTCCCGACTTCGACCCCTAGAATACCTGTGGCATAGCGATGTCATGGGCATTTAATAAACAGTAATTAAAACATTTTCTTTTATGTCTATATGATTTTGGGATTCATCTTAATACTTTTTTATTATACGAGTATGCATGGCCAGGTTTGTTAGCTTACAATTTGTGTATCCTTACACTCCAAGAAATGCATAATGATAAAAATAATACACATACTGAAACGATTTATTTAAATACCACATTCTTAAAAATTGTAATTGCTTAATTGGAGAATAAAGTATGAACAAAAATATTTGAATATTATGGAACAATTGGATTTTTTGAAATATTTAATAAAATTTTAAATTGTAAAATATTAATTAATCAAAATGTTGTTGGGATTATGCTCCCAACCACACTAAAAATCTTGTTTTCGAACTAGAGAGAGCTTGAGTTTGTATAGTTTATCATTCAATCCTGATGAAGTTGGGATCGAGCTTCCTCAAAAATCGGGATCAAGATCCCTATATTTAGGGTGTACAGACATCGATCCTTATCCTAGGGACCTTCCTGCTTGTGAAAATCCCATGATTCCGCTTTCGTTCCCCCATCTTGACCCGTTCATGATCCCAAGCCCACCAACTATGGTATCGAGGCTCCAATTTTTTTCTTTTATTCTCCGTTATCTCAGTTGCATTAATTTGTCACTTACATGATTCCTTATTGATAATCTCGTTATATTTTTACTTTTAACATCCCTTTTTTCTTTATTTTTATTTTTATTTTATTTTTTAAAATAAGTTGTACCTATACATAGTGTCATTGAGAGGCTGTCCAAATTACTTCTCTAAAGCATATTCTGGCGCTATGAAACTTGTATCGGTTTGCTGGCTGAGCTGCCTTCTTTTGGACATGATCTTCTACATGAAAAACCTTCATGTTTGAGTAAATGGACTATATGAAGCGGGCTTTTGCCGAAGAGGAGAAATGAAGATGCAGGTCCTGGTTGTATCCATAAGGACATGGAATTATTTATTGTGATAAGATGTATTTCTTATGCAGTATGGATTGAATTTATGTGTGTTGGGATTGGTTTCTATTTGGGTAAATTCCTTTTATGCTTCGTCATTATGTAATTTCTTAGAATCTAATTATGTATCCGTGAGTTCTGAACACAATGATGTATGTGGACTGTCACTCCATCATGGCGAAACTGTCACTGAAAAGATTTGGATGACTTTGTTCATCTTCATTTGACAGACTATTATACGTCTTTTGTAAAGCCTTATTGGAGCCTATCAAAAAGAAAAACTGGTAATCTTCCAAGGTTTTAGTAAAAATCTCAAACATTCTCTGTTTTTTCTTCACTACTTAATCTGCAGGGGAGTGTGGAGTGATGTATGTGTATTATCATCATATTGGTTCACAGTGTACTATTTTTGTTCATGACTATAGGCCTGGCGAGTTTATTATTATTATTTTTTTCTCCTTATGTGGATATGACTGGGTAGTCCATTTTGCATCAGATGTTCCCAAGTTGGTTTATTGAGAAAGAGAAATATGGCTATATTACATGGTTGCATGTGTCTATGAATTTGATTTGTAACTTTAATATATCTTGGTAAGGTTGATATGAATGGTGTCCTATTGGCTGTTAAGTGGATTATGTAAGTGTTTAAATCCATTGAGCCTGGCTATATTGCATGCTTGCATGTGTCTATGAATTTGATTTGTAACTTTAATATTTCTTGTAAGGTTGAGGTGAATGGTGTCCTATTGGCTGTTAAATGGATTATGTTGAGTGTTTAATCCATTGAGCCTTGATATTGGTAGTAATATTGAGCTTGTTCCTTTGGTAATGTTCAAGAAAACTTTATTTGCATCTTAGAGCTTTGGAGCTTTTGCATATGTAGGCCTTGGAGATTACTGTTTGGCGTGATGGAAGGGAATATCAACAGACCTATTCTCGTGGAAAACCAGTGACGGACCTTACGTCTCACATGCTTCCTACTGAATTGAATTCTCGTCAAGGGACTTGTATAAGGTTTTGGCCTGATCGCGAAGGTCTGTTTTCTCAAATTTATTCACTTGGGGGCCAAAGTTTCTCATCTGGGCTTAGAATTCCTAGTTTTGCATTTTATATAGTTGGAATGAGTTGTGAAATGAGGAATCTCAGTTGACATGGCTAACTCTTCATACCTGTTGTGTATCAATGACATATCTTATACAGTATTCACAACAACAATTTCATTTGACTACAACACAATAGCTGGGCGGATTAGGGAGCTTGCTTTCCTGAATACTGATGTAAGGTTTTTCATAGGATGTTTAGCATTTCATTTCTTTCTATCATGGCTGTAATTATTTTCCAAAATCATTGAAATTGAACTTTTTGATTTTACCGCAAGATTTCAATTTTTTTTTTTCTTGAAGTATATGATCTTGGTGCAATAGATTAATCTTATTATGTGCTTTATGTGAAACTTTGTTCTTTCCCTTGGGAAGCTATTTTCCCTATCATTCATAAAAAAATTGTGGCTTTGTGTAAGGGAACCACTTTTACTTAGTCCTGTAACAAGTGTTCATGTAACCAGAAATATATCCCGTTGTACACTTCCTCTTGGCGATTACACAAAATGATGTTAGATACCAATGTGGGCATGATTCTTCTTGAGAAATTGAAAAAGTATGTGCTTACTTGGAGAAGCTAGTAGTTTCCATTTTCTGATATCCTAATTGTTGAGGGAGGAGAAATTTAAACACATCTGATCTTGTTAAGAGTTGAAATGCCTTAATTTGTACTAGTTAATTGTTTGATTCTTGTTATGACGGAGTTTTGGAGATGGTTGGTAACCGGTTTTTTTTTTTTTTTTTTTTTTTTTTGTTTTTTTTTTTTTTTTTGAGAAATGTTAACATTGTATTACTATGACAGTAATAGTTACAGACCACGTTGTGGTTTCCATTCCCACGGACACCTTCAAAAAGCTAACTCCTAATCTATTTGAAAAAAATGGGTAGAGGCCTGTCTTCCCACTGAATTACCCAAAAACACTTCACAAATATTGTTTGCCTTCGGTCTGGAGATGGTTGGAATTGCCAATTGTATTGTAGTTGACTGTTCTTTTCTTTTTATGAGTGCATGTTTTTGTAACATTCTTTCATTTATTTCAAAAGATATATCAATATCTATATGGTTACCCTCAACCATATTTGTGGGCGTTATCAGAATGAAAGTTCTTACTGTAGTGGTTTTTTTATGAATAGATGATAGAAAGTTTAGAAGGTTTCTTTGGAGAGTTATATACGCACTGTAGCCAGTTCAAATGGTTTGCATGATCAGTTGCTAGATCATGCACAACCAATACCTCTTTATCTCATTGCAATTGGAAGTTTTGATATTTTCTTTGATTTTTAGAAGGCTGTTTTTTTTTTTTACCTTGGGAAGTATTAAAAGAAGGGTGTGGTTTCTATAAGGTTGCAACCTTAAACAATCCAATTAAGGTGCACCTCCAAATTTTATCATAGCATGTAAATTTGATGTAAAAAATTCTTAGGATTATTTAAAAATCTATTTTTATATCTAATTATAAAAATTTAAACTCCAAAAATGGTTAAAATCAAGTAGATCTATAAACATATGAAAATCTTGAAAAATGGACGGTTTAGATGATATGTTGCAAGATGCACTATTTTTGGGACAAAATCTCTTTTTTTTTTTCAGTACATCTCGATGTCGAGATGATCAATTATAGGGTTTTTCAAAATTAAAACAACCTTTTCCAATGGATTTTTGAGGTACATCTGTAGTTCTACATTTTAAGGTTGCAACCTTATATAAACTTTTTCTTTAAAAGAATTATCCGACTTTCCTTGAAGTAGATCATCCAAATTATTTTGGCAAGAGGCTCGCTATACTGGCTTTTTATGAAAACTCTTGCTAGGGGAAGGAAAGTGATTAATGCCCTACACTAGTAGAATGGCTGAATGTTAGTCAATGAGACCAACAGCTTATGACGTCATGCGGTCAAAACAATTCAGAAGTAAAGTGAGGGTGAAGTTATTGTAGAGATGTGATATTGTGATTGTGGTTATCTCAGCCAACGGTTGGATAAGGGGAAATTATAAGTTTTATGGGGAAGCATAGAAAGCTTGCCCGACATGACATTATTTACTTTTGATACATAGAGGTTATAATTTTATTTCGAAATTTAGTATCAGAGTTCATTTCTTCTTTCACCTAAGTCCAACTTCGAATTAGAAGTTTAAGCATACCATGGCAGGTCTTTTCTCAAATTGTTGTTGCCGAGTGTATGTGTTTACGTGTCTTTTTGTCTTTGGTATTGTTGTCTGTTATCATATAACTAGAGTGAAGGATCTGCATGTTCTTATATATCTGCGCAATCACATTTTAATCACACCAGCTAGGACTGATGATTTTTTTCTCCACCCGTTTCATTCTTCAGAGTTTTTATTCTACTGCTTATCTCTCTCTTCCTCCATGCATGTGAAGTTTAGACCTGCATCGTAATTTAGGTTTCACATGGTACCGGAGCAGTAAACTGTCCTCTTTGTTGTTGTAGATACCTTTTTCTAGAGCCGAAAAGTGTAGGAGATGAACGCAAACCTATAACTCATTAACTTGTGCTGATGTCATCATAATGACTAATGATATCATCTTACATCATATGTGGTCTTAGAACCTAAATTTTTTGATGGGTATTTTTCCACTTTTTGAGTTGATTCATTTGATATGCATATTAATGTATATATGGGATTTTCGACAGATAACAACCCTCAAAATAACATGGATTAATGTTAGAACCACTTGTGAACAGTACTTGTACCTTCAATACCCTTACACAATAGATATAGAGCTAAAAAAAAAGGGTATTGTAGTCTTTTGTTATGAATAGTTAAGAGAGGGAACTAATTCTTGGGCAAAAAGGCATCTCTCTCGGCATCACTTTTATTTCTCTCATCCGCTGATCTCTCTCTCATCCACCCATCTTCTCATTGCTGAGCTTGCATTTCCCACTGTGTCCCATTTCTCTATGCTAAGCAAGAAATCTCTTGTCATCTTTATATAGATCCATCCAATTGCTCACTCTCTTCATCTCGTTACTCATACTACTAAACTCTCTCTCTCTTTCTCTCTCTCTCTCTCTAAAAAGCTTCCTAGTTTGCTTATTTCCAGAAATGTTCAAGCACAATTAGGTGACAACATCACATTGAACAACATTTTGGGAAGCAAGAAGAGAAGTGATTCAAAATGCGGCACGCCTAGGTGGGCCTAGGTGCATCGCTCAAGCTGCAGCGGTCCTTTTGGGCTGGCGTCCAGGGACTGAGGAGTGAAAATCTTGCTCGTGGAGGGCCATTTTCATCCTTTGCCCCCTTTAAAGTAAAAGGGGGGGGGGGGGGGGGGGGGGTGGTTGTTTAGGTTGACCTATCCCTTTTGTTACCTTTAGTGAGTGAAACCGTTTTGACAAAAAAAAAAAATACATTTGTGCATTTCTGTGAGATCGATTGGGTTTTTCAATACTAAAATCGATCCTAATATCATCCTTTTGGTTTGGATTTGATTTTGTGGATTTTTGAAGCTTATTAGGGGGTTTTTAGGAAGCATTTGAGATTGAGAAACATCTCAAAGATTGAAGATTGAGCTAAAAGGTTAGTTAAGAATATTCATATTTGAGATTTTATTATTACTTCAATGTCTTCTCCTTCATAGTTGGGATAAGGCTTAGATGATGATGATTATTTCAATATCTTCTTCGGGTGCTTCTAGAAGTGGTGATCCGGGTTGGAAGTATGATTATCCAAGTGACAAAATTTGTACAAGATGTAATTATTGCGAGAAAGATACTAATGGGGGTTATAAACCGATTCTAAGAATACCCTACCGGTATTAAGGGGGTTGTTGCCCTGTTTAAACATATTCATGAAGTTATCAAGGATGTGATTCAACAATATTTGAGTTCGGTAAGACACAAAAAGGAATAAAAGGAGCCTTGTCGTTTGGATAAGTCTTCTCCTGGTTCTTCTTAAAGTGGTGATCCATGTCGGAAGTATGATTATAACCCAAATCTAAATGTTCAAAATTGTATAAGGTGTAGCTTTTGTGAAAAAGATACCAATGAGAGTATTAATCGGTTCAAGAAACATCTTGCTGGTATTAAAGAGAATATTGTTTTTTATAGTGAAGCTGTTAGGGATGAGATTAGAGAACATATGAATTTGGTAAAACCAAAAAAGGTCGAAAAGTAGTCTTGTTATATGGACATTTCTTCTCCAGGTTTTTCAAAAAGTGGTGATCTGGGTTGCGGGTATGGTTATAACCTGAATCTGAATTACAAAAATGGTATAAGGTGTAATTAATGTGCAAATGATACTAATGGGGGTATTTACTAGTTCACGAAACACTTTACTGGTATTAGGGAGGATTTGCCCCTTGTAAATCCTGAGGCTACCAGGGAGGTGATTAAACAATATTTGAGTTCAATATCATGCAAAAAGTAAGAAAAGGGTGAAGAGGCATTAGGTAGAGCAGCCAACACAACTAGGACTGTAGACCATCTGCATAGAGCAAGAGGCGAATAAAAGAAGACAAGGAAGAGGCAGATTCCAATGAAACGGAGGAGGACGATAGTTATGTTGAAGGGGGAGATGACTTTGATGATGATGGACTCTATTCAGATGCATATGATGAGGCTTACCCTAGCTTTTCTGATGATGATGACCGAAGACTCTTGACTCTTGTGTCTTTAGAGTGTATATATTTTTTTTCTTATTTTCTAGTTTCTACTTATGTGTATTCCTGTATCACTATATCATTGTATGAAACTCTGGATTATGGAGTGGTATGGACTATGGAGCATGGAGTATGGTTTATGGAGTATGGATTATAGATTGTGTTTGTATTACTAATTTACTATTATATCTTATTTTGGTTGTGCTAGTAGTCTATTACTAATTTGCAATTGTTTGGAACTTTGGTTTATGGGATTTTTAAATTTGTAATATTTTATGATGTATTACTTATATTTCCCTCCTCCTCTTCTTCAACCTAGTCTGTCCAGATTTTTTAGCACCGGCTTAAGCACTGCGCCGCCAGGTCCACCATGACCGCATAGGCGTCACCCGTCGTTTTTTAAACCACTGAAGAGGAGCATCTGTTTATGGTGTGTCAAAAGGGCCCCATCCTATCCCAATCCAAGGAAGCTCTATGGCAACTTTTGCATTTGATAAAACCACGTGCTGCCTCCATGTGTATTATGGCTGGGCTATATACTTGCTCATTGAGATTGTTGAGCAATGCGTTAGATGCATAGGAAGTTGGAGAGAGAGAGAGAGAGAGAGAGAGAGAGAGAGACCAACTCAGCAATGAGAAGATTTACAATGATATCTGTGTGAGAAAGAGAGAGAGATGGGGTGGCTCAACAATGAAACAGTGGGTCATTCACTTTTCTCTCTTTCTTCTAGAGAGCGAAAGTGGGGGGAGTTGTAGTGAGAGAAGAAGGATTCTATGGCTTAAAAGGGCATCATTGATGTGAAGCAAAGTAGGATGGAGAATGGAGGGAACTTGAAGGGATCGAAGAAGGAGATAAAGCATACGAGCATGGCTCATGACCCGTCTTCTTCTTCTCTGATAAATTAATCAGACCTCATTCTGGTTCAAAATGTTCAGTTTAGTGTTTTGAGAAGGGTTTTGGTGAATTTGCACGAGGTGATCCTCGGGACCAAGCTCGCCATTCTCTTCGTTACAGTCCCCATCGACTTTGTTGTTGATTACTGCCATTTCGGCATTGTGAATGATGTAAACTCCAATGGAGAAAAGCTTTTCTCTCTCTACTTTTCGGCCCGTCAAAATAGAAACTACTTTTGCTTTTTATTTTCTCCCTCTCTTTCTCCCACTCTCTCTCTATCTATCTATCTTAAAGGCTCTTCTCAAATTTGGCTGACTAGTTCAAACGTTTTCTCTGGAAAATCTATTTTCTACATTGTCTTTTTATTTGCCACTATAACCTCGCAGCTTTTCATCTTGGGAGGGAAGAGATGTGGCCACAAGGGTACTGCCTCAGAATGTGGGTAACTTTTTTGGTTTTTCCCCTCGTGTCAAAAGACTATACAAGGGTTTTGAAGGTAAAAAGAACATTTCAAGTGGTTTTAACATTAACCTATGTTATTTTGAGGGTTGTTTACTGTGTATATATATATATATCTATATTAGTGTTTCAAAAAGTGCTATGCGGCACCTAGGCAGTCAGGGGGTCTAGGCCACCTAGCGCCTAGGCCGGCGCCCAGAACCTGGGTGGCCCAATAGAGTTGTTTTTTTTAGGTTTTTTCTCTCTAAAATAGCCTTTAATGGGTTTTTGGTTTCAAATGAACCTAAAACCCACAATTTTACCCCTTTAGTATTAAAAAAATGACCCAAAAATACCCTCAAGGAGCGCATTTCCTCCCTTGGGCCGCCACCTAGGCGGGTTTAGGCAGGGCGCCTAGGCATTGGGCAGTCCGCTTTTTGAAACAGTGATATATATGTATATATATGTGGGAAATTTGCATTAAAATATATGTAACTACTCCATATTACTTAAACATAAACCTATTGTCTAGTATTACATACCAGTATAGCCATATGAATACGTGGCCAAAGAGTGATATAAAAGGCAGAATACATGGAAATTAGTACAATGAAAAGACTGGAGAGAGAACTTTTGAGAGACCTTAAGATGGAGGGAGAAAGGAGGGGTGAGAACAGGAAAAAAAGATATTTACATGAGAGAGAGAGAGAGAGAGAGAGAGAGAGAGAGAGGACGTAAGTGAGGAGGAGAAGAGAGTGTGTG
>NW_006499799.1:5263458-5296529 GCF_000471905.2 Amborella trichopoda
GAGAGAGAGAGAGAGAGAGAGAGAGAGAGAGAGAGAGAGAGAGAGGACGAAAGTTGAGGTGGACGAAAGAGAGTGTGTGGCATGAGACACAATAAAGTGGGGTTTTTAAAGAAGATATGAAGATTTTTTTTTTTCTTTTTCTTCGGGGTGGGGTGTGGGGCGAGCAGAGTGAAGAGGGAGAAGCTGAGGAAGGGGACATAGACGGGAGAGATTGCGGATAGACTCATGTTGGCAGGGATTGCAGGGAGGGGAAGCCGTTAGGTTCTCATCTTGCATTATGAGATGGTGGTAATGGAGGTTCTTGTGAATTTCCAGTTTCCTTTAGTGAGTTCTGGCCTCCACTTCGCTCCGTTTGATATTTCAGCCATCTCTATTTGAAGCTCAAGTTTAAGTGAATTGCGCATATTTTACCTTGTTAAATAGCCTGTTTTGATAGGCATAATGTTTCATGTATGGCAAGGCATTGGTCCTTAGAGGTGGGAAAGAAAAATTGGTATAAGATCTTCCTTGTTTAACTCTTTTGGTTTTTTCACAGAATCGCTAATTGCCATAGACAAGACAACTCTATCTCCACTGTTAAAGTTGGAAATAGGATTTTGGATTAAACTCCCGATGTAGAATCAGCCCTCCTTTCCTTTTTCCAAAATCTTTACTCTGCCCCATCGGTTCCCAGACCTAGAATGGGTGACTTACGGTTCCTAACTGCTCTCGTTCATTGGGCCCAGTGGCTGGAATGTCCCTTCTCTGAAACTAGAGATCATGGGAGCTATCGAGGACTTGGCAAAGACAAAGATCCAGGCCTGGATGGATTATTAGTAGCTCCTTTTAAGATTTTATGGGAAACTTTCACGGCTGACTTCCTGAGCTTCTTCGAAGAATTCTTTCATTGGAGTATCCTCCACAAAGCTATCAATGCCACCCTCATTGCTCTTGTCCCCAAAATGGAAGGGCAGAGGAGTTGAACGACTTCCGACCAATCAGCTTGGTCAACTCCACTTACAAGATACTATCCAAAGTTTTGACGTTTAGGCTGAAAGAGGTCCTCCCCTTCATGATTTCTATTAAAGATAGGTAGATCCTAGATAGGGTCTTGGTGACACAGGAATGCTTGCACTCTAGGCACCTCTTAAAAAAACTGGGTCTGATCTTCAAGATTGATTGGGAAAAGACGTATGATGACATCGATTGGTCGATCTTGGACGAAACTCTGTCAAGAATGGGGCTTGGGGTTCGATGGAGACAGTGAATGAGGGGTTGCTACTCCAACCCCTTCTTCGCCGTCCTCATTAATGGTTCACCGAAGGGCTACTTCCCTTCCTCTAGGGGTCTTTGCCATGGGGATCCCCTTTCGCCCTTCCTCTTTGCTATCTCAGCGGAGGTGTTCAACCAATCTATATCTTGTTTATACCAGTCGGATATTCTCTCCGGTTTCCATAGTAGTTCTCGAGGCCCCATCGTCTCCCACCTTCAGTATGCCAATGACACACTCGTCTTTATAGATGTTGACCCAGAGGAAATAGAGAACCTACGCCTCTTTCTCAAGTGCTTCGAGTATGCCACGGGCCTCAAAGTGAACATAGAGAAATCCAAGATGATTGGGGTCGCCCTCACTACCTCTGAGACTAGAGGTCTTATTCCAGACTGGGAGTGCAAAGTGGAGGATCTCCCCTACAAGCAACCATGGTCTACGTCTGAGCCTAAACCTAAAAAGAGTAAGTGGGCTCACATTATTGACAAAGTACACTGATGCCAAGTAGGGTGGAAAGGTAGATTCTTGTCCTTCGTAGGAAGGACCACACTCATCAAAGCAACCCTGGCTAATTCCTCAGTCTACCTTATGTCCCTATTCCACATGCCCATGTCGGTAGCAAGGTGTCTTGATCAGTTAATGAGGAACTTTCTTTGGTCAGGGGAAGCCAAATCCAAAAAATTCCACCTCATTTCCTGGGACAAAGTCTGCCCACTGAAGCATCTTGGGGGACTTGCGATTCTGATTTTGAGGACACAGAACACAACTCTACTTGGGAAGTGGTGGTGGCGACTCGCATTCCAGAACAACTCGCTCTGGTCCCAGGGCATCCGCTGCAAATACAAAATCCCGATTGAGTCCTGGCTCCCTGAAGGGAGATCATTAAGCAAGGCCTCAAGAGCTTGAAAGTCCTTCCTGTCCTCTCTCTCACTCTTCCAGCAAAACATACGTTTTCACCCTAGGGGCGGCGCAAGAATTCGTTTCTGGTTAGATATTTGGGTGGGCCACATGCTGTTAAGATTCCTATTCCCTTCACTCTTTTCTCTTGCCACCAACAAATTCTCCACTATGGCTGACATATGTCTATCTCCAGAAATCGTAGAGTCTGGAGTCCTTCATTCAGACGCCCCCTTTCCGAGGCTGAAACCGTGAACTTTACTGCCCTGTC
Organism: Amborella trichopoda; assembly: GCF_000471905.2. Next base: position 5,265,876 of record NW_006499799.1, read on the forward strand.
AGCCATTTTACATTCTACTTTCCTCGCCCTCTCTGGCTTGGACAGCTGGGTGTGGACCCCCTCCCCATCGGGCTCCTTCTCGATAGCTTCCTTCTACAAAAAACTCTAGCAACCTCCCACCTTCCCCCATGCACCGACATGGTTGTATCTAAGGTATGGTCCTCAATAGCACCACCTAAAGTACAAGCTTTAATTGGATAGCGTGCTCAAAAAAAGCCCTTACTGTAGACCAACTACAAAGGAGGGGTATGCCCATTTCCAATCGTTGTGCTATATGCCTCTGTGAGGAAGATTCCAACTCTCATCTCTTTATCCATTGTAACCTTGCCCTCAACCTTTGGAGTCAAATCCTTCGGCTTTTCGACCTCACCTGGGTTACTCCTGCCTCCCTACCGGCCCTTCTTGATTCCTCCTTGGATTCCCCATGGCCGAAGGCGGGCAGGCACTTATGGAAGGCTTCCATAGCAGCTACGTTTTGGGTCATTGGGATCGAAAGAAATTCAAGGATTTTTCATGGTGTCAAGTTTGAAGCTTCGGCCCTATTCCACAAGACCACCTCTTAGATCATCTTCTTGGCATTCAACCACAAGGCCTTCACTGGCATTTCGGCTGGGCATCTTTCCTACAATATTGGGAAGAAGTTCTCCACTTCCACTCTCCTCGGGTCTCACAAGCCAACAGCTGGTCTCCTCCTTTGGCTGGCCTCACCAAACTTAATTTCCATGGATGTTCCCTAGGAAACCCAGCACCAGTAGGAGCAGGTTAGAGATCACCATGGCAACATTCGTGCCTCTTTTTCCAAGTATATTGGCCTTGCAGACTCTCAGTTCGTTGAGTCTACGGCTTTCCTCCTGGGCCTCAAAATATTCGATCCCACATGGGGATTACGACTGATTGTTGAGGGAGATGCCAAAAACATTATCTCTTGCGCTGCTGGAAATGCTCCTCCTTTCTGGTACCTTGCCCCGATTTATGATGAAAGTATGCACATTGCAAGGATATAGCTGTCTCATGGAAGCATATCTAGAGGATGTCAAACGCCTTGTCAGACCAACTGGCTAAGGAGGGTGCAAGGGTTTAAGGTGCAGATCCATAAAAGGTTCTAGTTTTTGCTTGGCACTTCTTTGGGTCTTGGTCCCATTTTTTGCTTTGGACCACTACTTACGCAATTTACTTACTTTTGTACATCCTTTGTAATTGGGCAAAACTAATAAGCCCCACCCATTTTTTGTACAGGGTTCCCCTTGTTTGATAGCCTATTTTTTGCAGAGAGGCGTGGGCCCTCTCGATGGAATACTGTAATCTTCCCTTTGTACTTAATACAGCAGCCAACTTCATTAAAAAAAAAAAAAAGCTCTTTTGGATCTTTATTGGTGGTCTATGATTCAGTATTAAGAAGCCAAGCAGTTGGCTTATTCCCCTTGATAAACAAAGAGGAGGCCATCGCTTTAGTGAACAATTTCTGCTACTGCTCAAGCTGAAATAGCAGTTATTTTTCTCTCATAGATTGATACAACAAGAACTCAACATTAATCATCTTTTACATCAAATTAGCCGCAAAAATAGCCTTCAAATGGTTCCAATGCTTGCCGCCTAAAATCTCTCATGTTCATCGGTTTCAAACTGGAGAGAGAAGATAGGTCTAACAGACCCTCTCTCTCGCTCTAACTAGGCCCATATCGCCCTCTCTCTGCTTCACTCTCCCTCTGCTTCACTCCCTCTCTCTCTATACTCTCTCTCCTCTCCTTATTCTCTATAGCTTTCCATGCACTTGGTCATCTCTGCGTATTCATCTCTTTCTCTCTCCACGTATTGGTATGGATCAATCGTTACATAATACATAATAGATGTATATTTATGTATAATAGAACACTTCAATATACCTTATTGTAAAAATCCTTATGTATATATATTTGAGTTTGAGTGTGAGTGTGAGTGTGTGTGTGTGTGGGGCGCAATTTTGGTAAGGTTGTAGCCTTATTTGTTGATGTAGGCTTGTAGTCATCTGTGTTGGATTTGTGTCGCCTTTCGAGTGGGCGCTTAGGACAGTATGGGGAACCCATGTAGCTCACCAGGCCTAGTCGGTCTGGGGCTCGTAAGTTGTGTCTTTGAGTCACAAAACCTTGACCGTGGTCTTGGTTCATGGGCTAGCAGGGTACCACAAGGGTTGAGGGTAATCCTTGAGTCAAGGTTTGTTTTAGCCTTGCTGGATCAACATTAGAGGCTAATCCCAGTGCAGGATTTTGGTCGTGGTCGATATCGTGAAAGAGAATATCTTGACAAAGTTGGAAAAGAGGATATCCTGTGTGGGTAGGTGGCTTATTAGGGCTTCTGATAGCCCTAAGCAATTCAAAATCTTAAAATAAGAAAGATGATTTTTGGTGTTTGTTTGGAATTATATCTTCTTTTGGATAGTGAATAGGTTTGGATAAATTGTTATAGAAACTTTTGTTTGGGGATAGGTTGGTGGGCCAAAGCACATGTGAGGCCCAAGTGGCTAATGGGCTTCACATGGCTTCAAGTGGGGACTATGCGTGGGCCCCAACTCACCCACATGTTGATGAGACCAGCATGACATCATTAGCATGATGTTATCACCATGAGGTCATCCTTAAAGGGCTCTTTGGTTGTGTAGATGAGTGTGATATGTGTAGTGTGTGTAAAGGCTTCTAGAAACTGTACAGGATTTGAAATATGACTTCAAACCCTAGGGCCAAGTGTAAATGGATCCATGAAGGGACACATGGCACAAGATTATTGCACCTCATTGATAGACACTTATCGCATTCTCATTCACCCAATGTGGAAGCCCATGTGCAAGTTAGTTTATTAAGAGAGACATATAATCTCTATACATCTCTCCTTTCATGTGAAAAGAGAGGGAAAGTATTGATCTAAGGGGCATGTCCCTAATGGGGACTCACCCTCTGTCCTATTTAAACTAAAATCAACAAGGGAAACCTAGTCATTTTGAAATTTAAATTTTGGTTAAATGATATATTAGTGAAAATTTGAATTCAAATTGGAGGGAAATTTGAGTTTGAATTGGGAAATGGGATAATAAACACAAAAATAAACACATTTGAACTATAATAATGAAATGAGGATCCTATTTAAACTATAATAATGAAATCAAAATCACATTTTAAAAATATATAACATAATATTTGTATCTTTTGTAAGCAATTTCCCTATGTGTACTACGAGTGTCTATGAATTGACCTTACTTCTGATACTGTGTCTGAGGCTGTGTTTGAGGCTTGATAATCCAGACATTGATTTCAAATCTAAGGAACCTTTCTTCAAGTCTTAGAGACCTCTAATCTTGGCTGCTTGATGAGGTTCTCAGTTGTCAAGGCGCAAGATGCCATTGATGTAAGAATCTTGATTCCAAAGGGATTGAAACTCGACGACATAGAGTTAAAAATCCCTATTGCTAATTGGGTCGAAACCCGATTGCAGACTAATGTGAATCGCGATTCCAAATACGTCATAAACTCGATTCCAATGTGTCGGAATCTCAATTCCATATATGAAGGAATCTCGATTCCATATGGGTTGATTCCAAATAGGTTAAGAACTAAATTCCAAAGAGGTTGGAAGCTCAGTTCCACATATGTAGGCGATTCCATTTAGATCGAATCTCGATTCATTTAAAGGAAGAATCTCATTTCCCGCAATTCCCCTTGTGTGGATGTCGATTTTGAAAACATGATTCTTTTAACGAGCTGGGATTCTACATTTTTTATTCCTAAAACGATTTGGAATCTCAGGAATTTCCAACAACTATGATATGAGCTGCTAGATATTATTCATTCATGGCAATGCTGCAATAATTTATTTGTATTGGCTTGTTCCTCTCATTTATTTCTAGTGGTGTTTAGTAGTAAATTGATTTTATAATAAAAAAAGTTGCAAATTGTGATATTCTATAGCAGCTAACAATTTTTTTTGTCCGTGTTGCAGCTAGCAATTACCCTAACGAAGATGGATATGGATTCCCAGAAGGCACAATACAATGAGTATTGTTACGCAGGTGGATTAGTTGAATACGTAAAATGGTTAAATACTGATAAGGTATGGCCGATGATGAAATTTGATGCTTTGTATTAAATCAAAGTTTTTTATTTGCCGTTGCTTATGATTATTTTAGAGCACTTCTTTCTATGGGCGTATTCTTTTTAAATTGACCTTTTATGTTTGCAACACGTCAAACTGTGGTTGTAGAGGGTTGCAAGCTGCTCAAATATTTATTTTAAGTCTGAAATAGTTTTTATGTGGCTGTGGCTTGTGCTTGTAGTGTGCATGAATCTTAATTGGAACGTCTACCATCTATCAAATTCATTTTTCTATTGCATTATCTGAAACATGTGGATGTTTCTTTCGTTTCTTGTTATTTTTCTTCTTAGTTGATGGAGATCAGAGCACATGTAGCCACGAGTATCTTCTATGGGAGCAACAAATTCCTCCTAATTTTCGATCATATTTGGAGGATGAAACCCTAGGAGGGGCTTCTAAGAAGAACAAGAAGAGCAAAAATAGTTTTGGTGTTTTTTTAGTTTTTAGGGCTATTTAGATTTATTTATTTCATTGCTGGACCAGTTTGGGACTTGTTAGATGTTTTAATTAAAGTTAGGGAGTTTAGTTTCAAGTTATATTTAAGTTAAGACTTTTTGTTCAAAAGTTAAATTGTATGAACAAATATTGTCCAAAACAATTATTTTTCAATATAAATAAGGGCATTGGTGGGCTGGAGGGTCATTCATGTATTCCTCTTTAAGAAAAGAAAAACTTTGTCTTGTAAAAGAAGCCTAGGGCTTGAGCCCTAAGTGGGAGAAAACCTTAGGGTTTCTCCAAAATTATGTGCTTCTTGCTGATTTTTCCATGTTTCTTCAAGTTCTCCTACATCATTAGTGGGCCCTCTTTTATTGGTTTTCACTTACAAGATGGGGTATTCACGAAACTATTCGGAATCCACTGACCCAATGTGAAATGTCTCTCTTTTAAGCTCTTGTCTCCTAAATTGCCTTGCGGCAACATGTGATCTCTAGCCCTAGTCTTTCACCCATGTGAAGCTCTTTTGGAAACCATTTGGAATGGGGAGAGATTGGATGCAATTTAGGGATAGGAAGTGGGGATTGCGAAAGGCTCGAAGATCCCTATGGTAAGGAGCGCCTCCCATACGATACATATTCTACGGATCTCTAACCAAAGCTTTTGGGGATCTTGATCCCAAGCATTTGAGGATCCTGATTCCAACCTTTTGGGATTGCGCAATAATTAAATTACACTGTTTAATTGTACAATCTCCACTAACAAGTAGAATAAAGCAGTGTGATCTTAAAAACCCAAAGGGCACTCACAGTGGACCATCTCCAAAAGAGAGGGATCTCGATTCCCAATAGATGTGCTTTGTGCCAATGTGAGGAGGAATCCCCCCACCTTTTTATTCTATGCAACTTTACCCACGAACTTGGAGCCAATTGTTGCAACTCTTTGGTATCCAATGGGTCACACCCCTTACGGTCAAGGCCTTGATTTAATACGATTGTGAGTTACATTGGCCGACGGCTAGAAGAACCTTATGGAAGGCTACCATAGCTGCTACCATATGGATAATTTGGGTGGAACGAAATACCATAATTTTTCAAGGACTTAAAACTCCACATATCAACACTCTTCCACAAGGTAACTTGTTTGGTCACCTTTTGGGCCTCTAATCATAAGGTATTCTCGGGCATATTAGGGAACATTTTCCTCGAGCAATGGAAAAATATTCTTTACCACCAACCGTGACAGGCTTCAAGACCTAACAACTGGCTACCACCAACAGAATGCAGCATCAAGCTGAATTTTGATGGTTGTTCCCTTGGGAATCCTGGTTCGGAAGGTGCTGGGGGTGTCTTTAGAGACCATCATTGTAACATCCTCTTAACCTATTTTGAGCATCTTGGCCTCAAGGACTCCCACTACGCAGAGGCCATGGCTCTATTACATGGTCTGAAAAGCTTCAACCATTCTTGGGGCTCACACCTGATAGTGGAAGGTGATTTAGAAAATATTCTCTCTTGGGCAAGTGGGATGACTTCTCAACCGTGGCACCTAACCTCAATTTTTGATGAAATTGCTCACATTTGCAGGGATATGGACGTCTCTTGGAAGCATATTTGGAGGACGTCCAATGAGTTCGCAGATCTCATGACGAAAGAGGGAGCTAGAATCCAAGTAGAGGAGCACGCTCGGTCCGACTCCTTTTTTGTTCTGGACCACATGCACACAACATAGACAGTTTGTATTTGGGCATCTTCCAGCCCTGGTTTATTTTTTGAAATCTTCACGTAAATCGTTGTAATTGGGCAGATCCTATAGACCCATTTTTGTTACATGGCAGGTTGACGCATTTTTTACTGAGAGACACTCCATGTGGGTGCTCTTGGACTCTTATATCTATGTAATTATCACTTCTCAGTAATACAATGTTAACTTTCTCAAAAAAAAAAAAATCAAGATTTTAGTGTTTATTTTTTGTACAAATTAAATATTGTAATCTTCAAAACGTTGAGATCACTCCTAACCTTTTGGGATCTCAATCCCCAACAATGGGCATCAACATCCAAAAATTGAAAAATTGAGATCCCTTGAAGATCCTCTCCCGAAGTCCTGAGCGAGATTTCGGAAATCGCCTTCTGGACTGGGAGATCCTAGTAAACCATGTTGGAATGCTCTATATGCCATAAATGGGTGTGGTCCCTTTATTAGAGATGTTCAGTGGAGCTAACCAAGAGGTTGTCACCCTTGTAAACGAAGTGGTTCTTCATGAGTCACTCGTGACACAAGTTCTATGCCGTAATCTTGAGATGTTGGCTTGGCATTTTTTGACTTTGTTTGATGTTTTTTATTTCCTCTGTAGTTTAATTTTATGATAAAAAATTATTTTTAATGATAAAAAAGTATTCTAGCGCTAGAGTGGATATAAAAGTGTAATAGCCTTCAAGTTCTAATGGGAGATATATCGAGTGAGAAGTTTGATTTTAGTGGTCTAATAAGGGTGAGGACCTCAAACTTACCCTTTAACTCGTCCGAGGCTTAGGTGAAGGAGGTGGATGGTGTTTGGTAGGCAACCAACGTAAAATTATGCCACATCTTATCATGATAGCTACCTCCAAATCATTGGGACGAGGCTTGGATGATGATGAAGTCTGATCTCCACCATCCATGCCTTTAGCTAGCCATCATTGATTAGGGGTGGATATTCCAGAATTATCCTTGGGAGGAATTCCATCCCAACTACTCTTCCAATCTAAAATGGAGTCCATTGGAACCCTTCTGTAGAATGTTCTGTTCCAAATTATTTTCTCATGGCAAACTCCAATTTGAATTAGAATTTCTTTTCAAGAGTCAATCCTAACCACCCTTTGAGTTTTCAATGCTCTAAAGAATCAAATCTACTTAGATCAAATTAGTTACCTAGTAGTTTTTGAACCCATTCCCATTAGAACTCAATCTTGGAGGGTATGCACCTTTTTAGAATAAATAGGGTGATCAAGCACAAGGCCTTTGACCTTTTTACAGCCATGTGGTCCCCATGGCCAGTGCAGTCCATGTGATAAAATGGTAAAAATCATATGGCTCAAATTAAATAGAAATTGTGTCCAAGTCCCATAACCTCCAAAATTGACTTCTAATACAAATAACATTTAATTCCATGAATACGCTTGTTTTAAACATAGTTGTTTAGTCATAAACATCATCATTTTAAATTCAAATTTACTTCCACAAAATATGGGTGCTAAATAGAGAAAATAGCACCATATTTATTTTTCCTTAATCATTCCAGAACCACATGAAAAACCATGGGAAGTGTGTTCTACCAATGGAGTCAGATCCTCAACCAGGTACTCGATCACTACCTTTGAACACAGTCTAAACCTGAAACTTACCCAAAAGGCCCACAATCCACATTTCTTCCAGCGAGGGGCTCATGCTTGGCTTATCAAAGCTAGCCAAGGTATAGAGGAACACAAATAGCCATAGATTCCAGGCCCAAGGACAAGTTTGTGGTTACCGCCCTGTCAAGTCTCAAAGATAAGGCACAACATCACGAAGACACGAGAGTTCTCTCTCTGGCATGTGCATGCTCTAGGATCACCAAGACCCAAAAATATCAAGGATCACAACATCACGAAGACACGAGAGTTCTCTCTCTGGCATGTGCATGCTCTAGGATGCCGTTTTGAGGTCTTTTGGCATGTGTCCTCCGAAGCCTCATTGTACACCGAAAGAGCCCTGTTTATCTCTTGGCCTCTTGGTTTCCTCTTGCCAGGCTTGACTGAGGAGCATCCTGGTGTCCTCATGGTCCAACATCTACCATTTGGCTAATACCCCTTTTGACATGGCACATGTGGACTTTCGTCGTAGGGGCTAGGCCTATCAAGCAAGGGTATGGGTCAACTTGATCTAGACAAGGCCTAGTCACATGCCAATGCAAGAGGGATGGTGCTTACTTTGTCCCAGATAGAATCCAACTCCAAACAACTTTAATGGCCTCTTTCATCCAAATAGAGCCTACACACATGACCACTTTCATCCATGTAGGACAATACTCGTAACCGCTTTAATGTCTTTGCATAAAAACTGATGGAACACCATTTGTTTAGAACTCTTTGTCATCTATCTCATCAAATTCTATTCTCAATCTCTATTTCTAAGCACATTTACTAAAGAGTAAGGGCAGTAGGACTTCCATCTTATGTATTTCCTAAAATTTTAATCTCTTATTTTTTAAACTTGCTTTAATTTTTTTTAAAACAAAAAATATTAGTAATTTAAAATACTAAGAATTTTAAAGGCATGTTATGTATAGAGTTTATTAAAAGCAGTAGGAATATCCAATTGATTTATCATGGCATTATAGTTTCAAACCAAATGAAAAGGATAATAATTTAAAAAATGAAAAAAAAAAAAGGATATAAGTGGACTCCATCTCGTGTCTCTCCTAAAGTTACATAGCAGTGGGAATTATTGCATGAGGAGTGAGTTTGCTTTTGCATTTTAGGACTTCCATTTTCATGTGGCTGAAAGTGTTATCTCGGAATTATTTATTCACCAGCCATCTATTTTTTTCCTTTTTTTTTATTTTTAAACTTCATTTTGTAATTCTGTTTCATATGATAAATTCTGCTGATTGGTTTAGGGCTTCATGTATCTAATCATGTATCTAATATTGATTTTTTTATATTTTATATTTTATATTTTTATGTTTTACATGTCATATAATTTACAAGTTGTGTCACAGAAACCTATACACGATCCTGTATTCCTCCAGAAGAAAGCTGACGGAATTACTGTTGATGTGGCTTTACAATGGTGAGCAACATACATTTTAGACCTAATATCCTCTCTCTTTTTTTTTTAATTGACAATATATTTTGTTTCAACCTTCTTTCATACCTAAGCTGAATAAGTGTTGTAATCTTGTACAAATCCTGTATTCTCCTCTTCTGACGTTCGACCCTCACTTGGCGATACTCAGGTGCTCTGATGCTTATACAGATACCTTGTTAGGTTATGCAAATAGTATTCGAACAGTTGATGGTGGCACTCATATAGACGGCCTGAAGGCATCATTAACAAGAACCCTTAATAACCTTGGGAAGAAGTCAAAGGTTATCAAGGTGCATGTCAGTTTTATGGTTTCTAGTTTTATATGAATTGGTGGTTGACATATTTGTGTTTTCTTTCCTTTTGCCATTATGTATGTACCTTTGTAGCTGGTTCAGTGGTTACCAGCATGAATGGTCTGTGTAGTCCTAGTTCTTGTAGTTCTGGAATTTGGTTAGTTGAAGTCTTGATACTGCAAAGAGGTCTATGGGTCTTATTATGGCCACACATGTTGAAGTGTTAGTTCTAGGCGATCTGAGGGACTCTGGCCTGTTAGATCCGAAGCTTACAACTTATTTGTATGAATTAAGTGATGCTGCCACTGTATGGTTTTTGTGGATGATGCTTTCTTAGAAAACTTTGTTGTAATGCATTTCTTAGAGAATCCAGTCAACTGTATGGTTTTTGTGGATGATGCTTTCTTCGAAAACTTTTTTGTAATGCATTTCTTAGAGAATCCAGTCAATATTTTCTTTTGGGCCTTCTAATTGTCTCATCATGTTGATTGTAATTTGTGCTCAACAACAAATGGAAATTTCCTGACTTCTTAGAATTAGTAAGCAAGAGCAGTGTTTGAACCTTGTTCTCATCATTTTATGGTTGTTTGTTGTATTAATGTAGCTTTTGCCTTTTTTCCTCTAGGTGAAGGCATAAGTGTCCTTTATGTACACTTTACTATCCCTTTATGCAGCCCATTAGGACTCCTACGATAGAGTTTTAACCTGTGCGAGTGTAAAACATGATGAAAAACTGCTGGAAAATTCCGTGTTTCCCAACCTGTTGTCACTTCTTCATTTTCGCGGCTGTTGTGTGGATAACAGCGGTTCAAGCTTTTTCCATGACGTTATTAACATTAACATGTGATCAGAGTGATGATCCTACACTTCACAACTTTTGCTTCCTTGGATTTTTGCCTTGTTCAAATCTGTACTTGTAGTGACCAAATCTGGGTGCTATGTGTGGTTACTTCATCTTCAATGGAGGCACTCATCAAGTATACACCTGCACAAGCCTCTGGGTGCAAGTTCCATTTTTCGGCATATTTAGGGATATCATCACCAAAGCTTGCTGAGATTGCCTGCTTGAACCATAAGTTGGTTTTATCCATTCATCACATGGGCCGTATATTAATTTTATGTATGTGAATGTGGATTCAGGATAAGGGTGTTAGGATTTCAACATGTCGATCTGACGAATTTCTACCGAATAAGAACCACTATTAATTTTATATGTTTATTCTTTAGAGAAATCCATTTTTTGTTATTATACATGTATGGATGATCTTGTCACTATGTGACCCTTTATACCTCTGTTTAATCCCCTTGAGCATTGCCATTGACACAATGTTTGTGTATTTATTTAGTGAAAAGCATCAATTTGGTCATATGAAGCAATGTTTGAGATATATCAAAGCATCTCTTTGCCTGGTCTTGAAATGAAGTTTGTTACATTAGATATGTAGACCTGGGTTCCTCCCTTTCCCAAAGTGCTGCAATTTCTCTTTTATTAAGTAATGTTTAGATCCAAAGGTTGGAGGTCTAATCCACTCTGCTAGGACATATCTTTCCAATGACTGAAATTGGGGCCTCTCCTTTATCTCTTGTGGTATATTGAGTTGTTTCCTAAGTGATCTAATTTGGGCTCATGCTGGTGGAGTTCTTTCTCATTGGTAATTAACCTAACTTTTCTAATTTATTTACTTGTTTCTCTTAAACTGCTAGGAATTCTATGCCAAGAAAAAGAACTATGGGAATTTTCTGCCAGATTTTATATACATTGACATCTCTGAGTAATCTTCTCATTCTGCTTTTGCTAAAAATAGTTGGAACTATTGATGTATCAGGTGTCAAGAAATCAGTATGGTATGCATTCCAGTATATCTGGGATGGACTAGGGATACATTTAGAAACAGTTTTGTTGTTTGTGATATTTACAAATTCAGGGTTATTCCAATTCTGAACTGTTGAATTGCAGGAGGACATTAATTTGAGTGGCGAACATGTAAGGGAGGGATTAACATGCATTGTCTCGGTCAAAGTTCCAAACCCGGAGTTTGAGGGACAGACTAAGGTGTGGTATTTTTCTGTCACGTTATTGAAGGATCTGTTTGATAAAAACAAGATCTTGAATAATATAGATTTGGATAAAGGCTTTGCTAGCTTTCCATATATCTGAATAACATATTGTCTTAATAAGTTTTTTCTTGTATCTGTTTGTCTACCTCTATTTCAAAAATTTTATATATTTGATATGTTATACTGTCTGGGTAATTAAATTAAAATTCATTTATTTATTTTTCTTTGGCACACATTTGTTTTGTACCCAGCTTCTACATCTCTCTCTTTCTCACATGCGCCCATTTGCGCCCACAGGCACACACACTATTGAAGATCAAAGCACATGCAATGTAGAGGTCAATGACAGTACCCTAATGAAGTACTCTAACTGCCCATTCATGGCATTCAAATCCAGGAAAAACCTTAAAGCTACAATCAAATTCATGTCCTATAGCAAATTCCACTTGAGGGAAAGTCTCATCTCTGCAACCAGTTACCTGCTTCCCTTCTTCAATGGAACATTATGGAACAGAGAGAGATAGAGTGGGTGCATAGAGAGAGGAGGCATGGTTATTCATGCGGAGAGAGAGAGAGAGAGAGAGAGAGAGAGAGAGAGAGAGAGAGTGGACGTAGTTGGTGGTTAGGGCGTGGACCTAATACTAAACTCCCGTTAAGTTTCATTGGCGACTAAAATCATATGCCACAAGATACTACTTTTCTGAATTCTCCAAATTTATTGTCCCACTTGAATTTCGCAGGATTTAGATTACTTGGCTTTATCAGGATTACAAAGGAGAGGGTTTTCGTCTATCAAACAGGGCTACGAGCCTTTTAGTATCATTGTTTATTCAGATCCCACAATATCATGAAATATCATGATATTGTGGGGTTGTCAAACATATCCTAAATTATTGCTCTCCATATGATACATCTTGCTGGTCATGTGATGTGTATTTTTAATGCTTATCCTTGCAATTTTCTTATTTCTTTCTGAAGACTAGGTTAGGAAATCCTGAAGTACGGAGGGTAGTTGATCAATCTGTTCAAGAACATCTCACAGAGTACTTGGAGTTGCATCCAGACATACTTGATTCAGTCCTTCTAAAGTCACTTAATGCTCTTAAGGTATTTCATTTCTTTGATTATGAGGAACTATTTTGATAAAGACTCATGTTTACAATTTGTTTCATTATTGTGTTTTTGTGGCATGCTTTTCCTACTTTTATGGGCCTATGATTCATGCTTTTCTCGTGCTTCTGGCTTTTGTGCATCTCCAAATCGTCTATTTTTATCATACTGAATTGCTTCCTTATAAAATGTGCAACAACCACATGAGTTGTCAAGTTAAAAATTACATTCTATTCTGGTATCCTTTCCCAGCTCCTTTTTCAATAGAATTTTTTTTAATCGTTTGCTAAAAGTTTCCAATTGACTTTACATGATTCAAATCATTTAGCAAGAAACATTGGCATTGAATTCACTTCTGATAATTTTATCCATGTGATTGGAGCATGGTTGTTTGTTATGCACTTTATGGTACTCTGTACTCTATTGTAATTTCTGTTGTGGTTACCTCCCAAGGGGACTTTTAGGCTTAACTATGACTGTAGATTGATAGTTTAACTGTTTGGTGTTGACTGCATCTTGCGTGAAAGTAATTGAGCTGTGTGACTCAATAGTAACAAATACTATATTATTTTGTGTCATTTATGGATTTTTGCGCCGTTCTGTCATTTGCTATGTGGCTTTCCACTCGTAAATATGGACTTGCTAGGCATGCTATTGTTACTGCTAAGATGTATATTAGCCTATTGTATCATTGCACAAGGGTATTTATGTACTTTGTTATCATCAGCATCATCCAAGCCTTATTCCAAATTTGGAGTCGGCTACATGAATCTTTTTTTTAGTGAAGTTAACGATTGTGTTACTGAAAAAGTATCAGAAAACAAGAGGGGGACCCGAGAGCACCCACAGGCAGGTTCTCTCGGACAAAAAATAGATCACTACACAGTGAACCTATACAAAAACTTGGGGCTTATAGACTCGCCCGGTTACAAGCAATGTACACAAGAAAATCAAAATACAATGCAACCACAGTGGTCCAGAGCAAAAGAGGAGATGGACCAGTGAGTAACGTTTGTACAATACAACCCAAAAAGTCGCGATTATGCGGGGGCATAGGGTCGGCTACATGAATCTTGTTCCACCATTCTTCTTTATCGAGGGTCATACCCTCAATATGACCAAAATTCACTATATCCTTTCTCACTACTTCTATCCATTTCCTTGTGGGCCTTACCCTTGCCCTGTTAGAGCCTTCCACTTGAACCAAATCGCATCTCTTAACTAGTACTGTATTAGGTCTACGTTGCACATAGCCATCCCACTTAAGTCTACTTTCCCACATTTTATCGCCTATTGAAGCCACACTTAAGTTCCCTTATATGTATTCATTATGAATTCTATCATTTCTTGTCTTGCCACTCATCCATCTCATCATCCTCATCTCAGCTACGCTCATCTTATGGATAAGTTGTTTCTTGACTGCCCAACATTTCGTCCCATAAACATGGTTGGTCTTACGGACGTCCTATAGATTTTTCCCTTTAGTCTCAATGGTATGCAGGCAATCACATAAAACTCTGGATGCACATCTCCACTTTGCGTATCTACTTTAATTCTATGTGCGACATCTTCCTCAATCTCTCCATTCTCTTGGATTATCGAACTTAGATATCAGAAACAATCTCTTTTTGGTATTTATTGACCATCAATCTGAACTACTTTTGTGTTTCTATTCCTATTATGACTAAATTTGCATTCCATATATTCTATCTTTGTCTGGCTAATTTTAAAACCTTTCGATTCTAGAGCATCCCTCTAACATTCTAACTTTGCGTTGACACTGCCTCTTGTCTCATCGATCAAACTATGTTGTCATCTATAAACAACATACACAATAGTATCTCATCTTGTAGGTGCCTGGTTACCTCATACATAACCAAAACAAAGAGATATGACCTCAGAGTTGACCCTTGAAATAGGCCCATTGTCATTGCGAACTCAATTTGTCTCCCCACTAGTTGTCCATACATTAGTTAGCGTTCCCTTGTACATGTCTCTCACTATGTCAATATTTGCTTGTGACTCATTTTATTTCCAACACCCGCCAAATTAAATTTCTAGGCACCTTGTCGTATATATCATCATCATTTTAATCTTTTTCCAATTAATTGAGGTCGGCTACATGAATCTTGGTTCTCCATCCTACTCTATTAAAGGCCCTATCCTCAGTGAGGCCATAAATCTCCATATCTTTTCGGACTATTCCCAACCATGTCCTTTTGGGCTTACCCCTTGCCCTTTTCAGTCTTTCTACTTGAACTAATTCGCACCTCCTAACAAGTACTGTACTTGATCGGTGTCACACATGGCCAGCCCACCTAGGTCTACTTTTTCTCATTTTATCGCCTATTGGTGCCACACCTAAATTTTTTCGAATAGATTCATTTTGAATTCTATCCCTTCTTGTCTTGCCACTCATCTACCTTAATATTTTCATTTCCGCTACACTCATTCTGTGGGTATATTGTTTTTATTCGCCTAATTTTCCACCCCATAGAGCAAAGCTAGTCTCACCGTTGTCCAATAAAACTTGCCCTTTAGCCTCATTGGTATGCGGCGACCGTATAAAATTCCAATTGCACTTCTCTACGTAGCCCACCCAGCTCTAATTCTGTGTGCGATGTCTTCCTCGATCTTTATATTTTTTTGTATTATCGACCCAAGATATCGAAAGTGCGGTCTTTTTTGTACTTCCTGACCGTCAATCTTAACTACTTCCTCATCTCTACTGCTATTATTATTAGACTTGCACTCCTTGAAATGCTTTATCTAATTCAATAAAGACCATGTGAAGGACTTTTTCCTTCGCCTTAAACTTCTCAATCAGTTGCCTAAGTAGGAAAATGACTTTGATAATTGACCTCCCCATAATAAAACCGGACTGGTCTTTTGATGCACACATCCCATGCGTTAGTCGTTGCTCAACCACTCTCTCTCACAGCTTTATAGTGTGGTCATTAGTTTAAGCCCTCGATAGTTCATATTATTCTGTATGTCTCATTTGTTCTTGAAAATAGGTACGACATTACTGTCTCTATTTGTCTGACATTTTCTTTGTTCTCAACATCTTGTTAAACAACTTGGTATGCCAACATATGCCAATCTCCGCCATGGATTTCCAACTTCTATCGGGATATTGTCTGGTCTTAAACCTTTCCTATCTTCATCTCTTAGTTGCGAGAATCTTGGTCAAGAGGTGGCATTCCCCTCTTGGAATCTCGATTCGATGATCCGGGAACCAGAGCCTAAGCGGTACTCGCTTGCTCCTATAAGGAGATCTCGGTCCCTACCTATTGGGATATCGGTTCTTAATCTAAAGGGATCTCGATCCTTGACTGCAAAGGATCTTGATCCCTATCAATGGGGGATCATGACTCTTCAAAAGATGGGCCGCGCTCGGAATATGACGGAATCTCGGTCTCAAAGGAGTTTAAAGATTATTTGAATATTTTTCTCCCCATATCTATCCTCGGTGAAAACCAATTGGATTTGTTGTCTCACTGTGTGTTTTCACCTTTTGCTTCCTCTATTTCATCTCTCACATAACAGTCCTTCTCTTTCCTCTCTCACATAGCAACCTTGTGTGCATAGAGCCATAGACTTGGGGGAGCCCCCAATAATCCCTCCATAGATTAATCACCCTTGATCCATTTAGTTAAATATGAAAGCTAATCCTACTAAGAGCTGCCTATCAAGATTTGCATCTTGAAACTTGAATATTGAAGCCTTCTTTCCTATTGACTTGTACAACAAAGAATATAACAAAAATCACTTGGCATAGCTCTATATTGTAGGTTCCATTATCTCTATCCATTTTATAAATAATACAGAATGCTCCATAGATATACAGTGCCATCATCAGCCTCCAAAGTTGAACAAAAGAATGATCAGCATACACTGATTTCCCCTGTTATGATAGTTTAAAACTCCAAAGTACAAGAGTGCTACCCAGCGCAAAATTCCTCTAGGCTGAAACAACCAGAACCAGTCTCGAAAGATCAAAGCATTCATAATCCCCCATTTTTAATCATGTAATGAGAACATAAAACCAGCAAACGGATTTGAATCATCTTTCCTTGTCCTTCAGATTGGCTCACGATAATGCCCCTCCATCTCTCTCTCTCTTCACATTTTGACTTGGGCTGATCTTCTCTCTCCCCTATGTTTCTCTCTTCATCCCCATTGGTGTTTCTACCTAAAGAACTCAAAGTCTTAACATGACCACCATTCTCCTTGCCTAACAATGAAGTCTCAGCAGCAAAAACCCGGCTTGGGGCAATCACATTGTCAATGCATGCGTGCTTAGCGAAATGCGTATATTGATGCATTATTACGTCATCCTTAGAGGCCACGAATGCCTCTCTAGCTGGCTGCCGGCACCACATTTCCCACCAAAACTCTCTCAAAACCCCAAAAATCAGATCCTAGTACTCTATGATTCCCTATCTTTCACCACCCTAAACCATGTGCTCTCATTAGGGGTCCATGAATCCATCCAAGAATAGAGGTCGAACCAGTCTCTCTAAAATCTCCATCCAACACTTTACTTCAAGAATACCTTCTGGTTTTATGACACGAGAGAGAGAGAGAAGATAAGAAGTCGTGAGCAATAAGCAATTTATTAAGATGGAGAGTGAGGGCAAGCAGGGGGAAGAGAGAGAGAGAGAGATTTGGTGATCAAGAGAGAATAGAGAAGAGAGATGGTTATAGATTTCCGTGGGTATGGAATATAGACTAAAGATTATAAAGAGAGCCATAGATTATTTATTTAGTTAGATGGAGAGACCAAAAAAAGATTAAAAAGGTGTTTTACTAATTTAAGATAAAATGGTAAAAATATCTTATATATACACCATGAAGTTGAAAAAATATGCATGAGCCAAAACGGGGTCTTTTATTCTCTAAAATAGTTTCTGTTTTTTGGGTGAGTCAATGGAGAGTAGGCCCCTACCCATGGTAGGAATTGAGTTTAGGATGTAGCGTTTCAAATCGTCAAGCGCTAACTAATTAAGCATTGGCCTTTTTATTCTCAAAATACTTATTATTACAACAATACAATTGATACTTCCATAAAAAGAAAATACAAAGGATTAATCCCATTAAAAAAAACCTATTATCAAAAAGAGAAACACATATAACAGCTCTCCCCCTCAGAATTGAAGTCCTTTACTCCTCTTCTGCAGCCAGTGGTTCAACTTTAACGAGTACGTCCTCCTCTTGGACCAACTGAGTTTGCTAGGTAGTATTAGTATGTACTATGGCTGGCTGGGGCAGAGGCTTGGGTTGTGGGGTGAAAAAGCAGTTAGGTGGAGGAAGGCAAGGATGTAGGGTTTGACGGAAAGCATTTAGTACTAGTCTCGTACCTGAGGGCAATGGTACTGACCCATCTAATTTTGAATAGTGGATATCTAAGCCTTACGGATTTGGAAGGGTGGTAGCGTATAGGAAGGGGGAGACGTGGACAAGACTTAGAGAATATAGACCCCGAGAAAACAAAGAGAGACAAGGGCCCAAGATTGGGAGATGGTGGGACTAGAAAGTCTAAAAAATGCATATAGTTTGGACAAGCAACAACAGGAGGCGAGAGGGCTCTTCTTTGGAGAGGAGGGGATCGAAGCAGAGGGGCGGATTAGGGTCATCACTAAGGAAATTGGGTGCGTGATAGCATTGTTTATTATGTTGAGTCTGATTCTTTAGCCATCCTAGAAGAGAGGTTTTTGCTTTTGTCTCTACTGTATTTTTCTTATGGTATTATGGGATTTGGGGAGGGGGGAAGAGAATATAATGCTTCCAGCAGGAGAGATAGATGGAAGGGAAGATTCTCCCAATAAGAGAGAATGTTGGGGGAGTGAATTTATGAGGAGTTAGGAAGGAAAGGCCCCAAGGGTTGTAAGAAGGGAGGAGAGAAGGAGGCCCTTATATAATGTTGATATTTTCAAATTTTATTTATTGTCATTTACTGTCTTTTATTACTGAACTTTTGATATATTTTTTTTAATGCGATTATGTTCTTGTATTTTGATCAGACAAAGGATGTTATCATAGAATAAATTTTGATACTCTCTCCAACCTAAATACCATGTGGCATGCAGTATATGGCTTGCATAAGAAATATTTAAGAACAATCCATAATAGTATTTTGTGGCATGGAGTATGGTGCTTGTGTAACAACAATATGAATGTGTTATATTACACATGCAACAATACATAAAAAGTCTAGCCTAAATAGGTTATGACAAGAGATTATATTGTGTGCAGAACAAATATTTAAACATAAGCATGTAGTATATTGTTTGTGCAACAGTACGGGTATTATTTAATCTTAAACCATAAACCCTAATCCATAATTGTGCGCTTGTGTGAAACCATACTAGTATAGCTTATTTTAAGGGCTTGTATGAATGTCCATGAGAAAACGATTAGTAATACTGATGGTAATGAGTTTACAGTCCTTTTCTACTCATTTCAATTATGTAGCATAGTCCATAAGAAATCTTATAATACTAATATAAACATTAATTTAATCCCACTTTATCAATGTATTTTATCATACAAAACATTGAGTGTATACTAATGAATATACAGTCCATGGATTCATTTCAACTATGTAACATTGTCCATGAGAAATATTATAGTAATTATACCATCAAGTATCAACATTAAATTAATGGCCACTATATCAATTTACCTCATATACAAAATACTAAGTATATGGTGTTTTGATTATTATGATTTCATACATTATATTTTTTAAGAAAAATGTCTTATCAATCTTGTGCTACTAGGATATCTCTAACTTAAACCATAAACCTTGAACCCTAATCCCTAAATTGTATTGCTTGTGTGAAACCATACCAGTATAGTCTATTTTAAGAGTCTGTATGGATGTGCTAGTCCATGAGTAATCTTTTATTAATACTAATGGTAATGAGTTTATAGTCCATGGACTCATTTCAATTATGTAGCATAGCCCATGAGAAATCTTATAGTACTAGTAGCAACATTGATTTAAATCAACTTTATCAATGTACTTTATTATATAGAATACTAAGTATATGTTACTTAGTATACAGTCCGTGAGCTCATTTCAAATATGTAGCATGGTCCCTAAGAAATCTTAAGAGTAATATTACCAACATTAATTTATTACCACTAAATCAATGCACCTTTATATAAAAAATACTAAGTTTGTGGTTTTTTAATTTGTAAGATTTCACACTTTATAATTTTTTAAACAAATCTCTTATATATTTTTTCATAGTTCCTGTACATTGAAGATTTCTTTTATTTCATATTATTTAAAAGTGTTTGAAAGTAATGGAATTTTCCATTTATTTATTTATTTTGATAGTTTTCATGATTAAGTATTGGTTTATCGCACAAAATCTTTTCTGGATTTGCTCATTACATTTATGTCTTTCGTCTCTTACACATTATTTTAATGCATCTCACTTCAAAGCTTTTTTAAATCTATTTCTTAATTTTTTTAATTATTAAGATTTCATAGAAATATTCTTTTAAATAAAATTTTCTATCTATCCATTTATATTTTCTGCAATTCATAATTTTACATTATTTTAATGTGTTTGAAAGTAATAATATTTTTCATTTAATTTTTTTATTCTCTTAATTGTCATGTTAAACATTTGGATTATAATAGAAGATCTTTTATTGGATTGCGAAGAAGCTTCATGTCTTTCAATTTTTAAAATATAACTTTATATCATTTCTAGCATTTAATGCATCTCCCTTTAAATAAATTTTAAATCAATTTATATTTTTTTAACAAGATGTCTAATCCATTTATTTATATTTTCTACAATGCACGATTTTTTATATTATTACAATGTGTTTGATTGTAATGTTATTTTTCATTTAAGTTTTTGTTATTCTCTCAATTGTCATGTCAAAATTTCAGTTGATAATTGAAATTTGTTTTATTGGATTTCAAACCTAGCTTTATGCCGTTGAATTCTTAAGAATATTAGTTTCTCTCATTTCTAGCATTTAATGCATCTCCCTTTAAATAATTCTTATATCAATTTCTCAATTTTTAAATTATTAAAATTTCAGAGATTATTATTTTTAAACCAGATGTCAGATCTGTTTATTTATATTTTCTTGAAATGACAATTTTTTATGTTATTAAAATGTGTTTGATGGCAAGAGATATATATGAGGCACAAATTCCAAAGAGGGCATTTTGTAATACTAATAACATGATTTATATGAAAATAAAGAGTGATTTGTGTTAAACATATACTATAGTAATAGTTAATAATGCAAAAAATTCAAGGAATAGATTTAACATTGATTTGAAGTAAGATGCATTAAATGCTAGAAAGGATACAAAATAATATTTTTTAAAATTGAACGACATATGCTAGGTTCGAAATCCAATAAGAGATTTTTTTTATTACCATCCAAGATTTTGACATGACAATTGAGAGAACAAAAAATTAAATGAAAAATACCATTACTATCAAACACATTTTAATAATATAAAAAGTTGTCATTTCTAGAAAACAAAAATAAATCAATCACACATCTTGTTTAAAAAAATATAATTTCTGAAATCTTAATAATTTAAAATCAAGAAATTGATTTAAAAATGATTTGAAGGGGGATGCATTAAATGCTAGAAATGATAGAAAGTAATATTTTTAAGATGAAAGACATCTAGGTTTGAAATCCAATAAACGATGTTTCTATTATCAACCAAAATTTTGACTTGACAATGGAGAGAATAATTAAATAAAAAATATCATTGCTTTCAAATGCAATAGAATAATATAAAAAAATTGTGAATTGTAGAAACTATAAATACTTAAATATCAAATTTTGTTTTTTTTTAAATATTTAAATATCAAATTTTGTTTAAAAGAATATTTCTATGAAATCTTAATAATTAAAAAATCGTGAAATAGATTTAAAGAAGCTTTAAAGTGACACGCTTTAAATGTTTGAAATGATATTAAATTAATTTCTTAAGAGTTAAAAGACAAATCTATTTGCCAAATCCATAAACAATTGTGCTATAAACCAATATTTAATCATGAAAGTTATGAGAATAAATATATAAATGGAAAATGCCATTACTGTCAAACACTTTTAAATAAGATGAAATAAAAGAAATTCATGGACCATATTACTCTCAGAAATCTTGATAATATTACTTTAAGATTTCTCATGGACCATCCTACATATTTGAAATGAACTCATAGATTGTATACTTATTCTTCTATAGTTAAGTCTTTTTTATGATAAAGGACATTGATAAAGTTGATTTAAATTAATGTTGATAGTAGTACTATAAGATTTCTCATGGACTATGCTACATAATTGAAATGAGTACAGGGACTGTAAACTCATTACCATCAATATTACTAAATGATTTCTTGTGGAATGTGAACTTTTTACTATCATTGGCAACGAGCTCATCCCTAAAGCCCTTTAAAATAGACGATATTGTTATGGTTTCACACAAACAATACAATTTAAGGATTAGGATTTAACATTTATGGTTTAGGTCTGGGTTATGCTCGTCTGCGACACAAGATTGATAAGACATTTTGCTTAAATAAAAATATAATGTATAAAATCTTAATAATCAAAATACCATATACTTAGTATTTTGTATATAGGTACATAAATTGATATACTGGACTTTAGTTTAATGTTCGTAGTATAATTACTATAATATTTCTCACAGACAATGCGACATAATTGAAATGAGTTCATGGACTGTATATTTATTAGCATATACTTGGTGTTTTTTATGATAAAGTGGGATTAAATTAATGTTGATAGTAGTACTATAAGATTTCTCATGGACTATGCTACATAATTGAAATGAGTACATGGACTATAAACTCATTACCATCGGTACTGCTAACAGATTTCACATTGACTATGAACTTGTTACCATCAGTGGCAATAAGCATATCCATATAGGCTTTTAAAATAGATTATACTGGTAGGGTTTCACAAAAGCAATACAATTAGGGATTAGAGTTTTAAGGTTTATGGTTTAGGGTTGGGCAATACTCGTACTGCTGCACAAGCAATATACTACATGCTTAAACATATTATGTTTAAATATTTGTTATGTACACAATATACTTCTTGCCATAACATATTTAGGGTAGACTTTTTATGTGTTGATGCATGTGTAATATAACACGTTCGTATTGTTGCTACACAAGCATCATACTCCATGCCACAAAATATTAGTACGTACTGTGGTTAAATATTTGCTATGCAAGCTCTATACTTCATGCCATATTGTATTTAGGCTGAGGAGGGTATCAAAATTTATTATACAATGACATCTTTCATTCTTTTGTCTCATCATAGTTCAAGAACAGAATCCAATTTAAAAATAAAAATAAAAACTTCAGTTTAAACTATATACCTTTTTCAAACTTTCCAGTCCCACCATCTTCCAATCTTGAGCCCTTGCCTCTCTGTCTTCCCGGAGTCTATGTTCTTTGAGTCTTTGTCCACGTGTCCCCCTTCCTACAATAACTATGCTACCACACTTTCAAATCCAGACAGCTCAGATATCCAATATTCAGAATTAGATAGACCAGTATCAATTCCCTCAAGAATGAGATTGATACTAAGTGCTTTCCGCCCACCCTACATCCTTGCCTTCCTCCTCCTAACTGCTTTTTCACCCCTCAACCCAATCCTACTCCCCAGCTAGCCATAGTACATATTGGTACTCCCTACCAAACTCGGCAGTTGGTCGTGGAGCAGATCGTACCCGTTAAAGTTGAACTACATGCTGCAGAAGGCTACTAAAGGACTTCAATTCTGAGGGGGGGAACCATGATATGTGTTTATCTTTTTTATGTTAATTTTTTTTAATGGATTAATCATATGTATTTTCTTTTGATTGAAGTATCAACTGTAGTGCTGTAATATTAAGTATTTTAGAGAATAAAGGAGCCCGAGCTTAACTGGTTAGCACTTGACGATTTGCAACGCTACGCCTTAAGCTCAATTCCTACCATGGGTCTCCATCTAACTAAATAAATAATGTTTGGCTCTCTCTATAGTCAATAATCTATTCTTTATACCCACCGAATTCTACCACCACCTCTCTTCTCACTTCTCTCTTGATCTCCAAATCTCCTTCTCTCTCTCTCTCTCTCTCTCTCTCTCTCTCTTTTCTCCCTGCCTGCCCTCACTCTCCATCTTAATAAACTGCTTGTCGCCCACGACTTCCTATCTTCTCCCTCTCTTTCTCTTGTTATAAAACCAAAAAGAATTCTTTAGGTAAAGTGCCCATTCAACAAGGGACGGTTCCGTGAATGGAGATTTTGATGGAGGTTTTAGAGAGACACTGGTTGGACCTCTATTGTTGAATGGATTCATGGAGCCCTAATGAGAGTACATGGTTTAGAGTGGTGTGAGATAGGGAGTAATTGAGTACTGGGATTTGATTTTTGGGGTTTTGAAAGAGTTTTGGTTGGAAAATGTTGTATCAACAGCCAGCTAGAGAGGCATTGGTGGCCTTTGAGGATGAGGCAGCAATGCATCGATATATGCATTTCACTAAGCATGCATGCATTGACAATGTCATTGGCCCAAGCCGGGTTTTGGCTGCTGAGACTCGATAGTTATGCAAGGAGATTGGTGATGCTGAGACTTTGAGATGCAAGAGAGTTGGAGGGGCATTATCGTAAGCCAATCTAAAGGACAGGGAAAGATGATTCCAGTCCATTTTCTGGTTTTATGTTCTCATTACATGATTAAAAGTGGGGGATTGTGATTGCGCTGATCTTTCAAGACTGGTTCTGGTTGTTTCAGCCAAGGCGCATCTTGGCTCGTTTTGCATTCTTTGTACTTCTAAGTTTTAAACAATGACAAAAAGGGGAAAATCAGTCTATGATACGTATTCAATGTTTATCATGAAGACCATTGTCAATAAACCGTTCCTCACTTCGTCCACCCTGGGGGACCCCTAATGATGTGCTTATGAGCTCATGCACACTGATCTCCATTAGATGCGCATTACTTAAGCTCTGTCAAATAAAGACTGCCAGGTTGAAAATTTGATTAGAGATATTACATAGGAGATTCTTATTATTCCATCATCAACATGCATTTTCTTTTCCTTTTCTTCACTTGGAAGGATTCAACTAGAACAATTCTTACATATTCTCTTGCCCAAAATTACTAATATAGTTCTCAATGAGGAATGATTTTGTTATCGAATAAATCATTACGTGCT
Source organism: Amborella trichopoda (assembly GCF_000471905.2). The sequence continues at coordinate 5,290,962 of NW_006499799.1, forward strand.
ATGGATGAACTGTGTGCCCTGTTTAGGTGATAACTGAGGACTCTATTCTTTCATCTAATTTATTTGTTAATTTGACATGAATTGTTGGAATATTTGGAAGTTTCCTTCCATAATTTATTTTCAAAATTTTGTTAATGTTGATTACTTATGTTAATCATTCTTTTGTTCAAGTTTGGAGGCTGATGGTGGACATATGTATGAAGCATTCTATAGTATTTATAAAATGGATGGAGCTGGTGGCACCTACAATCTAGAGAGCTATGCCATGTGGGTTTTTGTTATATTCTTTGTTGTATAGGTCAGAGAAGTCTTGGATATTCAACTTTTAAGAGGCAAATCTTGATAGGCACTTCCTAGTAGGATTAGCCTTCATGTTTAACTAGATGGATCAAGGATGATTAATCTATGGCCGGATTGTTGGGGTTCTCCCAAGTCTGTGGCTCTATGCACACAGAGTTGCTATGTGAGAGAGGGAACAGAATAACTATTATGTTAGTGATGAAAGAAAGGAAGCAAAAGGTGGAAACACAAAGTGAGACAACAAAGACGATAGGTTGACACCGGGGATAGAAATGGGGAGAAAACTTTTCAAAGAATCGTTAAACTCCTTTGGGATCGATGTCCCGTCATATTTAGAATGCGACCCAACTTTTGAGGAGTCGTGATCCTCCATCGATAGGTATGAAGATCCTTTGTAGTTAAGGATCGAGATCCCAATAAGTAGGGATCGAGATCTCCTTATGGGAGGAAGCTAGTACTGCTCGGGCTCCAGTTCCCCTATCGCCGAATAGAGAATCCAAGAGTGGAACGCCACCCCTTGACCAAGATCCCCACAACTAAGGACTCATTTAATCTCATAGCGGTAATTGGCATTCCATCATGTGATTGATACTGGAAATTTCAAGGTTACTTTCACTTGCCATGAGGGTAACATGCACACAAACAAAGAGAATATGCAATGCTATAGCTGGCCGAATACACTCGGAGGCCTTAAACTCAATCTATTTATTCTTATAAACCCTAAAAGGCAGCAAAACCAGCAAGTCACATGGAGAAATAATTATCTATTAGAAATAAAGAAATATAAATCTACCCACTAGAACTCTTGCATGACCTTCCACAGGCTGTATTCTGCATCAGCCACAAAATTTGACATATTTCAGTCATTATTCCTCTTGATTCTTCATACCTAAGGGAGGAAACGTGAGCAGCATGAGTTTTAGTGGGCAGTGCAGATAACCATATTGGTTTTGCCCACAAAAAAGGAAGAAAATTGAGGTGCCCTTTGATGAAATTAATACTGAAATCAATACACCCAGGATTGTTTTTCTTTTTTTTGTTTTTTTGGTCATTTCCTTTTTAGGGGGGGGAGGGGGAGGAAAAGAAAAGAAACGACAATAATGCATGAAATGGATCCCCTTGTTCTAATCTTGTGTCAGAAGGCCATATTTAGGAAAATGGATCCCCTTGTTCTAATATTGTGTTAGAAGGCCATATTTAGAAAAATGGATGGATAACTTGGATTGGTCACCTCGAAAATCAGGTCAGACTGGTGGATCGGCGATTCAGATCAGAGAGTCGACCAGATAGACTTTTTTATGCCTCTAAATTTTTTTCAAAAAATCTCTGAAAACCCTAAAAATAGTGTTTTTTGAGTTTCCATTGGGATGTCATTCCCTTGTCTGGAAGTGTATTGACCATTACATTCACATCACTGGAAAAAATGGGCCTACAATCATCATGGATATGAATACATGGTCTAAAATGGAGCATAAAATAACTAAAATATAACCTAATACGAAATGAAAGATGACTCCGTTCTTCCTCTTCATTATTTTGGTGCCACTCATTGAATTATCTCGGGAAATCATTTGAGTCGATCCATATATGCCTCAGAATCCTTGGTGCCAATTTGACTATACCCGAGTCCTTCACTTTTGAAGGAGGAAACTACCATGAGTTTCCTTGAGAATTTGGTTTAATTATAAAACATTGTAAAAAATATTGATCCACACATCGTATGCATCAATAACCTATATGCATCAAAACCCTAATTGCATTTAGGAAAACAAGAATTTTTCTATTTTATTTTTGAAAGAATTTAATTAATTTAAATGTCCTTTTAAAATTAACTAATTTTTCTTTTTAAAAATTTATTTCTCAAAAATCCATTAACCAATCCTTAAAATTGCCAAATTTCATACTCTTTTTCATTTTAATGATTATATGATTTTGAATATACATAAATTATTAAACAAATTACGAGATTTGTATCATTGACATATAATTATAAAAATTGTTTCATCCCCATGAAAGTTGCAAACTCACAAGATAAAATTGAAGATAATTGGAAAAAAAATTAAAAATTCTTATTCTTGCAATGTATAAAGAACCCTTTTTCCTCAAAAGCCCTAATTTTATTAAGCAAATTACAATTATTTTTGAAAGAAAGAGTGCTCTTTAACCTTAAAACCAAGATGCATTTTGGCCAAAATTGTCGAACTTTTCGGTTTGCGTCCATTAAATTGCATTCATTATAAGATATATGGGCTCATTAGGAAGCTCAATACGATTATTTTGAATCAAATTTGAAGAAACAATGAGTGTACATAATGCACCAGACACGATGAAGAGGAAGAACGGCGTCGTCTTTTATTTTTGTATTAGGTTGTATTTCAGTTGTTTTATGCGCCATTTTGGACTATGTATTCATATCCATGATGATTGTAGGCTCCTTTTTTTCCCGTGATATGAATGTAACGGTCAATAGACATCTAACCAAGGGATGTCATCCCAATATTCACATATTAATAATGGTACTACATAGTGCACCACCGCAATTTATTTGGAAACTTGAAAAACACTTTTTTAAAGAATTTTTTGAAATTTTTTTGAGGCCCAAACTGGCTGATTCTTCGGTCCGGATCACCAATCCATCGATCTGATCCGGTTTTTGGGATGGCTGATTTGGGTCACCCATCCATTTTTTTTAACCTTGCTTCGATATGTTGACTCTTCAAGCCACACTTTATCTATGTGCGCATCATATAGGGCAATTTACTCATATGTTTCTACTTGAATTAATGATATGTACATGGCTGGACATTGCATTTCATTTCAAAAAGAGATTCCCATTCTGTGTAATTGACAACAGTGGGCTAGGTAAGGGCTGATGCAGCACCCATGACCATTTCCCTCTATAATGACATCGCTTGATTGATGTCCTTTTTGTGGTTGCTTGAAGGTTCTTAATCGTCTCTTAAAATTCCTATGCATCTATATATATCTTGTGATATCCCTTGTCAGCTTTGTATGGAGCTTCACTATTGTATGGAAGTCATTGTTTTTTATTTATTATTGTTTTTCCTACATCTCTTTTTTGCTTGTCTATTTTCATCAGAAGAAAAACCAAAAATCACTGCCTTTTTGTCCCTTTTGGCGGTTCCTTCCGCAGTCTTGTAATCTTTGTAATTCTCTTGTATTTTGTACTCTTTAAGTTAATTGTTGTAATAGTATATATTTTAAGTTCTTAGGTCTCTAAATTATTTAGGTTATCATGCATTGTAAGCTACATAAAATGCTTTTCTTTCTTCGCGATAATGTTTATTCAGAAATTCCAGAAGATGTTTACATTGTACTAAATTCTTTTAACAGGCAGCAATGGCAGCTAAGAGGGCAAGGGAACTTGTACGAACAAAAAGTGTGTTGAAGTCATCTTCTCTTCCAGGCAAGCTAGCTGATTGTTCCTCTATGAATCCTGAAGAATCTGGTTAGTTGTATTTCACCCTTTTGTTGTTTGGTTTTAGGGATGGAAAATATTTGGTTTGAATCAGGGTTTTGGCACAATGAGATAAGTTAGTTACATCGGTGATGTTGGAGCAATTTACAATCTCACTCTAAATCTTTTTCGCAACTTCTTTCCATGGATGTGATTTTATTTTAGGATTTTAACTTCTCTTAGGGGCCGTATGGATACCTGGAAATATATTGTCTGTGAAATATATTACTATCATAATACATTACCTGTAAATGGATTGTTACTGTTTGGGTAGTATTTAGATGCAACCTGGGAAATACAATGTTATTGTTTGCCTATGTCTGGAAGAAATATAGGAAATGCATTACCAACATTTTTACCGGCATGTGCCTATAAACTATCATTTCTTTCTTTTTTGTCACAAAATTCCACTAAAATACAGAATTATCATTTCCTTCTTTTTTGTCACAAAATTCCACTAAAATACTGAATTAAAATCATCATCATACCATTCCAAAAAGATTTCTAATAATAACATTATCACCATTCCAAAAAGATTTTCTAATAATAACTTGTATCATTTTACAGTCATGACACTATTTCCTACTTATTAAGTGCTTTTGGTACTTATATGCAATCACATGTTTTCTAACATGACATTGGTTTCAACATGATAAGTCATTGGAACAATATGATTGGAATAACATGATTTTATTTTGACAAGCCTTATTTTTATTTATTTTGTATAGAAGTCTTTCAAATGTCTCTCTATATAATTCAAATAAACAATAAATTTATGATACTAAATTCAAAATCTATGGGGTACGAGTTAAAAACTGGGAAGAAGTTTGATTAGTAAACTAGAAGGTTGGGTAATTGCAGTATAAAATTTTGAGGTATTGGAGGAGACTAAAGAGGTATGTTATTTCAATTGAGATTTTAGTAATCTCTTATGAAGATTATGTTGTGTTGAAATTTTTTATTATGATTGTGTTGTGTAATTTATCAATGGTTACTGATTTTTATTTTTATTATTTTTGTTTTTATATGACACTGATGCCTCAGATGAGAGGACGAGCTTAAAAAGGGAGGGATCACATTATGTTGTGTGAAATTTTTTATTATGATGGTGTTGTGTAATTTATCATTGATTACTGATTTTTATTTTTATTATTATTTTTTTTATATAACAGCTGATGCCTTCAGATAAGGGGACGAACTTAAAAAGGGAGGGATCACCTAGTTATTATGAAGAGAGAGGGCTAAGAAGATTTTTTTAATCAGGGATAGGGTAGGCAAAAACGCACGTGAAAGATTTTCCAAAATTACCCGTCACGCTCGTAATAGATTTTTCACCTATCACCACGCGTAATGGATTTCCTGATTTTTGAGGAAATCTCGCGTAATCTCTTTTCATTTCCTTACGATTAAGTGTACCCAAACAGTGGAAATGCCATGTTTCCTTGTAATCTATTGTCATGTAATAGATTTCCAGGTACCCAAACGGCCCCTTATTGATCTTTGAGTGCATATATATATATTTGCTACCGGAAAAAGGAATCATCTCGAAAAAGGTATTGTCCATGCATTTATTATGAATAAGTGGAATTAATTCCATCATTGACTGCCCTACCAATTTATATAGAAGACATTTCCTTTGATCACCTGTGCAACTATATCTATGAGAGAGTATGTTATGCAACTATAGCGATCATATGGACGGCTACCTAGAGGTAGGAATGCTAAAGGGATTCTATCGAGAGAGAGAGAGAGAGAGAGAGAGAGAGAGGAGGGAGGAGTGAGTCGTGAGT
>NW_006499799.1:5298171-5308818 GCF_000471905.2 Amborella trichopoda
AGAGAGAGAGAGAGAGAGAGAGAGAGAGAGGGAGGGAGTGAGTGCGTGAGTGTGTGGATAGGGCTGCTTTCTGTTGCTGGATAGGTAATGGGGTTTCTGTACATTGGATTTCCAAGCTTCTCGTTATAGGCTTGCAGCTGCATCCATTGAGTTGCAGAGTAAATAGAATGGCTTGCAGCTGCATCCATTGAGTCGTAGAGTAAATAGAAAAAGAACATTGGGCAGGATGCAGAGAAAAGATATGGTGCACGATAGGGGCGGAAGAGAAGGGTCTTTGACAAATAATGATGTGGTTGTGAGGATAGAGTACGCTTGGCTAGATGTATTGGAACAGCTTGAGTTAATGAGTGACCTTCTAACCATGTTTTATATCATTTTCAGGCCCTTTGGGGATTTGTGTTCTACCATGCTGAGGGTAATCGCTCTTGATTGGACTATGGCTGCCTACACTTTATGTTCTTATAGTCGAAGAAGACTCCTTTAATATCGTTAGTTGGGCATTGAGAGAGTCCCCTTTTCCATGATCATGGATAAGATCCGCATACTTAGCACATCTACTCGTCGTAATTTTACACACATTTTATAGGGAAGTCGATAAGATGGCCGGACACATGAAGGAACTATCATTTAATAAATTCATTAAACGTGCAAATGGCCCCATATGTATCAATATGCCAACAAAGCACGCAAAACAGGTGTAGTACTGTATATAAATGGCCCCATACTGTCCTATTTATCTAGCAGAGTTACTGTTTATGCCACAGTATATATGACAATTTGCTTTTGTTTTATTGTTACTTATTTCATTTTGAGGATTGCCATTTGCATTTGTCGTTTGCTAGTTGCACTTGCACTCAAACGTTTGGTGGATGCTCTTGTTAGTAATACATTATACTGCTGCCCGTGTTTTAGATGTTTCAGTGGAAATCTCTTCATCTCTTCTAATTTTCTATATATGCTATTTTCCTCTCTATTAACCTTGCTCAATTTTGAAATGCATGTCTGATTTATGGAGTTTTCAGTATTTGGGTATAGTATGGATATTTCATTTCTAGTCCTAGTTATAAGGTTGATGCTTCTGAGACTCATGTTTCCATGTCCAATATGGACAAAGTAACATGTGGTTTTTTGATATTCGGGTTGTAAGAATGAGTAATTAGGTGTTTGAGTTGTACGGGAATGTTTTTGGTATTTGGGTAGCATATGGACCAAAGGGTCCTTAAGTTCCATGTCGACCCTCAGAGCTTCAATGATTGTTAGTCTGTACCTTAGTTAGACTTTGATGTTCTAATGCTATTTGGAAGATTCTTAAAAAAAACATACAGATATGATGTGCTTTTTGGGAGGTTTAAAAAGCTTAAAATCAAGTAAACTTAGGTAGACTTTAGGGTATACCTAATTAAAGGAACCTGATCAGGTATCCACACATGACGCATCAATAGAAGGCTTAGCTTTGACGACAAATGTGGATGCTTGCTTGCTATTTTGGGTGCTGCATGATTCATCTGAATGTCTGGTCCTCATTCCCATGTATCATACTACTTCCCCTTTGGTTTGTGTTCCATTTGTTTGATCAATAGGATGGGTTGTGGCGAGGGTAGCTACTTGGAGATTCATAGTCATTCATGTATCAATGGGCATCTCTATGCTTGAATGGTGGTTTCTTGTGAATATGGAAAAAGATATCTTAATCCAGCTTCTTTCCCCCTTTATGATATCAAAAACCATGGCTTTAGTTTCTCTAAAGGCTATATGTGCCATGGGACATGTTGCTGCTAATTCTCATTTAGTGTGGAAAATTTCTTCTTTGCAACCTTGGTTTCTTCGTGATTCCTCGTGAGTAAGATTTGATGGAGTCCTGTATTAGGGAAGCCATACTCCTCTATGTTGGGCCCCATTCCTAAAATCTTTTTTCTCAGGTCTCTATGTCAATGGTTATCCTCCAAAAATGTGGCAATCTCTCGTAATTGGAGCACTCATCTGCTGCATCTCTGCAAGCGTTCCTTCGCTCCTTTCGGAAACTTTGTTGAGCTTCTTCTCTGCAACCTTTTCAGAGTTTTTTTCCGATTTGATTAGCTTTTCACAATATTCTGTTCTCGACTTTCAGTAGTTTTTTATCTGGTATTGTTACATTGCACTTAACAAGAAGGATATTTTCAAAATCTGTCTGTGTTAATATGAAATAATAGTTTCTCAATGTTCAAGTCAAATATTTTGCAGAAATCTTTATAGTTGAAGGTGATTCTGCTGGTGGCAGTGCAAAACAAGGCCGTGACCGGCGTTTTCAGGTATATTACTCCGTTCACTATTCTACTGTCCTCGTTGTGTGCAATTTGCATATAAATTTCTCTTATTTATTCGGTGGTTATGTCATTTTTACGTATAAGCATGTAAGAGTGTACGTTATCTTTGTGCATGTATTTCCTTGTGATACCATGCATATGCTTTGCATCATTATTTTGCCACCAAAATAAATATCAACACTCGTAACATTAGGGTAACAGAAATAAGCAACATATTTGTGGAAAAAGGAAACGTAGGAGGATAGTACATGATGCCTTAACAACCTTTCCCACGTTCAAACCCGAGCTTACTATTTCATTGACCCAACCCTACTACCCTCCTCTTCTTTCTCAGCTGAACCATTGGGTTTCTTTTAAGGTAACTATGTCTAAAAAGACCCTTTTTATGTACAAGCACTTTTATACCTTGATTAGTGTTTGTTACATTGTTAATATAGTTGTTGATGACATTGTTGATATGTGGTCGGGTTCTAAGGTTGTTATTGAAATTGATATGAAAAGTGGATATCATCAAATTTCTTTTCGGCTTGGAGATCAATGGAAAACAACTTTTAAGACTTAGGAGGGTTTCTATGGCATGTGGTGTTGTTGGACCGCTAATGTCCTAATTTATGAAACAGGGGGTTTGTATTTACAGTTATGAAACAGGGGTTTTGTCTTTTTGTTGGCAAATTTGTGGCTGTGTTTTTTATTATATTTTCTTTTTGAAGTTTTTTATGAATTTTTTTTTTGATGTTAACTTTAGTTTTTAATGATTTTGTTATGTACTTTCTAATTAATAATAATAATTACCAGCCATTTGAGACAAGCACAAATCTGAAGAAGTGTCCTTTATGGCGGAATGCTTGGTATTCTTGGAGCTTTTATGTACTTAAGCACAAATCTCCAGAAGTGTACTTTATGGCGGAATGCTTCGTGTTCTTGGAGCTTTTGGTCTTCAGCTGACGGGGTAAATGCATCAAGTTAGTGTGCTAGCGATTGTGGATTGGCCTACACCTGGAATAGTGCGTTTCAGGTAGAGTTTGATGCTTCACATGTGGGTATTGGAGCTGTCGTTACCAAGAGCAAGCCTGTGGCCTTCAGCCTTCTTTGGTGAAAAGTTGTCTGATCTAAGGCTCGGTATTCTAGCTGTAATGTAGAGTTTTATGCTATAGGTGCAAGCCCGTCAACATCTACCTTATATGGAGAGAGTCTATCATGTTTTCAGATCATGACACCTTGAAATTCTTAGACGCCTTGAAATTAAATGGAAGACATGCGGAGTGGATATCTTATTTGTAAGTTTCCTTTTGTGATTCGGTACAAGTTCAAAAACCAAAATAAAGTGGTTGATGAATTGAGCAGGAGGTCCTACTTGTTTGGGACAATCAGAAATTCGGTGGTCGGGTTATGAAATTCCTTGCAATTATATGTTACTGACCCATACTTTTTGTAAGAATCAATCAGTTTGCGCAGGGCGGCGAGTTTCGTTCTTCCATGTCTTGCATGACGATTTTATTTCTAAAGGGAGTCAATTATGTATTCCTTAAGGTTCTTCGTGGTTCAAGATTCTTGCCGATTGCATAGTGAAGGTCTTGGGGGGCATCGAGCTGGACAAGGCAAAGGAAAAATATCATCGGCCTTGGCTCAAGCGTGATGTTAGTTGGCTGGTAGAGATATGTGAGGTTTGTCAGATAGCCAAGAGCCAATCTCAAAATACAGCATTGTACATCCATCTTCCTGTTCCTACTAGCCATTGGACTGATGTCAGTATGTATTTTGTACTGGTACTTCCTCGCACTACTAGGAATTGGGATTCTATCTTTGTCATAGGAGAATGCTTTTTGAAGATGAAACATGTTATTTATTTGCAGTAACACTCTTGATGCCACACATCTAGCTTATTTGTTCTTCAAGGAGGTGGATTGGCTTCATGGAGTTTGTAATATCATTGCTTCTAATCATAGTTATCGGGATCTCCTACTTTGGTAGGCGATCCCTTCTAGATTCTCGATTCTGTCGCTCCCGGAACGAATCTCTAAGGGATCTTGAATTTTAAATTTTGGGATCTCGTACCCCACAAAAAATGATCCCGATTCTTGCTATTAGGGATCTCGATCAGACTAAGACAACAACCAAACTGATGATTTTATTTGTTTGTAGACAACTAGCAACACAAATATTGCTTGCTATAAATAATGAAATCCCTACTTTAAAGAATATACATAATCGTTTATTATCATACACTTTAAGGTTCGTAACAAGAGCCCCAAAAAGTTGGGATCAAGATCCTCAAAAGGTTGGAATCTCGATCCCTAACATGTGCATTGTACGGACGGCGTTCCCAACCATAAGGATCTTCTAGCATTTTACGTTCCCTTGCTCCCGATCCTGATCCCGGTGCCATTCTCGCTCTCGTTCCCAAAAACTATGCTTCGAATTGAGATACAACCCTATGGAAGAATTAGGCACATGGATCTAGTACAATCTCGCATATTACCCTAAGACTGATGGTCAAACTGAGGTTGTCAATAACAGTCTAGGGATTTATTACGGAGCTTCATAGGAGACAAGCCTGTAATTGTAAGTCAATCCACTGGAAAGTTGCCTTATGAGAACATTTAGACAACGTGCATGGAGAACAAGGTGTATGAGATAGTGCATGGAGAACAACCACACAAGGTCCTAGATTTAGTGCCTTTGTCTGAAAAAGAGCGGGCTAGTGAGCAAAGTTGTTGAATGAAAATTGGAAATGTTTAAGTAGGTTGATGAGAGGATCTGAATGGTTTTTGATATTTGGACCCTTACTACTTTTTGTGGTTCAGAGAATTTAGAGAAGTTGATAAGATTTGATGAAGCATGGAAGTTCACAGATGATCCAAACTCGGGGCCGAGTTCTCTCGAATCAAGGGAGACCAACGAAGGTCGACTATCACTTTAGGTCTGATTCATGCTTTTAGAGTCAATTTTTAGTCTAATTTGTTGGGCAAAACTGGTGATTTTGGTGTTATCTACTTTTGCCATTATTTCCAAAATAGGTTTATAATAGTGATTTCAATATCATAATGAAAAGTTACAGCTACATGAAGCTAAGCTATCATTTCAATGATTTTCTAGGATAACTCTTTCTTATTCTATTTCTTCATGGGTAAAAGTATCAAATTTGCATTCACTTTTAATTCGGAATTCTAATTACATTATCATTTCAACTGGGTATGCAAATAAAGTTTATAAATAGGCTTGTTGTTTCGCCCCCCCCCCCCCCCTCCCCCTCAAGGTTACTAGTAAAATTTCCAACACATTCTTTAGAAAATTCTATTAAATTTGTGTAGTCATTGAAGCTAGGCTTGTTAACTTCCATTAGTTTTCAGTCAATACATTATTTTCTTTTGAAATTTTTTTTTTGTTACTTGAATTTTCATCACCCTAGGTCCAAGCTGACTTGACTTGGATGGTTCCAAGTGAGCTTGCTAGTCCACGATCATGTGAACAGAAAACAAAAATCTTCAAAAAAGTGATCGTTAGCAATAAAATCATCAAAAAACCAAAAAAAAAAAAATCAAACACGTCGGGTTCAAAATTTAAATACTTCTGAAACTCCTCTTGGGATTTAGATCCCTTCAACCTAGTATTGCGCCTCCATTTTCAGTGGACATGATCCCCTTCTATAGAGATCAAGATCCCTTTGAGTCACAAAGCATGATCCCTATCAGATAGGGACTTGGTATCCCTTGACAGGGAAGAGCACGAGATGCTCGGGCTCCATTTTTGATATGTCTGATGTGGGATTCCAAGGGGGATTGCCAATCCCCAATCAAGTGCCCAATCCTTTCTTCATGGTATGATGGTGCAGCTAGCACTTTGCAGTGAGTCCTCAATTTCTTTGTGGCTGCCATGTGGTTCAATGTCTTATTGTGCATCTTTGGTGCTAGAATCATGAATTTTTCAACGATTTGGAAGATTGTCAAGCCAAAAATTTAATTTCTCAAATTCATGGTGGCAAGCCATCATCTGATCAAATTTAGACGTGGATCAAGCTTGTTTTAGCTAATATATGTTCATGATCCTACTAATTTAGGCCATGTTTGGATGTACTTGTTATCAACTTATCACTGATAATTCACTATTTAAATAAAATTAATCCTGATAATGAACTATATGTTGTTTAGTACTACTATCCATCATATGCTATTCGAGATAAATTTACTAATTTGTTGCAATCACATATTTTTAGCCTGAAATAGCTAAAATCAGTTGGTAATCACTGAGAAAGTAAAATTATTAAATAATATTATACATCATAATATACGAAACGTACCAAATAGCTAAAAAAATAGTATCATCCAAAATATATTGATTTTAGATAAAATAGTCTATTTCAAATAAAGTTAATGTTCATCCAAATAGGCCCTGATTTGGAGTATTTTTTAAGAAGTTTTGAAGAATTTTACCTTTGAGCATGATTCATGATTGTGACTTACATGTAGGGATTAAATCTCATACTAAGGGGTTTTTTCCAAGAATCGACTTTCTCGTTTTCCCCATTTCTTTGCATATCAGGACTTTGTTTGAGAGCAGTGGTTACTCTGTACCCCACCTTTGGGTTGGTATTACATGTCGAAACAAGTCAAGACTTAGGCATGTATTGAAATTTTCTGACATGACACATGTCTAAACTGTAGACATTCGTCTTAGTTGTGGGCACATGTCCTAAATTCTAAATAGGATTTTCAACATAATGTAGCATCTATACTATATTTTGCTTATTTTACTATTAAATATAAGGTATTAGTAATATATAAGTGCTAGTAAATTACTTGTATACCACTGTGAATACAAGATTGAAAGATGTTTTAAACAAAAATTTCTACAAAATGACAATTGTGTCAAAATCTTTAATTTGCACCAATATGCATAGGAAAAAGTTTATGTAAGGATGCAAACTTTATAATGTAGAACTATGGATGCACCTCAAAAATCCATTGGAAAAGGTAGTTTTAATGTTCAAAAACCCTTTGATTGATCATCTTGACATCGAGATGTCTGACCATGAAAATAAAAAGATTTTAAGTCTCAGAAATAGTGCATTTTACAATATATTATCTACACAGTCCACTTTCAAGATTTTCATATGTTTATAGATCTACTTGATTTTAACCATTTTTTAAATTTAAATTTTATAATTAAATATAAAAATAGATTTTGAGATAATCCTAAAAACATTTTACATCAAAATTATATACCATGATAAAATTTGAAGGTGCACCTACAGCTACGGATGCATCCGTATGCCAACTGCACCCATATGCATGTAAGAACGAAAGTTTAAAAGTGTCAACAAGAATACACGTTTGATTTATAGATGCATGTCTTTTATTGACACGTAGAAACAGCGATACGTACTGTACAACTGTACAGTAAGTGTCAATGTCTAGCACTCTATTTAGAAGGGCAGTGTCTGACACCTCATATATGTGTGGGCACTCGACACCCGTGTTGGGTCCTTTTAACATCGATTCATACCGTTATAGCTGCTTGAAAATCCCTCTTCAGCCTCTATCGATATTTGTGCTGAGGTTTGATAGCCTCTATTAGACTCTATGGGTGCTGCAGTAATGGGTTTGGAGGATTGTCTCACCAAGGCGGAAACAGAAGAGAATGTTTTCTCTTTGGAGGAATAGGTCACCAGGCCTTGATAGTTTTGACATGGCTTTATATCAAGAGTTCTGAGAGGTAGTCAAGGATGATTTGGTGGCCATGTTCGAGGAATTCATGCTGAAGTTTGATGGGAGCTCAAGACGAAATCCGGGGCTGCTGGATTTGGAGGAGTTTTTTGGGACTACCAAGAGCACACATTTCTCTCTTTGCTTGGGTCCCACAACTCATTGTGACTGCAATCTTGAGGAAGCTATGTTTGCTCTCCAAAATTCATCTCTATGTTCAATAATTAGGGCCATCTAACTCTAGAGGGGGAGTCAGCCATTGTAATTGCTTGAGCCAGTTTTCCCCTTGTGTTTGCCCCTATGTTCAATATATTTGGCTGCAAGCTGATTCCTTGGCTATTGATGTGGTCGGCCATACCTCACTTCATTACTTGCAAGCCCCCACCTCCAAAACACCCTCCAATTCCGTAATTCATATCCTCTTGTGCCCAATATTTGCCCTACCCTTCTTTTTTTGTTGACTCTTTTTTGAGATATATCTGCAATGACATCTATTGATTGCCAATAGCAGTCTTTTGAAAAAAAGAAATAGATATTTGTGTTTGAAATTTAGACATGCATACCCAATTTTAACCAACTTATTTCCTATTATATTTGTTTAATGAAAAAAATAATAATGGTTCCTAAGGGCCCAGATTGGAGCAATGATCCTTTTGGAGTATCCACCATGCTTGAATGATCTAGGGACCAAAAGAAATTCCAAATCATTCTCAATCACTACAACATCCTCCTCATCCAGAAAAGATTCAATTTGTGGCTCTGGAAATGCTTTAAATCCACTACTGCTGCAAAATAAATTTTGGACAGTCCGTTTGAATGGATAAAAGATTTGCGGGTCTGGAGCTCCAAATCAAATTTTATATAGAAGGGACTGATTTGGAGCCTTTTCTAAGGTTTTGGATCCCTCACCCAATCAAATCTGGTGGATATGTGAGGGACCGGTGCTACAAGTTGGTCCCTTGGAACTATGAAATACTTCAGATTTAATATATTTATTGATATAGTTATGTCAATGATTCCTATTTTTAAGGCTCAAATAATTGGACACCCGATACCCGTGTCTTAACACTGACACTTGCACCTGATCCCTGCAACATAGGTTAGCATCCCCTGCCATGGTGCTTTCCTCTATCTTTGTAAAATAGAGGGATAGATAAACTTATATATGGATATTTGATAGAATCTCTGTTTTGGTTTTGTTTCATTAACCTAGTAAGTTCCACTGCATTTTTGTGCCTCTTAACTAAATTCTCACCCCAAGACAAAAAGGAGAACATTATGGATCTACTTCATTTTTTATTTAACAAAAAATGGAAAAAGAAAGTACTTCACCCTTCCCCTTCCTACAGTCTGAGTTCCAAGCGAATCTATCACTGCTAATTCATGCAAAAGGTTCATATAAGGTTGCATCCTTATACTATAAAAGTAAGGAGCACCTCAAAAATCCAATACAAAAAAGTGTTCCAAAGTTGGAAAACCTTCCAATTGATCATCTTGATCTCGAGATGTATGGATATGAAGAAACAAAGAAATTTCAAGTCTTAAAAATACCGCAACTTGTAACAAGTTATCTGGACTGTGTATTTCAAGTGTTTACAGTCTGCTCGTTTTGTACTGTTTGTGGAATTTTAGATTTCATAATTAGGGTTAGATTTTCAAGCCATTATAAGGTTTCCAACACCGAAAAAATTAAGCGGTACACCTGCTATAGTATATGGTGGGTGCCTTATACAAACGTCATTTGATTATGATTTCATGTTAGACATTGGTATATGGGCAAGTTACACCGACCGTTTGCTATGAGTTTGTGTAAATGTTCAAAACATTGATGACGAGTGTGATTTCCAATTTCAGGCATTCATGCATCATTGGTTTATTTTTCCTATTCTTTTTGATCTCTTAGTGTTACTATCCAGGCTGTGTTGCCCTTGCGTGGTAAAATTCTGAATATCGAGCGCAAAGACGAAGCTGCCATGTATAAAAATGAAGAGATTCAAAATCTCATTCTTGGATTGGGACTTGGGGTGAAGGTTGTTGCCTCACATACTACCTTTTGCCTTTTTTCCAACCCCCTCCCCTCCCCTTCCCCCTGAATACCTTTTCTTCTTATTTTTTTGCACCTTTTTTTGTAGGGAGAGGATTTCAGAAAGGACGCCCTACGTTACCATAAGATCATAATTCTAACAGATGCTGATGTGGATGGTGCCCATATCCGTACTCTTCTTTTAACATTTTTCTTCAGATATCAGGTTTCTATTTGAAGCTTTCTAGTTTATGATTTTTCTGCATGTAATGTGGTCTTAATTTTAAATCAGATCATTGATTTGCCATGTGAAACTGACCACTGACCATTTTTCTTGTAGAAATCACTGTTTGATGAAGGCTGTATCTATGTTGGTGTTCCTCCACTTTTCAAGGTTCAATTTTCAGTCACTTCCTTTGAAGTTTATATGTGCGTAATTTCTTCGGATTTCTCCAAATCCTTTTGATTCATATATTTCAGGTAGAGCGCGGTAAGCAAGTTCACTATTGCTACAATGACATGGAGCTAAAACAACTCCAAGATGCCTTTCCTCCAACTGCATCTTACAATATACAGAGGTTCAAAGGTAACTAAAGGGTGGGAGACCTCTCTCTCTCTC
>NW_006499799.1:5351778-5383909 GCF_000471905.2 Amborella trichopoda
AGTGTACTTTGCATATATATGGGAGTGATTTCATGTTAACATGTCATTGTAATAGAATTTAGAAAACCATATTTGTGGCATTTATAAGACCCAAAAAATTACACATACACCCTCTTTTCATCCAATTAATCAACCCCTGAAAAAATAAAATTCAATTTGCACCATAGATCAGGTCAAAATGAGTCCCCCTCCAACAATGAATTTAGATTGTCCATTTGGTTTGGCTTTTATGAACTCAGTTTTTTTTTTCTTTTTTGACAGTATTTATCTGATAATAAAGCCATCTAAAAAATTTGGAAAGGGAAAAAATCCTTTTAAGGCCCAGATCTAAGCATCTCACCAAAGTAGATGGCCTATGTTCTAAAAAAATATCTTTACGAGTGTATTTTTAAATTTTTCTTTTTTCTAATTGTTTATTATAATGAAAAGAGTGTATTTTTAAAAATTGGAGTCAAACAAATGGCCCTAACATGGTTTTTGAAGATTGCTTCATTGTATTATTATAGGATAGTTGCATGGAATCATTCCCTATGAACACACACACTCACACATATGTATATGTGTGTGTGTGTGTGTGACGTGATGTTGTCTTCCATATTCAGTATACTCTGCATGTCCTATCTGTAATGTGCTCTGTCTGCCGCTCATGCTTGTGCATTTTTTTTGCAGGCAGAAACTGCTTGGGCGTTAACTGTTCTCAGTTACTTCGTGTATTAGTGAAGGAGCGTGTCCTGATCTCTGTTGTTTGAATGTTTCAGGTGGGGTGGAACCTTAATGAACTCTTTTCTTTTTAATGTCGGCCTCATTCTGCTTTGCTCTATCAGGTTTTGATTAATGATTAGCTTAAGTTTCCACCTTGTTAATATTTGTCCATGTGATTGGCACATTTTTTTTCTTAATTCATCTAAAAACTCCAGGTATGGGTTAATAGCTACATATCTTTATCAGTACCTGAGGTTTCTAAATATCACGATAGGAAGTTTAGCTACATATCTTTATCGGTACCTGAAGTTCTGTAAATATCATGATAGAAAGTTTCCAGGTTTAATTGTATTTCGAGCTATTACCTTAGAGATTTTCATGGACTTAACTCTGGTGCACCAAAATGCAAATTTATTTATTGTTTAATTTCTTTTATTTGGTTTCACGTGTCTGTAATCCACATGTGAGTCATACACTTTTTACTGTTTTTTTTTTTTTGCCTTTTCAATTCCTTTCCAATTCCCGAAATATGGGGTAACTGGAGTGGCTTTATGTAAAATTTACCTTCTGATCATCAACTTTTCTTATTTTGATGAGTGTGCTCCAGTTCTGTGCCACAGCATTTGGTTATTATGCACAAGCCACTGCAGCCCAAGAAATTTTTGGTCACACTTTGAAGTCCCTCTGTGGAATTAAATATTTATACAAGTTTAGAACTTTTTCCTATTTTTTAAAAATTCATCAGCTAGTTTTGACTTTCCTTTGGCATAAAATAAATATTGAATGAAGGGAGATATGAGGGAATCGCTTCTTGTCCACTGTTTATGTCATGTGCTTTAAATGCTTGCAAATCATTGTCTCCACAGGTACAATGTGTTCCAAATTGCATTTATCGTGTTCGCGGGTCTTACGTTCATCTACTACGCATTATTTGTAAGTAAAAGCTTGTCATGTGCCCTTCTTAATGTTTGGGAATGTTAACTTTGTATTGAAGAAGAGAGAGAGTATAAAATTAAAACCCGAAATTTCGGGGGCTATTTACAAAAATGGGCTCCCTGAAAGGGACACAGTATACAGACTTGGAATGTCATAGAAGGGAAATGCTCCCTTCTTAATGTTGACTTGGGTTTTGGATGCCTAATTGATTCTTAGACAATCTTGGTGCATTTCCAGGGATGGAGAAGGAGAAAGCCAACTGGTAGGTTTCAGCTTTCCTCTTAGAACTTAGCTCATCCAGATTGGTTTGTGACTATCGTATCTGCTGCTTTTGCCAATGGCTGCCACTTGTTCAGAAGAGGGTACAGAGCAGTCTCTTCTCAAGAATGGTTTTCTCAATTTGGGATCTCCAGTTCCGATTTTGTTGTGCCCTCCTTTACCCTCTGTACTTATAGTAACCAGCATCAGTTTGGATGTGCAATGCCTGATGCCGGTTTGTGACATCTCGTAGTGTAATTTGATGAGGAATTCATTTTGTGAAGTGAGATTGAGATTGGTGATTAGTTCGCATTGCTAATAGAAGTTATAGATTGGTGCATTGTATTGACTACTGAGACTTCAAGTCTTATATCAGAGTTCCTTGTATTACTTTTTGTATTAGGTTTTGCACTGAAGCATCCTCTTAGCGAGAGCTTGTCATTGAAAATGTGTTTGTGTAACCCAGTATAGAGGTCTTAGTCTCAGCGTCTTCAGGTTCCAAGTTTGATTTCCATGTTTTGAGCTTCTCCAACATAAAAAAAGAAGAAGAAAGTAGTCGTTTCATGCTTAAAATTACTGTCCTTCAAAGGAGATTGAGGAAGTATATCTGAAGAAGTAAACCGACATTTGCTGTGAGGACGCAGTTATGGTGAAGTTACCTTGGAGGCTCGGCCTGGCACCTACCCGGGCTCATGGCCTGCCCCCTACCGGGCTTATGGGCCTTGGCCTGCCTTCGGACCTATTGGTCTATGGGTGGCTCTTGCTGGCCTGTTCCTATTGCCCAATACTTTGAATTTCACTTCTTATTGTATCCTTTAATATGGATCTCACTCCTATCATTATATACATCTCTTGTTAATTTAGATAAATTGATTTTTTTTTCTTTATATCAAATGTTGTGGCATAACATACACCAATTAGTTGGGAAAAGGTTTTGATGATGATGATCAAATGCTATTTACTTTATCATTTTTTCTAAAATGCCATTTTCTTTATCATATTTCCTAAATTGAAAAAGTTTATATAAGGTTTCAACCTTAATATAAATTCATCGGAAAATGTTGTTTTAATGTTGAAAAGCTCTCTAATTGATCATCTCAATACTTGACATCGAGATGTATGAATATGAAAAAAAAGAGTTTTGGAATCCCTGAAATAGTGCATCTTGCAACACATGATCTAAGACCATCTATTTTCAAGATTTTCATATGTTTATAGATCTACTTGATTTTGATCATTTTTGGAGTTTAAAACTTTATAGTTAGATATGAAAATATATTTTAAGATAATCTTAATAATTTTTGACAACAAAATTACATGTAATAAAATTTAGGGGCGCGTCTTAATTGGATTGTTTAAGGTTGCAACCTCATAGAAGCCACGCCCTTCCAACCTTATGGAAACCACACCCTTCCAAAATTGGTTTTATGCCCAACATAATCCATCCATCTGATTCTTTTAAAAGGAATCAAAGAAACTTTGAAAAGCATGCTCCAATGGGTTAATATAATTACACTTAAATTGTATATTGTTAATTCTCTCCCTCTCTTGTTCTCTGGGCAATAAGAGAGATGTATTAAGCTTATAAGGCTACATGATAGATTAAAAGATAGGAAGAGATCTCAGGAAAATTCTATTTAACCTTGGCAAAATTGAAATGAAGATGAACCACTTATACACGCATTTTTTTTAATACCCAAATCCATCTTGAAGGGATGGATTTGGCTCTGCCATTGAAGTCTTGAAGGTACTTTTCCCTTGTGCTTTATGTATACATGGGTATATGCACGTTAACTGTCAGCATATTTGCACTCGTCTATTGTGTACATCTGTATGTGCACCTCCATATAAATGCATTTGCCTATATTGAGGGGAATCTATGTTTTGATTTGCAACAGGTCTATCATTTGGTTGGTTATATTGCAAGTGACTAGAACCGGTCCTTGGCATGATTGATTAAGGGGTTGATCAAAATTCTATGCTCCAAGTTCTGTAAACAACTAGAAAACAGACCCTTGATAAATGGAAAGAATAAACCAGCAACGGTATGAGTTTCTAAATGCAAAGATTCCATATTCATCAAGAGATGAAGATTTCATTTCTAATCTCAGCAGTTCACATATAATGCTTAAGCTAAGAATTCTGGATTGCATTCCTTCCCAACCGATGTGATCACACTGATTATATGTAAGAGTATAAAAAAAAAAAAACATTTATAACAATTTCAAAGTGAAAGTGCAGCCATTAGACTTTCTTGACCAAATAATGACCACTGTGAAATTATATAAAATGGTTAGCAAACCTTGAAGCCCAGGCATGGCCTGATAACCTGCCTCCCTACTCAAGCCACTCACATCGAAGTCTCGTGCGATAATTAAAAGGAAAGAGGCAATGCAATATGCAAAGGTATGTTTCCTTGTGTACAGAATGAATATAATGAGCTTAAATGAGTTGAAACCATTCCATTGATGGGTTGCAGGGTCTAGTGATCTAGTCCCACTTGTCCTCCCTGTGGAACACCCACTCTGATATGTTCAAGAGTGCTCTTCCCATCTGATGCAGCGAGGTCGTAGGGCGAGTCTGCGGCAAATTCAGTAGGCAAAGCCTTCCAGTGCAAAGATGGTTCCCATTCAGCTTCCTTGAGAATCTTAAGTATTTCTGCCACCAGTGTATCGCTCCCTTCAGAGGAGAAGTGAACACCATGTCTGCAAGAAACTAGCAATTGTTGGTTCCTGTGATATATAACAGAAGAGACTCAATATTTCATTAGACCTAGGGAGAATATCAAGCCAGTAGCAATTCCACTAAAATTTTCTTAAGTTAATTATTCCACTTTGTAAATCTACGTGTCTCTATTCCCACCTCTCTATCCACTCTTCCTATACATTGTCAGAACCAGGCCGTTGACTTAACCGGTGAGGGCACCTGTTTGGTCAAACCGGTCAGTCTTAACCCGTTCGCTGGTCTAACATGTGAAATAATTTTAAAAGTGGAAAATAAAGAAAAATCCATAAAATAAGGGAAATTATTGACAAATTAGAAGCTAAAAGACTTGGAAAAAGCTCCAAATTATTGCAAAAAAAAAAACCCATCAAGCAACATAATGTAATACTCTTAACAACACTTCAGGAACAAAACATGAAAGCTCATAACCATGACCTATGGAAGCACAAAAAAAGTACAATGCTGCAGTCCACAAGTTTCCACAACTCCAAAATCAACATCCCATGATTGCATGGCCCTTAAAATCACAAAATAAATTTGTGCTTCGCACATTGTTTTTTTAACTTATTTTTTGGGTTCTTGCTCTTTAAGGGCCTTTACAATTTGTAAAAACCCATAAAAGTTTATGTTCTTCATCATCATTATTATCATCCGAGCCATATCCCAATTAAGTGGGGTCGACTGCGGAATCATTTTTTGGGTATTTTTCTTTTCTTTTTAAAGACTTCCACTTGAACCAAATCACGCCTCCTAATTGGTGTTGTTCTAGGTTGATGTTGTACATGGCAAAGACCACCTAAGTCTCCTTTTCCTGATCTTATTGCCTATTGGAGCTACCCCTAAGCTCCCTCGGATGTATTTATTCCAAATTTTATCCTTTCATGTCTTGCCACCCACTCATCTCAACATCCTCATTTTGGCTAAACTCATTTTATGGATATATTATTTCTTGACCAACCAACATTTTGTTCCATAAAACACGGGTGGTTTACACCCATCTTATAGAATTTCCCCTTCAGTTTCATCATAAAATTGGAAGCTACCCCTAAGCTCCCTTGGATGCATTCACTCCAAATTTTATCCTTTCATGTCTTGCCACCCACTCATCTCAACATCATCATTTTGGCTAAACTCATTTTATAGATATATCCTTTTCTTGACCCACCAACATTTTATCTCATAAAGTACAGGTGGTTTACACTCATCTTATAGAATTTCTCTTTTAGTTTCATC
Source organism: Amborella trichopoda (assembly GCF_000471905.2). The sequence continues at coordinate 5,357,632 of NW_006499799.1, forward strand.
ATAAAGTTTGATATTCAAAGCCAAAAATACAAACACTTACAGAAACAATTTTATGCTTTTGCATGTTCTTTTTTAAGGGATTTAATGTATTGTAACAGTGCTTAAAATTTTAAAACTGAAAATGCAAAAAATAGAAATGCACAAAATAAGTCCGCATTTTCTTTTTTAAGGGTTTTACAAATTGTAAAAGTGCTTAAAATTTAAAAACTGAAAATGGAAAAAATAGAAATTCACAAAATAAGTCTTTGCTCTTTTTCTTCTTCTTCTTCTTTTTCTTCTCTTTTTTTTTTATTTTTTTGTTGGGGGGGGGGGGTGATTTACAAAGCCCTTTAAAATTCAAGATAAAAAGTACACTGTATAAATCCCGTTAAAATTCAAGACAAAAAATACACTGCATAAATCCCTTTAAAATTCAAGACAAAAAATACACTGTAATGTTTTTAATTAACTTTATGACCTGTTTAAGCTACTGACTCGGGTGAGCTCGTTGGAGAGTATAGAGTAATAGGTACAAACTCATGTACCTTATGTAATCGCTTGCTATAACTTAACAAAAATAAAAAGTACAACATATAATAAAAGTAAATGTGACATAATCACTTGACAGTCCTTGTATTTGACAAATTTGTGATTATGTCAAATTTGTTTTATTGGAGCCTCAAAAAGAGGCACATTACAGTCCTCATTGAAAAATTATCTGATGTGATAAGATTCTTCTACAGATTTGTGATTATGTCCAATTTTTTTTTGGATGTCATGTGATTATGTTCGTATTACTCTACTATATTCTTCTACAGATTTGTGATTATGTCCAATTTTTTTTGGATGTCACGTGATTATGTTCGTATTAATCTGTACTTTTACATTTGTTAGGCTGAAAAGTGCCCTTTTCGAGCAAGTCCACTTGGACATGCCTGAGTTAACCCAGCTCTGGCAGGTGCCAAGTTTCGAGCCCAAGACAATTGGTTGTTTATTACTACCACTATAGCAGCAGGCGTAGTAGCAGTAGGAGTGGTAGTAGTAGCAGTAGTAGAAAGCAGCAGTAGTGGATAGATATAGATATAGTAGTTTTTTAGGGTTAATATTTGTGATTACTACTCATTATCGAGAGAGAGACCTAAATGTTATTATAAGTCGATGAGCAACCTATCCAATTATGATAAAATTAAATATTCAATTTGAAGATAATGATAAGAAAATAGACAAAAAACTAAAAATGAAAACTATTAAGAATCAATAGGATAAAATAGGAAGTAAAAATGGTGTTTTTCTCAAAAATAAAAGGAGTGCACTCAAAATAAATTGACAGGTTAGACCATTGTTATTAACACTCTAAATTTCTAGACCACCTGCATGATCTATAAACTTGTTCCAAGTTCTGTGCGTGTATCTTCCTTTGAATCTCATGATTCTGACCACTTAAGCTACAAACGATAGGATCCCCTTTGCTGTTTGAAGCAGTGTTCGTAAAATTGAATTGGAACGATTAATCGGATATGAATTGGAACGATTAATCGGATATAAGACCGGAAGCGCTTTAACTGGCCTAATTGGTAAATCAGCCAATTCAACTGTTTTAACCGAGGCAAGTCCCGCACAGTCAAAAAATAGTTGAAAAAATAAAAAAAGTATAAAAAGAAAAATACTAAAATATGAAAAGCATATAAAGAATGATTAAGACAAAACACATTGAAATAAAGTTGAAAATTAATGAAAAAAATGGATTTGTGCCTAGGGGTATTTTTATATTTTGTTTTAAAAAAGATGGAAAAATATAAAAATAAATATTAATGAACAAAACAATATTTAATCTTTACCATAATATAAAAAATATTAAAAAAATACATTACAAACTAAATTCCTTATTTTTGAGATTTTATATAAATTTTTTGAATTATGCTTTTTAAAATACTGATCGATCACCAAAACCGCCCAAAATCGGAACCGGCACTTGCTAGTTCCGATCTAACCGGGCAGTTACAGGTTAGATCGCCAGGTTTTTCCAACATGGGTTTGAAGTCGCGAATTAAATGTTAAATATAGCTTGGATCCATAAAAGAGGACCACCAAATATCGTTCTATTAGTTTGGCAAAAGAGCTATATTCATAATACTTAGACATGCAAAAGTCTATCACTTCCACTATCGCTGATGCTCATTTTTACTTTGACAACTGAATGCTTTGATTTTTGAGATCCTCTCTATTATAGCATATAAACATGAAAGCGTAGGATCATGTAAGCCTTTAAATTTGAAACAGAAAACTCAAGATGGTCATATAAATGTCGTGGATAAAGCCTTCTACTCAATTTCCTTTTTAAGTGACAAATGTATCAAATAAAATAAGTACATGGTAGACTGGGAAGAACCATGGAATCACCACACTCCCTGGTTTTCCAATACTTTTAAAAGTTCCTTTGTTAAATATAGCCCTGTCCGGATCAGACTTTCCCAGGTCGAACCAATGGAATCAGACTCTACCACTGATGAGAATCCCAATTTCAATTTTTGAAACATCAATGATAGTAAAATGAACTTCGAGATTTGGGAGACTTCAGTAAAACATTATCTTAATAAAAGCCTTTCGTACAGAAATTTCACAATCATCCAAAGTTGTTAGATGTTGAATCGGGTAGCCATAAGTGTAATATTGACCAAACTCGAAGTCTGAGCAAATTTTCCATGACTTTGAGTAGATAAATGACACATCCAAACCATCTAATTTGACATTTGATGGCATGTGTATTTGTAAACTTAGTATATGAAAGGTAAAGAGTCTTATTGTACAAAATCCCTAAATATACTATGGCGTACTTTCTCTACAATTCATAACATATAACTCATCCCAGAAAAGTGAAAGTACATCTTCCATCAAGAAGTCTCATGAGAGACCACTAATGCTAAGAATTTCACCAAAAAAGAGTCATCTATGCTTCACAAGGGAAAGGTGCATGGACAAAAATTAGGTCTTCTGAACATTTCTATGACAAAGATGATACAAGTGAAATGAAAAAAATGATACAAGTGATGGCTCATGCTTAAATGTCCTACTCATTTTAAACATGTGGGATACTATCCACTTCATCACTAACAGTTTCTTGGCCATTAACTTTGGACTCCTATTAGAGAGTAGACATATTGCATATATCCATTAATTTGACCAGATGGATAAAATCATTTTGATTCATCTATGCTTAAGGAACTCGGACAAACAGAACTGTATTATAACCTATCAAGAACCATAGCAAAAAGGGTACTGGAACACTAAAAGCAGTGAACATAAAAGCATAAAAAAATTCAAAACAGTCAGCAACAAAATGAGGCCGAAAATTGAGGTTCCTTAGATATATTGATCAAAAAATAAAAAACCGAGAGGTTCCTTTTATGATAATAAGTGGCCAAAAAAGGATGATTTTTACACTCATGAAACTAGCTAACCAGGAAATAATAAAAAAAGTCTCAAATAACAATTATCATCATCATTCGTGCCTTATCCCAACTATTTGAGATCGGCTACATAAATTATGTTCCGCCAGTTTGCTCTATCAAGGACTACACTCTCAGCCAGACTATTTAGGATTTATAAAAAGGTTTGGCAAAGCATTACACTGGCTGCCCTACCAAACACAATCTTCCTCCTTTATCCGAACTTGGGACCAACTAGCTTGGGACTAGCCATGGCGGAGTTAGATAATAATAATAAAAAAATAAAGATGAAAAATGAAAAACTAAGCTCACTGGTAACATTAACTCGACCATACCTTGGGAAAAAGTTTCTCTATCACTTCGAGGGCACGCCTTGTGTTCCAACCAGAATATCCCCTCACCAAAATATCTGCCTACAAAATGACAATTGACCCTAAGATATCTAACAAAGCAGGAAAAATAACATGGCTTTCGAAAGTAGCATAACAATACGTACAATAACCATATATCCATTTGACACATCAAAATTATGAAAAACGAAAAATAAAAAGAAAGATAAAACATATATTCTAATAATCTAACTTAAACATATAGACAGCATTTTCAAAACACAGTTCTTTACCTGTTAGTAGAATTTAAACCACCACAACAATGAAGGCACCATAACATTATAAACTGCAATGACGATCAATATGAAGTAGAAGATGAAAAAGCTCCTGATATATGTATTATCTTTACTATTACTGCAATTCCTACTGCCACTGCTATACTACCACCACAACCACCATTACCATCATTATTGTCATCATTATGACAAGTCCCTCCTATTGTTGAACTAAAACCAGAACACAACACACATCTTTTGAGTTTCAAATTTTATTGTCGATGTTCGCATTGTAATTTTAGAGTCATCATAGATATTTTTATTGCCAAAAGTGCTTTTTGGATGAGAATTTAAGGTGGGGCTTTATTTTGTTTTCATAAAGCTTAGGCTGATAGAAACTTTATCCTTTAATTATATTTTAATTATATAGATCATAGAAAATGTAGTTCATTTGGATGTCCGATCAATGGCTGGACGGTGATGGTGACTCATTGGACACTTTTGGAGTGGTGACATGTGGTGATTCTCAGTGTTCAACTCCTGATTGGATGGTGATGTGATTACAATTGACATACATCCTTTTGAGCCATGCCACACATACAATTAAATTGCATGCTACATGTAACCACATCTTTCACAACTGACATTCAATGGTTGCGATAAACTGTCCCTCCATTTGGGGGCGGGTCACAAAATTAAGGATGGGTTTTGGTGTGCTAGCTAATGCAGACCTATTCAGATGCAAAAATCCCATTTTTATTTTTTAGTGTAAACTTGAGATCCCATTTTTTTTTATGAGAATTTAGCAAATGGAAATATCCATCTAATGATGGATTTTAGACCTAGAAGTCCATAGGTTGATAAACTTCATCACCGCGATCAAGAATTCAAAAAATAACAGACTATGAACTATAAAAATAGGCTATTTTAAAGTTTGTCTTTGAACCTCTATTATTATTCCTATTAATTCTTAGTAACTCATCAGATATGCACTAATGGTTTTAAATATATCTGGCGCACCCACGTGTGAAGCATGTATGAAAATTGGTCCCAACCATCATATCTAAATAGACGGTGGGAATGCTTTATCACAATGTCACATTGAACATTGTTTGATTTTTAATTTTAATTTTTTTCACAAAATTTAGGAATTAAATTTGGGACATGACCTCACCTTATTGGGGCACACCTAGCAAAAATGAAAACTAAAAATTTCTTATAAAAATAAATAACCAAAAAGTCCCTACAAATTCTAGGGAAGTTTCTTCATTTTTCCTCATCAAAAATATTTTCTTACTATTTTTATCATGTGCAACTTTGTTAGATGTGTGCGCACCCCATATTTCACTTCAACATGATTTATAATATAAGAAATAAAAATAAAATTCTTTGAGCCATTAGATCATGATCTGATGCTCAAGAGTTGAATTGTGACTGAAAGAATTCCAACTATCCATTCAAAGTTTTCACCCATATATATATAAAGCAGAAACACATCTAGAGTGCATGCCATTTGGTTGAAGTCATATCTGCACATGAAATAGAGATTTAGAAGGGGCATGTTTTGCAGTAATTAATATAAGAGTCTTAAATTATAATAGACTGAGAATGCCATAATCGTCGTGACCAATGGCACATGTGGGTATGAGGTTCATCACCATTCGTCCAATTTTTGGATGATGATTACATAACAGTAGTGGGACCAACTAAGTTATGCTTGTATATCACTCACTAATAGGTTAATTGAGCAGTGATCAGCCTTATAATAACCTATACCAAGTATTTACGATGCAAATCGAAACGATCTCAAGATGAGATTCGACCTGATTCGAACCACAAACTGATTTTTTTCAAAAGAGCGATAGAGAGTGGGACAATCAAATTCTGATATGAGGTCAGATCTATTAAAAAACGAATAGATCCGCTATCAGATCAGTGGTAGAGCCATAATTGATCCAAAAAACACGAAATACAATATAAAATGCAATAAAATGGATTTAATTCTAATAAAAATAAATAAATATAGAAAAGAAATGCAGAAAGAGTAAAAAAAAATACTAGACTGGGCCAGTTGGCCCTGGGCTTCTGAGGCTTCGAGGCCTCGTCCGTATCAAGATCGGCCTTGGCTTGGTTAAATGAATATCTTAATATAAGGGTTGCAGCTGACCTAAAGCTAAGGTTTTTCGAGGTCTAGGTTTCTCAAGTCTCACAATCTCTCTCTCTCTCTCTCTCTCTCTCTATCTCTCTCTCTCTCTCAGATTTCCTAGCCTACCACGTCCACATCTAACCTCTTCAAAGTGACACACTAGTTTTTTTTTCTTATGAAAGTGTCACGCTAGTTTCTTTTCTTGTGGAATGGATAACTACTAATATGGTGGTCTATGGTTTAGGGGTCTACTGAAGTAGTATGGTCTTATGGGTTCAGGAAAACCATGGAATTTGTCAACTTTAAAATGGGATGTATACACCAAGTGCTCAGGAGTGTTACAATATACTTATTGAAAGGCAAAGAAAAAGTAGAAAAAATGAAAAAGAAAGAAAAAGCTTTCTATTCATTTTGTGATTGGTTTTTTAAGGTAAAACTTGTATTAGAGGTTCGAAAGCTGGAGCTTTTAATAGCATCGCTAGTTTTCCTGATGGCTGCTTGCTACTTTGGGGAGATAGCATATGCAAAGCCCAAGGCATAAGAGGTATTGAAGGGAATATTCATTCCCAAGCTTAGTGGTAGTGGCATGACCGGTGTTGTGATTGCCCTCATTGGGGCTCTTTTTATGCCGTAATCTTCTCTCTCTCTCTCTTTGTATATAGACAAAAAAAGGGTTGTCACCTAAAATGAGTAGTAGTTTCGATAATGTATGTTATTATTTAATAGCCTTTTCCCATTTGCACTTTAGGTTCAATAGATTCTCTCTTCAACGGATTCTCCCTCTTCTCTCTCTCCCTAAGAATGATTTATGCTTCGACCTGAAATTTGTGTATGGGGTGTCACAGAGTGCATGCAGATACTTCTCGATTGAGAGTGGGTTTGTACTTTTTATAGCTTTTCTGATCAACGTGGTGGTGGTGTCAATTTCGAGTACTTTGTGCATAAAGTCGGATATCTCCCCTGAGGACAAAGATAGATGTGACAACCTTGATCTGAGCACTGCATCCTTCTTGCTCAATCTATCATTCACCCAAAATGTTTTGGTATATAAGAGAGTGTCTCTCACCCTATATTTATGTGTTGTCTTAATATAGTACGAAGTAAGGTTTTAAAAATCATTGAGCTGACTCATAATGGTAGGTGTGTGATTCCAGTCTGAAAAACCAGAAGTCCCTTGATTCCCACAGTTTTTTCAATTTGTTTTTACTCTATCCCAGGGATGTTCCAACTTGGAATCAAGCCCCTCATAATTCAAATCCATTCTTACTCGGTTGCTTTTGATTTTCAAAACTCTAATTTTGACGTTTTCTCTTTCCCCATATCTTATCGAATGTGCTTGGTAGTTCTAGTTCCACAGTGTATTGCCATCACCTTATTAGCTTGGGCAGAGCTCTACGATTACAGGACCCTACGCTGGTTTGTACATCATGCAGGTATTTACACTAGAATGAAGAATTGAGATGCATATTATATATTTTTGCAAGATATATGTTATTTTTTTTTGAAAAAGATAATATATATACTAACATATAATCTTGTTATTGTTATCATTGCAAGGGTTCTTGGAACTTTGAATAAAGAAATGGTTGAGAAATCTGATGACAAGGTGTATTGCCACTACCCCAAGTTTAGTGGTTGGCAACCACTAAACTTGGGGTAGTGGCAATACACCTTATCATTAGATTTCTCAGCTATTTCTTTATTCGAAGTTCCCAGAACCCCTACAACAATAACAGTAACAATATTATATATTAGTATATATAGTATATTTTTCAAAAAAGAAATATATATATCTTGCAAAAAATATATAATCTGCCTCTTAATTCTTCATTCTAGTGTAAATACCTGCATGATGTACATACCAACGTAGGTACCTGTAATCATAGAGCTCTGCCCTGAGGTTAGTAAGGTGATGACATATACTGTAGAACTAGAACTACCAAGCATATTCTGTAAGGTATGGGTAAAAAGAAATATTTTGAAAATTGGAAGCAGCCAAGTAGGAATGGGTTTGAATTGCAAGGGGACTGATTCCAAGTTGGATCATCCTTGGGACATAGTAGAAAAAACTTTAGAAAACTATGGGAATCAGGGACTTCAAGTTTCTCAAATTGGAATCAGATACTGACCATTATTATCAGCTCAACGATTTTTAAAACCTTGTTTATTACTATATTTAGACAAAACATAAATACAGGGTGAGAGACACTCTCTTTTATACCAAAACATTTTGGGTAAATAATACCTTGTGCAAGAAGGATGCAATGCTCAGATCAAGGTTTTCACATCTATTATTGTCTCCAGGGAGTATGTCTGACCTTGAGCACACAGTTCCCGAAACTGACACCACCACCACGTAGATCAGAAAAGCTATGAAAAATGCAAGCCCACTCTCAAACAAGAAGTATCTGCATGCATTTTGTGACACCTCATACAAAAATCTAATTTAGGTTGAAGTATAAATCATTCTTAGGGAGAGAGGAGAGAGAGAGAGAATCCGTTGAACCCAAAGTCCAGATGGAAGAAAGACTAAAAGGGCTACTAAAAAAAAGTGAGACCTAAACAAGTAACAAATTGAAGAAAAAAAAAGAAAGTCAAGTGGATTGGGTATGGGCTTGAGTGGTTAATAATTAATATTAGCAATGCTACATCTCAAGTTCGATTCCCATCACTGAACTAAAAAAAAACAAGGAGAAAGAGAGATGCTTATACTAAGATTTATCCCATAAATAGACTGGGGAGCCTTAACGGATAAGACAAGCACCGAGTGTAGAAAAAAATTATGCTTATGAAATATTTCAAATTAAAAACAATATAAAATCTTAACTTAAATATAAAACAATTAAAACAGATGTGCAAAATTACCCCCACCTTTTTTACAATTTGTTTTATATTTCATTTTAAAATTTTAAATTTAAGCTAAAACAATTAAAACAGATGCGCAAAATTTTAGCTTAAATCAATTTATAAAAATATTTAAAATTTTAATAGTAACATGTATTACCGAAACTAATACTCATTTTAGGTGACAACTTATTGTTAGTTTTTTTTCTATCTATATATATAAAGAGAGAGTGAGAGAGGATTACGGCATAACAAGAGCGCCAATGAGGCGATCGCAACATCGATCCCACTACTATCATTAAGCTTGGGAATGAACATTCCCTTTAATACCTGTGATGCCTTGGGATTTGTATATGCCATCTCCCCAAAGTAGTAAGCAACGATCAAAAGAACCAGCGATGCTATCAAAAGCTTCAGCTTTCGAATCTATTATACAAATTTTACCCCAAAAAAGCATTACTAGCAAGTTCTTTTTTCTTTTTCATTTTTTTTTTCCCTTTTCTTTTACCCAAAAAAGCATTACTAGCAAGTTCTTTTTTCTTTTTCACTTTTTTTTGCCCTTTTCTTTTACCCAAAAAAGCATTACTAGCAAGTTCTTTTTTCTTTTTCATTTTTTTTTTCCCTTTTCTTTTGCCTTTCAATAAGAATATTGTAACACTCACGAGCACTTGGTATAGGTGACTATGAGGCTGATCACTACTTAATTAACCTGTTAGTGAGTGATATGCATGCATGACTTGGTTGGTTGTACTATTGTTGTGTAATCATCATCCAAGAATTGGACCGGCAGTGATGAACCTCATACCCACATGTGCCATTTGGTCACGGCAATTATGGCATTCTCATTGTATTATAATTTAAGAGTATATATATTAATCACTGTGAACCATGCCCTTTCTAAATCACTATTTCATTTGTTGATTTATGACTTCAACCAAATGGCATATCACTCTAGATGTGTTTCTGCTTTATATATATGGGTGAAAACTTTGAATGGACAATTGGAATTCTTTCAGCCACAATGTCAAAACTCAGCTCTTGAGCATCAGATCATGATCTAAAAGCTCAAAGTATTTTATTTTATTTTTTTATTTTATAAATCATGTTGAAGTGAAATATGGGGTGTGCACACATCTTTCCCTAGAACTTGTAGGGGCTTTGGTTATTTATTTTTATAAGAAATTTTTAGTTTTAATTTTTTCTAGGTGTGCACCAATAAGGTGAGGCCATGTCCCAAATTTAATTCCAAAATTTTGTAAAAAAAAAAAAAATTAAAATCAAATATTGTTCAATGTGATACTGTGATAGAAGCATTCCCGCATTTTATTTAGATCTGATGGTTGGGACCAATTTTCATACATGCTTTACTTGTAGGTGGCTCAAGATATATTTACAACCATATCTGATGAGTTACTAAGAATACATAGGAATAATAATGAAGATTCAAAGACAAACTTGAAAATAGTCTACTCTTATAGTTTAGAGTCTGTTATTTCTTGAAATTCATGATCGTGGTGATGAAATTTATCAACCTATGAACTTCTAGGTCTAAAATCCATCATTAGATGGATTGTTTTGCATTTTCGCATTGGCTATTCTCATAAAAAAGGGGATCACGTTAACACTAAAAAATAAACTTAATAGATATGTATTAGCTAGTGCACCAAAACCCATCCTTAATTATGTGACCCTCCCCCAAATAGAGGGACAATTTATCGCAACCATTGAATGTCCATTGTGACAGCTGTGGTTACATGTAGCATGCAATTTTATTGTATGCATGACATGGCTCAAAAGGGCGTATGTCAACCGTCATCACATCACCATCCAATGAGTCACGATCACCATACCATATTGCCATTGATCAGACATCCCAATGAACTTCTTTTTCTATGATCTATATAATTAAAATATAATTAAAGGATGAAGTTTTTATAAGGCCTAGGCTTTATAAAAATAAACTAAAGCCTCACCTTAAATTCTCGTCCAAAAAGTACTTTCGGCAACCAAAATCTCTATGATGTCTCTAAAATCAATTTTCAACACCGACAATAAAATTTGAAACTCAAAAAATAGTACAGATTTTTCAGTAGTTGACAGCTACAGTAAACGTCCCAATGGCCTAGATTGAATATGGACCGATCCAATGATTACGATTGAATTTATATTCTAATTTTAATATTTTCTATATATTCAAATCACTTGACATTTGGAGAGTCTATAAAAAAAATGTGAGACTCAGGAATGTTTGAGGAGCATGAAGACATGGCTAAGCAGCCTACATGACATAAAAATAATAAAACTTGCCCAAAACCATAAAATGGCTTTCCAATTTGGATTGTCATAAAACCAAAATCCAAGCAAAGATGAAAGTTTTTGAAGACTCTCCAAGTTCTATTATGGACTGGGGTAAGTCTCATGCGACTCGCCAAGTCTCACAAATAATGCTAGAGTCTCTCATAGAGACTTTCCCAAGTTTTTTTCTAATTCTTATTTTGTTTTCTGGGCTTTGGATATGCCCAAGTCGAGTCAAGTCAGGCAAGTGTCGCAATTCTCATGTTTCTCCAACTTTTGATGCTCTACTCTTCCATAGAAGCTCTAGCAAAAATGAGAAGCACATAGAAATACAAGAAAAATTCAAAAAACAAAAAATATTTTTTGATGAAGAAAAAATGAAAACTTGTTATAAAAATACTTTCAACGAACACAATAATGAAAAGCATCACAGACCTGTTCCATTTTATTACATTTTGATTAATGCAATCAATTTTATTTTGTGACACTAACAAATCCACTGCATGCACAAATTTCTGCAAAAGGAAGTACATTTAATGCCTAAATGAATGTTTTTGTTTAATGAAGAACAAGTAGAGAAAACATGAACTAGATGACCTCAAAGATGGTAAGAACTGTCCAGCCTGAAAACAAATGTGATGCAGCACAAAGTATAGAGAGAGATTCAACAGAAAATGGGGCTTAAAATTCAATAGATTCAGTAATATTTTTTTTAAAAAAACAGATATTGACAGGTTGAGATTCATGCTTTATGAGCCACTTTTGGAGGACCTTGTGGCAAAAAATGGAACAAAATTGCGGTTCAGCAGTATGTACCATCCTTAAACAGATGGTCAGACAGCAATCTTTCGTGTTGTTTGACAGGAGGACAACCATATCAGGATTTGTTCTTGAGCAAGTTAGTGATAATGATTGATGTGATCATGTTAACATCATGGAAGTATCATCCTCAATTAATTTTTTATTTTATTTTTATCCATGGACTTTGGTGGACATTTTTGAGATTTTTAATGATGTTAAGGGGTGGCGCGGCACTTTGAAGAAGTTCTTTGGAAGTTATTTGATGAGTAGGGTTAGTTTGGTACTTTGTTATTATCAGGGTTTAGGAGATTGGTTATCTAAAAAACCTTTGTTAAGAAGTTGGAATTACTTTTGTTGATTTTATCATTGTAGATATACTTTTCTCCATTGTGCCTTCAATTGTACTAAATATGTTGAATTTTAAACCCTATTTTAAAAACAATTGTAACTAACGGTCAAAATGTTCTTTTAATATAATTATTATTTTTAGTTTTTTTTTTTTTAAAAAAAATCATATTCATGATCTCCATGTTAAAGATTATATATTCACTAAAAATTACGAACAAATTATATTTAAAAAATATATTTATTGTCAAGCCCGCATTTCTATCGTATGCAGGCTGGCCGCATAGAAACCGTGTCATTATTATTATTATTATTATTATTATTATTATTATTATTATTATTATTATTATTATTATTATTATTGTTAGGAACTAAATTGCAATACATATAAGAGTAGATATTAAATTTTTAGATCCTTGTACGGCCTAATTTCTGTTGCTTTCCAAAAACCCAAACTTGATTTACCATTACACAATAGAATGTAATGGTAAATCAATTAGCTGGACTAAGATAGAGTGTATGAATGTATGTGAATGCATGTTTAGTAATAATAGGAGTAGAGTCGAGGAATCAATTAAATTTGATGACTTAGATGGGCTGGCCATTTGTAGTACAAACCCAGTACGGTTAGTTCAAGTGGAAGGCTCAAATATACAAGGAGTAGGCCCAAATAGACATGGTTAGAAGTAGTGAGAAAATATATGGGACTTCTGGGCAAGGGTATGGCCTGTGATAAAACATAATCATATACCAGGATTAGTGAAACCGATTCCAAATAGTTAAAAAAACTCTGATTATGATTATGATGACTAGAATGTAGAATGTAAAGGTGCAAAGAATGTTTGGTTGCTGAGAGTAGTATCTAGACTTCGAAATTTGAATGGAAAATGCACATTTTTCTTTATAAGCACTGACATAAATCCTCTAAGCATTTACATAAATCCATTGGATGGGGAATGCATTTCCTTTCTGTCAAATGAAGTGCTCCGAGTGTTTGCATAAAGTTCCCCTCCCATTCTACATGATTTTTTTTTTTTTCTGTTTTTAATGTCGACTATGTACAATGAAAATAACATCGATCAAAGTAGGATAGAGCATGACCATTCCGTTACAGTTGCTTCATCAACTGGCTTAAATGAGAACATCCAAATGTTTATTCCAGTGGGGAGAAGAAAAACAAGAGAGATAGAGGGAGGGAGAGAGAGAGAGCGTACCTTTCGGGCGTAGATGTTGGCCAGGGTACCCCACGTCCGCCATTAGGGAAGCTGAACTGAACTATCGACGACCCAAACAACACAATCTGTGGACGACGAGGTCCCACCATACTCTCTCTCTTCCCCTCTGCCCTCACTGAGAGTGTACTCTCTCTCCCTCTCCCGCTCAGGGTATTTGGGTTCGATGGTTTGATGCCTCGTACACATCGTGTTTTATATGCGTGCAACTACCGCCCGCTTGGAACTCTGATTATGGATGCTTTTTTTAATTACAATTTTTATCATTTAATTTATTTTCCACTAGATTATGCTAATTTAAAACACCTCCATGTTTTAACTACTTCCAGAATTGTTTAGATCATGACATCTACTGATAATTTTCCTTGGGGCAGAAATGCCTTCTTAAGTATTAGTTTTTGAATTTTGATTGGGGTAGAAATGCGTTCTTAAGTATTAATTTCTGGATTTTGAAGCTGTTTGTATCTCTACAACATATTGCATAATTTGCACTCGCAATTCCTCATTATATTAAATTATATGATAATTTCATCTTCATTTTTCATCTTCATCATATATCATAATATCTCATACACATCATACACTTTATCATAATAATTCAATAAGATTTCAATTCGCATAAACAATAATGCATAGCTTTAAAGCTCCTACCGCAAGATTAAAAAACAATCTTAATATTCACTCAACATACTCAATTTAACCAATCATGAATCTATTTAATAACTGTAAATACATCAAATTAACATGCAAACATAGATGGGAAAACCATGGTTCGAACCCCTTGTGCCCAGGCCAAGAAAGGGTCTTTTGAAGACTTAATTTTGTCTCATTGTCTAAGGCATGGGTGATAATAATAACTCAAAGAGATCAATCCAATGGGAAGCAAATGATCACACTTATTTCACTTAATAGGGATCAAAATCATAAGAGAGATATGTATCGAAATAGCTTTTCAAAGTTTGAGAGAGATACTACACAAAATAAAGAAGTTATGGTGAAACTACACCATGTAGTCCATAAATGGCCACACGAACTTTTCAACATTAAAAAGGGAACTTAATGGACTATTTATTATGCTCAAATATGATGAAATAAACCTCTCATCAGTTGTATATCATAAAGTGGTTTTACATAAGATATACTCACATACTATAAATTATATGTAGATAATAATATGAATTAAATTAATTCTCAAAATTCCATGACTTCACACAAGCAAAAAATGATACATATGAGCAAAAAAAAAATATGTGACTTAAATCTGACTTAAGTCATAATAATATATAACACTTTAAATAACAAGATAACGTGTTAGAACATCATACCAATAAAAGAATTAATGACAAATGGGTCTCCAAATTTGAAAATGTATTTTATTATTTGAAAAAAAAATTGAAAAAATCCCAAAAATTCTCTAAATAATTTCTCAATATTATTACACAATTTTTTATCCATATAAAATATTTCTCATCAATTTTAGGTTAATATGGGTCAAAGGTAAATGAGATCTCTAGACTTATAACACTAGTCGGAGTCTTCCATTGGGCTAATCTGAATGACATTCCACCTGTATCTCAAGCAGACCCAATGGACCTATGCTCCACAGTCTATGGCAGGGACATGTAATTGCTCACGTCAAAGTCGTTGAGCTAGAGCTTCCCGTCACCAGGGGTTCAATGGATTACTGGTGCAACCCTGTGGGATATGTTCTTACTCAAATACAGGGGTCCTCTTAAAGCACATGTGCACTACCTCTTCTAAATCGGATAATACTATAGAAGAATGGCTTCCCCATGCGACTATGGGTGCACATGCCATGGAACGGTCTCATGTCCGTATACGGGCTCATGTCCCATGAGCCGATCATTCCATACAGAGCCAATACTCTTTTCAATACTCGGGTTCTATTATTCTTTGATTGGATTCTCCAAGCCCTGGGTTATCACATCAAGTATGAGGCATTTTAATCAATATAGTCCTAACTGGGAGGTGACCCTCACACCTCCCTGAGAGTTCACACTCTCAAAACATATACTCACAGTGTCGCAAATACTCGGAGTATATGAATCTGGGCCCCAGTGCGCCAAGCACCTAGATTCAGTCTCTCTTTAACTCCCACTGAGAGTAAGACTATTAGTTTTAAGGCCTTGAAAGGTCACATAGCCAACATTCTCCCACTTGGCCCTTTGAGGCTTTATAAACGATTCTCTCTCTCATTCTTATACACAATGATATAATTTAAAACATTCATTCTCTACCATAAAAGCAATACTTATATCAAACAAGGGGGCAAGTATCAACAAATAAGTTAATTTTCTCAATCTCATATCATACATAAGCATAAACCATTTTATGCTCCATAAACATAGTCAATTAACATGGTCCATTAACATAATCAATAGTTATGAACTAATAAAAGCAAGTGTGGTCAAACATACGCAATCGCAAGAGTAAATTGTCAAGAACTCTTTCTATCTGGTGTATGTCACATAAACCACAAATCACAATTTCAATGTCATGTTCGATCTCCTTCATCTACATATTTAATCAAATATCATGTAGTTTATGTATCAACATATCACATCATACTCATGCCAATGCTTGACATACTAATCTACTAGGTGCTAATTGCAGAAGTAATCGTCATCTTCAACAATCACATATTCTAAGAATGCAATGGGTATCCCTAAAAGAAAGAAATATGGGAACATATGGTATGACAAAGAGTGCAGTACTTTTATGTGCATGTTCATGACAATTTATGCTCATAAAGGTTGACATATTTGTTCACATCCATCTTCTTACTTGCTCTCTCAACATTTATTCATGTACTCAAAAGTTCACAACTCTATGTACATATCAATTCTCAAGTAACACATATTTTTACTCGAATAAAAGTTCATCAAAATCATGCTATAATCACATGCATTGTTTTCAAAGTTTCCTTAGTCACGAACTGGTACTTTATCTATTCAAAACCACGGTGTGGGAGCATTTTACTATTTAATACATTCAATCTCTTATTGATATTACACTCGGATTAGATAGCTAGCAGGTGTCATCATGAACCTATTAATTAGATCTAATCCCAAGATCAAGAGAGGTTCAATTATACATGTCCGAGTGACCAAACACATTATAAGTTTGAATCAATTAGGACAATATCTCATGTAATGTGGGACATATCAAAGTTTATTGGATATTTCTCACATTTAATCTGACAAAGTATCTCATGATAAACAACCAATTACATTAAGTTATATGCATATAGTCCATGCATAGATAGTCATTATCAGTGTGACTAGCTCACAAAATGAAGTGTCATTATCATCATATAATTATATTATAATCCACATATAAATATGCAGCTCTATATAAGGTCTCACAAAGTATTAAAAACATGTTCAAGTGGATTATGCGTACTCTACTAAAAGGCCTACTAGCCTTTTAGAGACCGGTAGAAGCTATCTAGTGGATCATCTATGTGACAGTGAATGCATATGATCACCATGGTATGAAAAGCATGTTTAGACAAGCGAGGATCTATAACCATAATGTCGCATGATTAATCACTGAAAATTCAAAAGTCTATCAAAGAGATGCCTCACAACTCTAACAAGTGACATGTCTCTAAGTGACTTAAAACTTCTCACTGTAGTACTAAATGAAAACAATAATACTTATAACGCAGCGAAAGAAAATGGCCCATGGGTTCATAAAATGATCAATTTTCAAATAAGAGATCAAATAGTCATTTCGACTTTTATTTACAAATCATTCTAATTCAATGCCTCTTCCAATTTTCTCATAAGTTTAATTAATTTGAGATATAAGTGTTTCTAAAATCAATACCAAGGCCTCTCTTTGAGGATGGTATGGTTTTACTATTTAGACTTACTAAAGATGCTGAGTGAATCTCTATGTTCATCTTTTTGGTCATATAGTATCACTACAAATTTTAAACATATATTGAATGCATGTGACAGATAAGGCAATTATTATTGCACATAAATATTGCACTACATAAAAATGAATATATGGGTGCATGCATGGGCTATTATAAATTAAGTAATTGGTTAGTGGTTTTATCAACTGCTTTATTGAATATTATGGCAAACAATAAGAAAATATAAAATTTTTATTTTATTATATTATTAGTACTGCCACGCTCATACTTTTAGAGAGCAATTAAATGATTGTTTTTGGTTCTTATGATCAAGAAGCAATTGAGTGAGGGCTTTGGAGAGAATATGTTAGGCTTCTTGATTTCCTGCAATTAGGAAGATGTTCAAAACAAAATGACATCCTCTAGAAGCAATGTTCAAAACAAAATGACATCCTCTAGAAGCAATCCCTTGGTAGTATAAGGTGGGCACCTAATACAATTTTAAAAGATACAATCCCTTCTTAGTGAACCTAACAACCAATCCCTTCATAGACCATTAAAAGCATAGAAAAAAAATGTACAAAAATTCCAATAAATCCTTATGAGCTCTCTCTACAAATTCTAACAATGAACACAAAGAGAAACAATTTACTGATCAAGGATCAACCATGATTGCAAAGAGCTTTGTATAACCATTGAGCCCGTCAAGGAAACTTCAATATGCCAATCTCTCTCTCTCTCTCTCTCAAAAGAAGCCCATTGCGTACTTGAAAGCAGCAACAGTAGTGGTAGATGATAATTACTGATCATGGATCAAGTTTGACCCGTGATTGCCAAGATGCAACCTGGCTTTGCATAACCATGGAGCCGCTCAAGGAATCTTTAAGTTGCCAATCTCTCTCTCTCTCTCTCTCTCTCTCTCTCTCTCATTCTCTCAAAAAAAGCCCATTGCATACTTGAAAGCAGCAGCAGTAGTGATAGATAGAAGACAATTTCTTCAGCTCGTTGTATTTCTTTGCTCAGTTGTCCATCTTCAGCTTGTTGTATTTCTTCATGGCTATAGCCTTCCTCAACACAGTCGCATCTGTGTATTCTTTCTTGAGCCTCTCGTGCATTCTTTTCGTGGTTTTTATTAAATTATACTCATATGCGTACAAGTCAATCATTGACCATAAGAGGACATTCTTGGTATGCTTATTTTTGTGCTACCCATTCTTGGTATGCTTATTTTTGTGCTACCAAGAAGCATATTCATCTTTAGTTTGTTGAGATGAATTAGATCATAGGTGGTGCATTACACCATCCAAACCTTCCTCATAGAGTATGTATTTTATTTTGCACTTCCATGAGGCATAATTAGTTCCATCAAATATCTCGGTTTTCAGGATTTCAGAGAAGAATGTACGTGCAGCCATTCTTTTTTTTTTTGTAAAATAAATAACAAATAAGAAAATAAAATCCCATGAGCATTAAAAGACCTTGCTCTGATACCAATGAAAGTAGGACCAGGGTAATCTTTGAAAGTAGGACTAGGTGATCTAGTAATGCACTAATTTTCATTTGATTTTTCTATTTATTTTATTTTTTATTTTATTTTTATACTGACTAGAACACTTACAATGGTCATTTACAATTATTTTAACTCAAAATAAATAAATAAAATAAATAAGATGGCCCTCACTTGATGTCACTAAGAACAATCAACTTTATTAAATAAAGAGAAAAGCAAAACATGACTAAGAAATAATGAACTGCATGAATAAAAATTAAGAACGCCGAAAGATTACCTCAACCGGTCTTTGAAACACTCCATACTGGGTCTCCTTCTGGATCTTATCTTGGAAAGCTATGCCTATATCATTAGAATATGAGAGCTTACGAACCATAATAAAATAAATCTCAACCTAAGTGGGGTGTATGGGCTTGCTCCTTGAAGAGAAAGTAGGAAGAGAGAAGAAAGATGCGTGCCGAGAATGGGAGAAGAGGCCCTATTTATAGGGTTTGTCAGAGGGGATATAGTTCTATAGAGATAACCATCACAAAATTTGATCCTAAATTTTTTATCTTGGAGACCTTGGGTGAGGGATCTGAATCTATAGAGATAGCCATCACAAAATTTGTGATTTTTTGATTTGGGAGACCTGGGTGAGCGATCTAGCAATCTGAACCTATAGAGAGCCATCACAAAATTTGATTCTGATTTTTTGATCTTGGAGACCTGTGATCTGAGCCATCTATTCTTTAGATCAGCTATCATGATAAAAAAGAACGGGAAAGAGAAGAGAGAGGCGTACCAAGAATGAGATAAGATGCCCTATTTATAGGGTTTTTCAGGAATAGGTCCATAGAGATAGCGATCACAATATTTGATCTTTATTTTTCATTTTGGAGACTGGGTTAGCGTTATCTTTGAGTTCCTAAACCAAATAAGAAATATACTTAAATATCAGGTACATTGTATCTAGTCAATACATTTATATTTCTTTAACTAATTAAATATTTCAAAACATATTTTTGATTTCAAATAACAACACTCCGACATCTTAAGTGATATCTTCAAACCATAAAATTTGAAATAAGAAACAAAATCTCCTTAAAATAAGGATCTCAAAAGGTAGGGTGGTACATGACCCCTCGTGGCTCCCCTCTATAGGTGGCGTGCCACCTTGCTCCAAAAAGAAATGGGGCGTGGCCCCTCCCACTAAAAGTGTCGCCTAGGTCCATGAAAATAGGAAGCCTCCACAAAGTGGGGCGTAACCCCATGGCCCCACTAAAAGTGGCGTGCCACATAGTGGGCCCCCCTGCAAAACAAAATGGGTCCAATGGCCCCTATAAGCCCACACATTTTTTTTTATAATATTTTAAAAAATTGAAAAGGACAATTTTATTTTGTTTTTTTTAGTTTATTGAATATTAATTTATTAAATATATTTTACAAAAAAAATAAAGTATTTAGAATTTTAAAAATAATTAATTAATATGTAAGAAAAATAAATTTGATGGGAATAAGATCCTTAAGGTCTAAGGCACTCCGTCTTCTATTGTGTACTATAATCCACACTTGCTTTCTCAAACTGACCCGTAGTACCCATGGCCCAAAGTTTAATACCAGTGCTCATGATTAGGCTACCAAAGTCGCAAAGGGATAAAATCCTAGTCTATGAATTACATGCTCTCCGCAAGACATGACTTCTAAGATTACACACAGACTTGATCCAACCAGAACTCTATGGTGCATAGGGATAATCTCTTGCACATGTGAACGCATCACCATCAATGGTGGATCAGTAACGAGGCTTTTGGCCCTTATCTCTAAAGATCAACCATCACACACAAGGGTCACACAGTCCCTTGGTTCATTCATTTGGGCAACTCCGACCTCATCAAGGGATAACGCATCAACCTTCATCAGTGTTTATTCCATGTCAAGGAATCAAGGATTTTCTAACTCTACTTGCCTAGTATGCAAATCATTTATGGCAAATAACATTTTCATAGTATGATAAACACATGACCACACGCCTACTCAGTTTAAGTTCCATACAATTCTTATTACAAGATCCCATAACGCCTTTAATGGCCACACTAACCTAACATGAACACCTTGTTGAACAAATTGGTCAGCTAGTCAATGCCCATCTCCCCCATGGGTTTCCAAACTTCAATCGGAATACCACCTATTTTTCGATTGCTATAACTAAAATATCAGAATTTATGAAACTCTCTTTATATTTTGGGGATTACTCTCTCTTAACAAGATTAAAGCTTCATAATTACTCATTCTCCTATTACTCTTAGTTCTTGACCCCCTTGTAGGACTCTGTCTGTCAGTGTTCAAAAAATTAAACTGGCATTGGAAATCAGCCAAGGGCCAGTTATGAGTAATTGGTAAATCCTCCAGTTCAATATTGGCCTAACAGGGCAAGTCCTAGCCAGTCAAAAAATTGCTAAAAAAAAAAAATACAAAAAAGTCTAAAAAATATGAAAATTATATTTAAAGCATGATTAAACAAAGCAATCCAAATGAAGTTGAAATTTAGTGGAAAAAAATTGATTTTGAAAAATTGATTTGTGCCTAGGAGTATTTTTTATATTTTTAAAAACAAATGGGAAGAAAAAATTATTCATAGCCAAAACACTTTCCATTCTTTGTTAAAATGATAAAAAAGATTCAAAAACTCATTACAAACAAATGTCTTCTTTTTAGGGATTTTATCTAATTTGTTTTGAATTTTTTTTTTTTTGGGGATTTTTTATAATTTTTTAAATTTTCTAAAATACACAGCCGGATCATTGCTCTCTATCTTTTGCAATTCTTAAAACTCTTCTCTCTGCTTATTATCTTGAAAACTTTCTTGCGGTTATTGATGCATTAATTCTTGGGCATATACCTAGAATTAATGAACAATATCTCCCTCTTTATAGAGATTGGTAACAGAAGAAGAACGAGAGAAGTGAATGTAAAATGAAGACAAGAATCATAAAAGAAAACAATAATACCAACTTACCAGGCAAGAGAGAGAGCACTGTGGTCTTCTGATTGCTTGATGTTTGTTGAAGATAGACCAAGTGAAATTGTTTGGTCAAGTTGGTTATTGGTGATAAGCCTCATATAATTTTCCTCTATCTTCAAGATTCATTATGATTGTCTGGTTATTGGTGATAAGCCCTCATATTATTTTCCTCTATCTCCAAGATTCATTGTGATTGTCTTCTTTGTGATCGTTGGTTATTGGTGATAAGCCTCATATTATTTTCCTCTCCTCTGTATATAGGAGATACGTATTTGTGTAATCTTTTATCCAAATAGGAAAGATGTAGCTATTGGGTTTTGGATCCATGGACATAACGCTTTGGTCTGAATCATATAAATCTTGTGTTATCTCTCTTCTTCTCCCTTCATAATATTGTGTTATCTCTCTTCTTCTCTTTACATTCAATGTCTGTGCTCATGCTCTCTGGAACTCGAACTTTAACATGGTATCAGAGTTAAAAAAAAGAAACCTTTGCCCCCAATACCCCATAAAAGAAAACATCGTCTCGAAAGAGGCGAGCAAAAAGAACGTTCCAGTTCCAATTTCAGTTTGGCAAGTTCGTGCATAGACTTAAGTCAAATTTCAGCAAATTGCCAAACTGAAATTGAGGCTTATCACCAATAACCAACAACAAATTGCCAAACTGAAATTGAGGCTTATCACCAATAACCAACTTGATACCATGTTAAAGTTCTCTTTTGCTCTGATACCATGTTAAAGTTCTCTTTTGCTCAGCTCGAGAGAGCATGAGCATAAACATTGAATGTAAAGAGAAGAAGAGAGATAATACAAAATATTGGAGGGAGAAGAAGAGAGATAACACAAGATTTAAGTGGTTCAGGCCGAAGCCTTACGTCTACGAATCCAAAGCCCAATAGCTACATCTTCACTATTTGGATAAAAGATTACACAAATACGTGCCTCTTTATATAGAGGACAATCACAATAAACTACATCTTCACTATTTGGATAAAAGATTACACAAATATACGTCTATATATAGAGGACAATCACAATGAATATTGGAGATAGAGGAAAATAATATGAGGTTTATCACCAATAACGAACTTGACCAAGCAATTTGACTTGGTTTATCTTCAACATTCCCTCTCAAGTTGGTGCTAAAGCGAAGTACCCAATTTGCCAAACTAAAATTGGAACTGGAAGTTGCCAAACTGAAATTAGAATTGGAAGGTTTTTTTGGTTGGCTCTTTCGAGCGGATGTTTTTTTATTGCGGCACTGGGGCCGAAGGTTTTATGGCACAGAGGTTTTCTTTTGTCTACTTTGCCAAACTAAAATTGGGACTGGAAGGTTTTTTTTGCTTGGCTCTTTCGAGTTGATGTTTTCCGGAGGTTTTCTTTTTGGGCAGCATGGCACTTGGGGCCGTGGCTGAAGGTTTTCTTTTTGGGCAGCATGACACTTGGGGTCGGGGCTAAAGGTTTTCTTGCACGGAGGTTTTCTTTTGCCCAATTTGCCAAACTGAAATTGGGACTGGAAGGTTTTTTTGCTCATCTCTTTCGAGCTGATGTTTTCCGGAGGTTGTTTTTTGCGCAGCACGACACTTGGGCCCTTACGCGGAGGTTTTCTTTTGCCTAATTTGCCAAACTGAAATTGGGACTGGGGCCCTTGCGCGGAGGTTTTCTTTTGCTTAATTTGCCAAACTGAAATTGGGACTGGAAGGTTTTTTTTGCTCGGCTCTTTCGAGTTGATCTTTTCCGAAGGTTTTCTTTTGCACAGCATGACACTTGGGGCCCTTACGTCGGAGGATTTCTTTTGCCTAATTTTCCAAACAGAAATTGGGACTGGAAGGTTTTTTTGCTCGGCTCTTTCGAGCTTATATTTTCTAGAGGTTTTCTTTAGCACAGCACTTGGGGCCGAGGTTTTCTTTTGCACGACACTTGGGGCCGGAGGTTTTCCAGAGGTTTTCTTTAGCACGCCACTTGAGGCAGAGGTTTTCTTTAGCACGACACTTGGAGCCGGAGGTTTTTTTGAGCAACTAGCACGACACTTGGGGCCGGAGGTTTTTTTGAGCAGCACGGCACTTGGGGCTGGAGGTTTTCTTTTGCTCAGCACGACACTTGGCCGGAGGTTTGTTTTTCTGGTTTTTTTGTGTAGCATGACACTTGGGGTCAGAGGTTTTTTTGCGCAGCACGACACTTGGGGCTGGAGGTTTTCTTTGTCTTTTACGCGGCGCGACACTTGGGGCTGGAGGTTGGAGGTTTTCTTTTCTTTTACGCGGCGCGACACTTGGGGCCAGAGGTCGGAGGTTTTCATTTACATGGCATGACACTTGGGGCCGGAGGTTTTCTTTTACGCGGCACGACACTTAGGCCGGAGGTTTTCTTTTTCTTTTACGCGGCGCAACACTTAGGGCTGGAGGTCGGAGGTTTTCTTTTACGTGGCACCACACTTGGGTCGGAGGTTTTCTTTTACGCTGCACAAACACTTGGGCCAGAGGTTTTCTTTTACGAGGTTTTGAGCTTTTCTTTTACGAGGTTTTGATGTTTTCTTTTACGAAGTTTTCTTTTATGAGGTTTTCTTCTACGAGGTTTTCTTTTACGTGGTTTCCTTTTACACGGCTCTACACTTGCATGCCACAGTCCACGGTTTTCTTTTGCATGCCACGGTAGTACCGTGGGGCCAGAGGTTTTCTTTTGCATGCCATGGTCCATAATTTTCTTTTGCATGCCACGGTAGTATCGTGGGGCCAGAGGTTTTCTTTTGCATGCCACGGTCCACGGTTTTCTTTTGCAAGCTACGGTAGTATCATGGACGGTAGTATCGTGGGGACAGAGGTTTTCTTTTACTTGGAACGACACTGTAGTGCCAAAGTTTTTCTTCGAAGGTTTTCTTTTGCATGCCACAGTTTTCTTTTGCATGCCACGGTAGTACCGTGGGGGCCAGAGGTTTTCTTTTATGCGGCACGACACTTGGGGCGGGAGATTTTTTTTTGCTTTGATATCATGTTCATGCTCAGACATTAACATGGGGCCAGAGGTTTTCTTTTACGCGGCACGACACTTGGGGCGGGAGGTTTTCTTTTGCTTTTACGCGGCACGACACTTGGGGCGGGAGGGAGGTTTTCTTTTGCTCTGATATCATGTTCATGCGCAGACATTAACATGGAAGGTTGGTTATTGGTGTTAAAGTTCTCTTTGATACCAAGTTGGGTTGGAGGTTCTCTTTGATACCTGCTTTTACACGGCACGACACTTGGAGCGGGACGTTTTCTTTTGCTCTGATATCGGGAGGGACGTTTTCTTTTGCTCTGATATCATGTTCATGCTCAGACATTAACATGGAACGTTGGTTATTGGTGTTAAAGTTCTCTTTGATACCAAGTTGGGCTGGAGGTTCTCTTTGATACCATGTTCATGCTCGACTACGTCTCAAATTGCTTATTTGTGATAAGCTTCATATTATTTTCCTCTATCTTCAAGATTCATAGTGATTGTTCTTTATATATAGAGGCACACTTGCATAATCTTTATCCAAATAGTGAAGATGTAGTTATTCTTTATCCAAATAGTGAGTGATTGTTCTTTATATATGGAGGCACATATTAGTGTAATCTTTATTGAAATAGTGAAGATGTAGTTCTTCTTTATCCAAATAGTGAAGATGTAGTTATTGGATGTGCAAAAGAAAACCTCAGGCCCCAGCGCCCCAAGTGTCGTGTCGCACAAAAGAAAACCTCCAACCCGGCCCGACCCAAAGTGGCCCAAAGTGCCGGCCCAAAGTCCAGCCCCAGTGCCCCAAGTGTCGTATCGCACAAAAGAAAACCTCCGACCTTGTGGCCCCACGCAAAGTGGCCCAAAGTGCCCCAAGTGCCGTGCCACGCAAAAGAAAACCTCCGGCCCCAAGTGCTTTTCATGGGAAATGAAAACCTCCGACCCCAAGTGCCGTGTGTAGTGCCGCACAAAAGAAAACCTTTTTCTGGGGAAATGAAAACCTGTGGAAACCTCTGACCCCAAGTGCGTGGCACGGGCTGCGCAAAAGAAAACCTTCGACCCCTGCTTTTTCGGGAAAAAGAAAACCTCCGAGCCCAAGTGCCGTGCCGGGAAAAGAAAACCTCCCAAGTGACCCCAAGTGCCGTGTCGCATAAAAGAAAACCTCCAAGTGCCTCCCACCCCAAGTGTCGTGTCGTGTCGCGCAAAAGAAAAC
>NW_006499799.1:5419271-5446602 GCF_000471905.2 Amborella trichopoda
GAGAGAAGAAGAGAGAGAAGAGAGAAGAAAGAGAGAAAGAAGAGAGAGAAGAGAGAGAAAGAAGAGAGAGAAGAAGAGAGAGAAGAGAGAAGAAAGAAGAGAAAAAAAGAGAGAAAAGAAGAGGAAAGAAGAGAAGAGAAGAAGTAAGAGAAATAGATAAAAGAAGAGAGACAAAAGCATGGTGAGAGCAAAAAAGGGAGACAGGAGCAAGGACTACGATGGGCTTCCGCCGTCCATCATAGAGGAAAGAGGAGAAGGAAAGAACATGGACAACAATGGACTTCCGCCGTCCATGATAAAGAGAGAGATAGAAATGAGAAAGAGAGAATCACGTGCAGCGTTAGGCATCGTTGCCCGTGTCATAGGAAACTTAAACATGGTCTGGACCTCAACTCGGGAAAGTGCCCGATTCAATGTCCTTGTCAAAGAATGAAGAAAAGATTGTCACGCGCGACAATGAGTATTGTCATGCACAACATGGGAAAGGGGAAATTTGGACAGAGGTTCGGCCCGCCACTCGGGTTAAGGCTTGGCTCATTGTGCATATTTCCAGAAGATAAGAGAAGAATGAGAATGTTATGTCAGGTGATGAGCATCGTCGTGCCTGACCAGTGAGGAGAGATATTAGGAGAGAGCCAGAGGAGAAAGAAGGAAAGAGAAAGAGACTATGAAAGAGAGAAGAAGAATAAGGAAAGAGGAGAGAAGAAAACACGGACGGCGCTGCCACTGCCATGTGTGTCAGAGAGAGAAGAAAATAAAAAGAGAGAATCGTGCACGACGTTACCATCACCATGCATGTTCAGACTAAGAGAGACAGAGACAAAGGTAGAGTAGAGAGAAGAAAGTAAAGAAAGAGATTCGTGCACGGCGTTGCCATCGCTGTGCATATTCAGATAGAAAGAGACATAGAGAAAGACAGAGCAGAGAGAAGGAAGTCGAGAAAGAGATTCGTGCACGACATTGCCATTGCCATGCATCAGAAAGATAGAGTAAAGAGAGAATGAAGAAGAAAGGAGAAGAAGAGAGAAAGAGATAGAGACGAGAGGAGGAGAGAAAGAGATAGAGACGAGAGGAGGAGAGAGAAAGAGATAGAGATGAGAGGAGAAGAGAGAAAGAGATAGAGCTAAGAGAAGATAGAGAAAGAGATAGATGAGAGGAGAGAGAAAGAGAGAGAGAAGAGGAGAAGAGAGAAAGAGATAGAGATAAGAAGAGGAGAGAGAAAGATAGAGATGAGAGGAGGAGAGAGAAAGATAGAGATAAGAGGAGGAGAGAGAAAGAGAGACAAGAGGAGGAGAGAGAAAATTACCTTACCGAAGGATATCGGCCCTTTTCTTCACTCTCCTCTCTCTCTCTCTCCATGACTCACTCATGAACTCAAAGTAAAAACACAAAGTTTATTGATCAATTGAAATTATGAGGAGGATCAGCGAAGAACCCTTTACAATTAGGTTTAACATGTATTTATAAAATTGAGCCCAAACATGGATGGATGTCTAAAAGCTATTCTAATTGATGATAATTACAATTATTTTAATTTAAAAAAAATTCTAAAAATGGGTATAAAATGACTGTTTTGTCCCTACCTAACAATTCATGTAATTAAAAAACAGTCACTGTTGCTGCCTAAGAATGTGTGTGATCTTTCGTGGATGATCTAGGGTTGCTCTGGTGCCTGTTTGACCAAAAGATGATTGTTTTCTTGTAGGGTTCAACATGACAATCGATTTGATACCAACTTCGAGCCACGGATTGTGTTTTTAAGCCACGACCATGCGACTTGAAATTTGGATTAATCTTGAAATCTTTGGATCGATAGTGTGCTCGTTCCTTGATGTTTCTTTATAATTTCTTCTTTGGAACACACTAAGCATGCCATCACGATCATGTGTCAACAAACACAATTTGATTTTGTGCTCAGACGAAATCTGTCATGATCGTGTGCAAAATCCGATCGTTCATCATGTACAGGGTTTGGACCAGAAATAGCCCTAGACCTTACACACACGATAGAATGGTCTCACGTCAATCCGATGTGCACGCGCCGTGATTTGGCCGCTCAAACGAGACGTGTCGCTACTGATTTTCCTAAAACTTTCTTCACAAATTGGTAATTTCTCTCTAGCTTTTCTCCCTATTTGGGCATTGTCACGGGACGTGCCACATATCAAAATGTTCCTCTTGACGAGATGAACACACTCACAAATTTTGAGCGTGTTCTGACTCGGTACGAATGAGATATGGCCCCCAAAATTCACTACTCGAGATCATAAAAATAGTCCCCATTAATGGTGATTTGGTGCAGGGAGGGCGCATGGGAATAGTGTGCAGCCTACCTTTTTTCGGTATTTTACCCATAATTTTATCTTGATGCTCTCGATTAAGCCGAAACTTACCCATAAGGGTTTTCGATCGTGCCAAATCCAATGGTGGTGGTCCCACAACAATTTGACTCATCGAAAATATAGTTCTAGTTATGGGGTTCATTTCAAGGTGCTAAAGGTTAACTTTTTCGAAATTGTTTCTTTTGTAGCACTGCCTTAAACATGTCGAAATGCGGTGAAACTTGACAGGTGGTCTTTTGAAGTGCTTAAGAATATTATGATTTGTTATGGGGCCATTCAGATATTGTTAAGAATTCCACTGTATGTCAAGGCTTTATTTTATCGACTTCTCTTTTTATTTCCTTCGGTTTTATTAATTTTTTCTTCCTAGCCATAGGACCACATGAATACCGAGGAGATCCACGTAATGCTGTAAATAGGATGGTCAAACATTTTGATGCAATGTACAGGTACATACGTGGAGAATTTAGGGGGAGAAGAGACTTTTTTTAGGAATCCTATTGAAGTCCTCACCCTCAAGGGACTATTTGTGATTCTGACAGCTGAGAATTTTGTACGGACCTTTTTAGTCAGAATCAGGCCCATAATTGAAGGGCATTTTTCCCATTTGGTTTAGGTTCGTTTGTCTTGTTGTTTGTTGTGGATGGTTTGCTGAAGGGCCTTTGGTTGACATCCGTCTGGTGGTGCATCAGATTGTACTCAGTGGGCAGGGTGCCTTAGTTTATGAAGGTGACCAGATGTGGGTATAACCCCTGCCTACTGCTTGCAGTGTTGTTATATAACAGGTCCAAGTTCTGACTGACTTTGGGTTTTCTTGGAGCGTCTTTAGCATTTTAGAGTGCGTTTAGTGACCTCGTGGGAATAGTGCTCTTCCTCATGAGACTTATCTTACCTTCTTAGTGAGTCTTCTGTCTTTGGAGTCCTTTTTATAAATGGACTCAGGCTGTCAAAATCTTGCTTGCTGCTTGTATTTTTGGGTCCTAGTATTGTGACACTAAGGATTTTTCTCTTTAGTATGTTGGCTGAAGCTGTCTCTTGAGGCGAGTGCTGCATCAACCTGTTTGTTGGTCCAAGCGTCCTTTGTGGAATTTCACTTGGACTTGTGAAGAGGCGTCGTAGAGACGATTTTCACCAACTTCCTTTTATTTGGTGCTCTTTTACCCATGACCTTTCGACCATGTCTACCCTTATTCTTCCATTTTTACTCACAGTGCCCTTTTCGGGTTTTCATCGTGCCCTGGTTTTTATTTTCAAGAAACTCTTTTACTCATGGTTTCGTGACCATGCCCGTCCGTCATTTTTACTCATGGTGTTCCCTTGTTCAGGTATACACCATGTTTGTTATTTTTTTTTTGTGAAGGCGTGTTTAAGGTCATGCCGTCGAGACCTTGTGCGTCATGCAACCAGGGCGTGCAATACAGTTTAAGGTCATACAGTTGGACCATAGTGGAGATGGATGACAGTCTGTTGAGGCCATCGAGTGAGTATGGTGGTGGTTTTGACTCACTTTGGGGAGATGACATGACGCTACCTATTAAAAGTGGATGATGTATGAATGGTGGGTGAAAAATGGGGACCCACTAGCTGACGGAGAGTATGGATGGCGGGATGGCTTGCCGTTTTATGAGCACGAGTGAGACTCACTCGGGAATGATGAATGGTAATGGAGGAAGATGGATTTACTGGGGAGGTGATGAAGGTGATGTACACACACGGATGGGTCGGTTGGGAAGATGTATGTGAAGATGCACGTAAAGGGCGTGTGCGCGTGTGTGGGGGCAAGTTTAAGGTCATGCCTCCATGACCCGTGCAAAGCAGTTTAACGTCATGTGGCTAGGACGAGCACTATGGTTTAAGGTCATATTGCTTGGACTGTGGTTATGAAGTTTAGAGTCATGCAACTAGGACGACCATGCATTTTAAGTTCGTGCAATTAGACCTCCGCTACAGTTTAAGATCATATAGTTTGGACCATGGTGCTAAGCCTTTTAACGTCGTGCGGTCAGGACGTGCACTACAGTTTAAGGTCATATAGTTTGAACCATGGCTTTGTATTTTAAGGTGATGCAGCATGGACCATGCAGTTTACTGTCGTGCAACTAGACCTTCCCTACAGTTTAAGGCCATGCAGTTTTTGGGGTCGTGCACCTGGACCAAGGCCATGCAGTTTAAGGTCATGCAACACAGACCATTGTGTGGGTTTCCTAGTAGGTGAAGCTCCATGGGGAATAGGTTTGTGGATGGTAATATGCCTCCCTAGCGATAAAATGATTAAGGCCAGCAAGGGATTCAGATGAGAAGTAGACTTCACTCGGGGTGAGGGGACGAGTGTGACTCCCTGGTGAAACAAAATGATACTTCATAGGGAATAAGCTTATGGACGGTAACCTGACTTCTGGGGATAAGATAGCTTGGTGCGAGACTAACCCACTAGGGATTGAAGGGGTAAGCATGACCCTTTCTGGTATACACCGAACTCCACTGGGGATGATGGGCTGCGACACTGGTATAACTCCCACTAGGGATGATGGTAGAATACTCACTGCGGTGATCAAGTTTAGACATGCGCGACGCTAGCCACGGACAACAGCAACATATGCAGCGGTAGTCATTGGCGCACACAACACTAGCACGAGCAGCGTTGGCATGCACGGGAGTGGTAATCGGCGGTAGTAGTACTGGCGCGCACAGCATTTGTTGCACGCGACGTTAGTATCGAACACAACTGGCGTTAGCTTGCGTTCAGGCCTCGGGCTTGGGCCCGGTCTGGTCTGGCCCATCTGAAGGTTGATACTCGGCGTTACATAGGCAGTAGTAAGCCTCTATTCGGGCCATGGGTCTGAGCCCGACCACCGGGTCCGACCAATCTGAAGGTTGATAATCGGTGTTGCACAAGCGACGGTAAGCCTATGTTCGGGCCTCAGGTTTGAGCCCGACCCGGTCTACCCCGTTGTCGTTTGGCCTTTAGGGATTTGTCTGGTATTCTTGCTTTGTGAGGGGCATTGGGGAAGCTTCATCTATATAAGGGGATTAGCCCCATTTTTCACTGTTTTTCAGTTAAGGTAAAATAGTAAGAGTGAGAGAGCGAGAAAAGCTTTCGGCATGAAGATTCTGGCAAGCGCATAGGGTATTCATGAGAGTTTATCGGTGAGTACACCGTAGCAGTGTTGCGCAAGGGGCTTCACAAGGGTCAGTGTTGCCAGAGTTGCAAAGCAAGGTGTGCGAAAAGAGTTGACCGGATTCGGTAGTCATTCTAAGTCACCGGAGAGGTGGGAAAAAGGCAGATGATGGTCGTTGGGCATTTCCGTGGTTCTCCAGACATTTCCCAGTGGTTTTCCATTGTTAGGGAGTAGTGGGAGAGTAGCAGCGGGGAGTGGAAGTGTTTTCCCAGCGAGTCGGAGTGTTTTTCCCGTGAGAAATCAAGGGGTCCTAAGGAGGCCAAGAGTCGCAGGAAGATGAAGAGCCTTGGGAATTCGATCTGTCGTAGAAAACGAGGAGCCTCAGGAATTCGATCCGTCACAAAAGACGAGGAGTCTAGGGAAGGTGCACAATCACTGGGGAGACGAAGAGTCATATGCATTAGAAGGGTCGCGGGGACACGAAAGGTTTTCGAAAGCTGAAGTGTCACTATCACGCGACGATAGCAAACACAGCTAGTGTTAGCCCTTTCTCTGACATAGTCGGCGTTACCCTTAGTCGGCGTTAACCATTTGTGAGACATCGTCGGCGTTACTTCTTGAAGTCATAGCCGGTGTTAATCCTTAAAGACACGGCTAACGTTAGCCTCACGCGACGTTTATCAGTGCCTTAGTCACGCATAACAGCGACATGACGTGCTCAGCGTTAGCCTCGTACGGGGGTTACCGTTTGCTCATGATCGTCAAGAAGTTATACCCATTTGTGGTCACCCTTGTTGACGAGTTGCGTGCAGAGATTGTTATACACAGCGCTGATTAGGTTAGGCAAAGGGTGGTGACCAATGGTAAGGCCAAGCTTATGAAGCCTGTTGGAAGCCAAATCCTCTAGCGCAACAGTGAAGTCCATGTTGTTCTGTGGAAGGGCACTCACTGTGAGCAGGGTATGCTCTCCATCATAAGCCAGTTCCTTGCCAGAGAAGTCTACTTTGTATGTCAAATATACTCGATCAAAGCGCTTCCACCTTCTTTTATTGTGAGAGCCACTTTTGTCCTGTAACTGTACTCTTCTCCTCAGATGCAAGAGCAATGCTTTTGATGCGAAAGAAATCTTTTTGGCCTGTAACCGTCCTCTCCTCGAATGCAAGAGCAACGCTGGGGTCAGCCGTCCTCTTTTCCTCAAATGTAAGAGCAACATTTGGGGTCAGCCGTCCTCTTTTCCTCAGATGCAAGAGCAACATTTGGGGCCAGCTGTCCTCTTTTCCTCAGATGCAAGAGCAACATTTGGCAATACATCCTTGTAACCTCCCTAATAATGGGTTTCTGAATGTAATTTGTGATATCTCTTATAAAAACGTTTTTGCTTTTGTGCCCTACTTCTTTTATTTTCTTCCCCCCTCCCCTTTTCTTTTTTATTCTTTCTTTCTTTTCGGTGCTCACTGAAATTTTTGACTAGCATCAGGGATAATACTTCTTTAGGTATCACCAATTAATGGGGGCATTACTTCTCCTCTATCAGGATGTGCCAATAAATAAGCCCCATTTGGCAAGACTTTCTTGACTATGAAAGGGCCCTCCCACTTAGGTTCAAACTTCCCATTACGATGCCCATGCATAATGATCGGTCTCTTGATGGCTAGAACCAGATCCCCACTGGCGAATGAGCGGACCTTGACTGACTTGTCAAAGGCCCTCTTCATTCTCCCCTGGTTGAGTTACAGGTTTTGCTAGGCTACTAACCTTCTTTCATCGAGTTCATCTAGTTCTTGATAACGAAGTTTGACTCTCTCATCTTTGGTTAGTCCTTGATGTATAGTGACACACAGTGAAGGGGTTTTAATTTCAAGGGGTAAAACTGATTCACCCCCATAGACTAGGGAATAAGGGGTGGAATCAGTGGCATTTCTTATGGTAGTGCTATAGGCCCACAAGGCTTCCGAAAGTTTATCATGCCAATGCTTCCTTGTTTTTGATACTTACTTCCTCAAAACACCACATAATACGATCAATACGATGACTTCTAAATTGGGGGCCATTGTCCGATATAATCTAGTCAGGCACTCTAAATTGGTATATGATATGATGTCGTACAAAATTGGCCACTGCAACCCTGAAACTTAATTGAGGGAACCGCTTCAGCCCACTTGGAGAAATAATTCGTAGCTGCCAAAATGAAAACGTGGCCCATTGCTGGCATCTTTTGGCATAGTTTAGGAAGTCAGCAATCATCAAAGGCCAATAATACCCCAGCGGCATATCCGCTCATAAAGCTTGTGATCGGACTGATGCAGTCCGCACACGCCTAAATGCACTTCTTCCAACACTTTATTTGGTTCTTGCACATCTATAGATCTGAGGAGAATTCCATCAAAAGATTGTGGGAAAAGAGTACCCCCTTCCAGGATGGTGTACTTGGTAGTCATTCTATGCACAGTATTGTGGTCGGTACGATCTTCAGAAAATCTACTGTGCCTTATGAAATTGATGATGGGCTCTCTCCAATCTTCTATTTGTTCAATTTCCAAACATATGGGGTTGAAAAAATCCGCCTCCTGTTTTTGAATCTCAAATTTTTTACTCCTTGCCATTTCATGTTCAGTCTTAATAACTTCTTTGGCTAATAGAAATGCTCCGATTGGATAAGATGGTCACTCGGGGAAGAGATTTCTTTCGTCATCTGCATCAACTTTAGTTCTCAATTCAATATGTCTCCATTCTTCCACCCAAACAGGTGTAGGCCCTGGGGAGGACAATTGAATTGTAGCTCCAAGCTTTGCGAGTGCGTTATCCTACGAGTTTAACTTCTTGGGGATGTGAGTCAAGGACACATCACCGTTCTGAGCCATACATGACTTTGTAGTATCATGATAAGGCTTGAGAGTTTTCTTTCTCATATCATAAATCCCCTTACTCTGCCGAATAACCAACCCAGAGTCACCATAGATCTTGAGTTGCTCCAAGTCTAGATCGAAGGCTATCTCCAACCCGATTTTAAGGGCTTGATATTCTGCCTCCTTATGAGAATCGACTTCGGTGAGAGAGAAAGAAAGAGGCAGTACTCCTCCCTTCGGAGTCATGAATACCACTTTGGCACATCCTCTATCAGATTGGAAGGCTCCGTCGAAGTACATCTCCCACGCACGAGCAAGTTCTGTACAGAATACTTCTTTATCAGGGAGGTCACTTGATATAGGAGATTCTGTCGGTATGGGATGTGCTACGAAAAACTCATCCATAGCTTGGCCCTTGATGGCCATTGGTGGGACATAGATGATGTCGAATTCCATCAGCAATAATGCTCACCTAGCAAGATATCCTGACACGCATGGGTGTGTCATGAGAAAATTTATCTGATTTTCCTTTGATATAAGTCTTACTTCGTGACCGAGCAGGTAGTGGTGGAGCTTTTGTACTGCAAAGATTAGGGCCAGGCACATCTTCTCGGTATGGGTAATTCTTCTCGGCCCCTTGCATCCTGCGGCTGAAAAATATAATGCAGTCTCTTTCCCTTCGCCATTGTTTTGTGCCAATAATTCCCCAAGTGACTCGTCTAAAGCGGACACATACAGGATGAGAGGTTTTCCCAGTACCCGTGTAGAAAGCACTAGAGGGTTGAGTAAATAATGCTTGATGTCATCAAGGGCTACCTGACATGCTTCATCCCAGATGAATGGAGTATCCTTCTTTAACAGGTGCATGAAAGCCTTACAGTGACCTGAGGGGTTTGAGATGAACCTGTGGATATAAGCCAACTGCCCTTGGAGGGATCGTAGCTCTCGCAATGTTGTTAGTGATGAAATTTCTTGGATTGCCTTGATCTTAACTGGCTTAACTTCTAGCCGCCGGTATCTAACAATGAACCCCAAGAACTTTCCCGAATGCACACCAAAAGCACATTTCAGTGGGTTCATTTTGAGCTGATGAAGGCATAACCGTTTAAATACTTTTTCAAGGTCTTGCAAATGAGTGTCTTTCTCTTCGGATTTTACCACCTAATCATCTACATAACATTCCACCTCTTTGTGCATCATATCCTTGAAGATGGTCGTTATTATTCTTTGATATGTAGCACTGGCAGTCTTTAATCTGAAAGGCATCATCGTGTAGCAGAAGACCCCTTTTGGAGTTAAGAACGCAGTGGCTTCCTCATCTTCTGGTGCCATCCGTATCTGATTATAGCCGGAGTATCCATCCATGAAGGAGAAGATCTGACAGTGAGCTGTGGAGTCAATGAGCATTTCTATAAATGGCAATGGGTAGTCATCCTTTGGGCAAGCAGTATTCAGGTCGTGGAAGTCAATGCAAACCCTAATTTAGTCGTTCTTCTTCTTAACTGGGACAATATTTACCAGCCACTTTGGTTACTTGACTTTGCGGATGAAGCCTGCTTGCCTAAGTTTGGTTACCTCAACATCTATTTGCATTTCGAGATCAAGCCTGAACCTCCTGGATTTTTGCTTGATAGGCTTGATAGAGGGATCTATGCCGAGATGGTGAACTGCGCCTTCAGGATCTAAACCAGGCATCTCATGGTAATGCCAAGCAAAGATGTCTCGATTTTCTCACAAGAAGGCAAAGAAATTTTTTTTCTTCTCAGGAGACATATTCGCCAAGATGAAAGTGGGTCTAGGGTTGGCTTCATCTCCTAGATTTATCTCCTCGAGCTCATCAGCTGTGGCTTGACCGCCTTTTTCCCATTCTTCTGGGGCTTTTACTTACTCTTCATCATTGGCTTCAAAGATCTTCTCATTAACCTCAAGTGTAGAGACCCATGATCCTGACATCTCTGCTTCCAACAGAGCTCCAGGGTACGTTATGATTTATGCACCTTTCTCGAACTGGGGCACAGAAGGGTCGACCTCAAATATGGACGGTATATGAGGCTGTAGGAGTTTGATTTAAAAGTTACAAGGAAGTTGAGATTCAGTGATTGTGGGGCCAGATGCACCCTAATATGAATCGCTCAGTCTTTGTATGGGTGTCTACAGTGTTTGCCCCGTGCTGGGTGATGCTTTCGCACCATGTGGAAAGCTTCCTGAAAATAGAAGCTTTGCCCTCTTGATTCTTTCAGCCTCTGCTCAAAGTCGGGCTTAGGAGGCCATTAAGGTTTCTTTGGTTTTGACCTCTTGTGCTTCTTTGTAGAAGAAGATGGGTCTGGCTTAACTCGAGCCTCTAGAGCGTCAACAACTGTCAAGAATCCAGCCGCTTGGGCTAGCGTCTTTTTTAGGAACCTCCAGTGTGTCCTGCTTAAACTGGTTCCTTCAAGCTCTCTGTCAAGAGCCTCGAAGTCTGGACATTTCAATGTTGTACCTGTAGGATACATAGAAGAGGGAGGATAAGAAGGCGAAGAAGAAGAGGAAGATAGAGAAGGGTCAATAGGTGAAGGACTTTTAAGGTCCTTTCCCTCATTGGACTGATCTAGGCAGCTTTTTACATCATTATTAGGGTTGGACGTGTGCAGGGGATCTTTTAGGTCTTTCCCTTGCTTAGACCGTTGGGGAGTGCTTTTAATGTCGTCACCCTCATTTGACGTGCACTGAGTAAGAGATGACCCTGGGTATCCTCTTGATGAGACGAACGAATAAGGTTAATGGCGACCGATATGAAGTCTTGTAATGTCGGCAAGGGAGAAAGAGGCTTGAGAAATTCTGGCTCGAATGTTCGCTGAGGAACCTTATTCCTCCTACGAGCGGCCCTTGGTGCTTGTCTTCTTTTAGTCGCCTTTGGAGGTGCTTTGTCCATCTTGCTTGGCCCTTGGTACTCATCTTCTTCCTACGAACAACCTTAGCTTGACGAACCGCTTCTCGCTTCAAAGACTTGAGCCTGCTCTGCTCGTGATGGACTTTTCATGGTTGGGAAGTCGAGGCTTCCGCGGGATTAGAAGCTTCATCATGGGAGTCTTGTACTGGGACACTCTCCAGAGTGGAAGTATCGACTTGTGGGAGTTCAGCAGAAGCAATGTCACCTGCCTTGACTTTTTCTGCAACCATAGCTTCAAACCCATAGCATTCGTTCAGCTCATGGCTCCATATATGATGGTATGGGCACCAGTGATTCTCGGTCCCTTGAGCGAGGTGCATGGGCTGCCTTACCGACTTAGGAGTTACGAGTCCTTGCTAGAGCATCGCCTCAAACAGGCCTAGAAGAGGGTTTGAATTATCATTTTCGAGGTATTGGGCCAGGAGGTCCTCTTGTACCATTGGAGGAGAGACTTGGGGATCCTTGTCTGGAACATCACCAACTTCTTGGCCTCAGCATTTTCTTCTCTAACAGCCTGTCTGGAAGTCAGAGCATTCGCTCAGGTCATGCCCCCATATCTGATGATATGGACACCAGAGACTCTCGGCTCTTATAGCCCGGTCTTAATGGTTTTGGCATGATTAGGCCTTCTTGAAGCATCATGGCAAACATGGCATGAAGGATGCTGGGTACCTCATCTTCATCCTGAACTGTCACTGCGTGGGACGCTTCTGCTGCGCCGAAGGCTTTCTTGAGTTCTTTGAGCTTGATCTGACCCTTTTGGATTAGAGCCTCAATGAAATCTTTAAGTGTGTAGCATTCTTCTTTTGAGTGGTTTACCATTTGATGAGAAGCACAATATCTTGCATGCGTATCGAGACCAACTTGATCGGGGAACTTGATCTCCGGCAATTCAATCATGTTTTGTTCTAGCAATAGTCGGAACAGTGCAAGCCCTTCTCAAAAGGATAAACGTTATTCTGATGTCTGGTCCAATAGTCATCTCGTTTAAGGTTTACAAGTGGGTGTACCCGGTTGTATGAAGACTACTGTTTGCCTATCTCGTTTGAGAGGTAGCCTTCTTTGGATCACTGACGGTAACAACTGCATTGATTACCCCTTTTTGTTGGTTGCTCTGGGCATTGGTCCGAGAATTACCATTGCCCCAGTTGTTTCCCAAGCTTGAAGACTGTTGTCGTGACCCACCATGGTGACGTGACAGACTCTCTATGTGAACTGACTTAGAGATCAGCTCTAACATGGAGGTCGGGTTGGAGGCCTCAACATGTAGAGCGATCTCAAGTCACAGGTTTCACACACAGGTCTGAACTGCTTCCTTCTCAGGCATGGGATTGGGATGGCGAGCAGCCAAATGTCTCCACCTTGCTATGAATTGATCGACATGTTCTTGGGTCAAGGTGAGGAGCTCGATGGTTTGGACCTCTCTTTCGACCTCATAGAAGCGCTGATGGAATAGTTTCTCCATTTCTTGCCAAGTATGCACTGAATATGGGGGAAGCTGAGCATACCATTGAAAGGTCGGGCCATCCAGAGTTTCAACGAACTGATGGAGGAGGAGCCTCCCATCAGCTGCCCTCTAGACATGCCGCTTAGAAGTGGGTGATATGCTGGTGCGAGGGTGTTGTACCAGTGAAAACTTCCCTTTCTTGTAGTCTGAGGTAAACGACACCTGATCATTGTAAGAGGGGTATGGGTTTTAGTAAAGTGATGCACCCTTTATTCATGGGATTTGTCTGCTCTTTAGGCTGTGAGTACCATAGAATCTATGTCCGCCTGCGAGACAGGGTGAGGGACAGAATTGTCTTGTGAGGCAGGAATAGGAGCCTGCCTTGGAGCTGTATCATCTGAATGATGGGAACTGACCTCATGGTTAGACCAGTGTCGTGCGGCCCCCATGCGATCAATCTTTTCCATCATTGCTTGCTCCATCTGTTCGAACCTTTCCATGTGTACTTCATGGGAGTTGTTACGTTCATTTATAACCATAGCACTAACCGTCTCTTCTAAGAGGTCAGTCTTAGGTGCGGCTGAAGGCTTCCGAGGTTGGCAGGTCGCACGCTGCAAATCGGTCAGCAGGGGGTTAGCATGCCCCGATTGGACTTGACTCTTGTATGTCAAGCAGGTAAGAACCAGTTCTTGATGATCTTGGGACCATGGCTGCCTAGGTGATCGGGTCATCTTCTGCAACACTGACCACGGCGTAGGATTCTCACACCTCTTCTTCAGTCTCTGTGATTCGAAGAGGGTAGAAGGTATTTTGAGGGAAGAGACCCTTGGAGCTAGGTGCCCCGACTTTTCTGGTGGGCTCCTTAATTAGGATTTGTAATCCTTTGTCTTGCTTGAGATTTAGACTATGATAGATCTCTCTCTAGAACTGAGATTGGGGTCGAGGTTGGCCTATCTTTTAAGAGCATAAGAGAGTCGTATCTATCAGATGGGGCAACGAATGTGGACCTTGGATGGGGGCCAACTTGGGCTGCTGCCTTGGAAGTTGAAGACCTTCATTAATCATCGGGCCTTTGTCTCAAACTCCTTTGTGGGCTCCTGAGGCATAGCCACCCTGACGAGGCTGACTGAGGATGGTACTCTAAGGGAAGACCTTTGAGTACCAGGTCTTGAGGTGTCCACCAGAAGGAGGAAGGGCAGGAGAAGAAGGGACCGGCTCCTGACAGGTGCTGGGTCGAGAGCAATCAGTTGCCTGAGAATGTAGCACGTGTACGCCCCTTGAAGTAGCAATCCGGGGGACTTGGGGGTTAGCCCAGGCTCGAACAGGTGGTATAGCCTTAGCAGGCCGAGAACTGTGAGCACGTGTCTCTAAGGGAACAGGTGAAAGCTTGCCCCTTACAGGGTGCACAAGTGTGTGCCGAGTGAGAGGATAAAGGGATCGTCTCTCATGTGCTTGGGTTGGAGCAGCAACAACTTTGCACCGAGCAGTGGAATGCATATGCATGCGCATGGGTTTCGGCCCAAGGAGACCTGATCCTGAATGCTTACTCAAGGTAGCACAAGGGCTGCTCTGAGGTGTGACTCGAGTGGATGATCCACGAACCTTAATGTGTGCTCATAAGGTGGAGGCCCCAGGATCTCCTCTTCGATGTTTTGAGCCTCTAATCATAGAGACCCGAGGTGGTGCAGGAATGAGGGGGCTGGCCTTGCGGTGACCCACAGCAACAACGACAACTTCCTTGCCTTTTGTAGAAAGGCACTGGGCAGCTTTCCGGCATACATTGGCAATGCGACAGACAAGTGACTTGTCGGTGACAGGGTGCATGCTATGAGTGGTAGTAGATGTGCTACTAATGCAAGGTACCTTGGTGGAAGTTCCACCAGGGCAAGGAGATGGGGAGTCAGGGACCTTTAAGTCCCTCCTCATGCCTATCCAGGTTAAGACCTGGGTGCTAGACATTGGGTCTTTGCTCAAAAGAAAAGTTGGGAATGAAGTTCGAGGAACTTATTCCCGGGGGAAGCTCACGAATGCAGGGATGAGAAAATCCCCGATCTTGATAAAGGGCTTGAAGAACCCAGAAGCTATGTGAAGTGTGAAAACAGAAAAATAAAGGAGTAACTAGCCAAACAAGGATGATCCGACAAAGGGGTAGTAAGTCCCCAGTGGAGTCGCCAAGTTGGTTAAGTGCCTAGATTAGGGGAACCCGGGACTTTCAGATCACTCTCTCGAGAACCTTGCTCAAGAATAAGAGAAGGTATACCAACCGATGAGAGACTAATTTAAAGTGGGTTTGGGACATACTCAGGCTGGCTCGCGTGGGCGCCCTCTTAGATCACGACAAAAGGCCCCTAGGTCTACAACTAGTTTGGAATTGTCTCCCTTGGCCCGTATTCTCTTGTTTCTGCAATCACACACATATGGTTAATTTTACAAGACAAGTGGGCCAAAGGACTCCACCTTGTCTTTGGGTGACTGTACACAGGCGTGCACATTAAAAAAAAAAGAGAGATGAGATGATGAGATGCTAGTTGGGGGAAAGAGGAAGAGAGAAGAAAAGAAAAGAAAGAGACATTTGACCAGGTGACTAGCCTCACGCAATGACTAGATTGGCATGATGATTGACTTGGCGTGGTAGCAAGACGGACACGGTAACGTGGACCTGCACAGCGACGATACTATTCGATGGCAGAATACCAACACCAACCAGCCTGGTACAACAGTTAGTTCGACATGGCAGCAAGACGGGCATAGTAACTTAGACCGACATGACGGCAATACTGCTCGACGACGAGATTATCATGACAGTGCTAGACTTGTCCCTTAGTCAATTTGAGGGGATGAGATAGAAGAAAGAGAAAGAAGCGAGATAAGAAAAGAAGAGAGATAAAGAGAGAAAGAAGAAAGATTGGAGGAGAGGAGGAAAGAGAAGAAAAAGAAGAAGATAATGGAGTAGAGAAGAGAAAAGAAGAAGAAGAGAAAAGAAGAAGAAGAGAAGAAGAAGAGAAGAAGAGGGAAGAAAAAATAGATAAGAGGATAGAAAAGAAAGTAAAGAAGAGGGAAGAAGGAAAGCAGAAGAAAGGAGAGAGAAAGAGAAGAGAATAGAGAAAGGAAAGAGAGAGAGAGAGAGAGAGAGAGAGAGAGAGAGAGAGAGAGAAGAAGAGAGAGAAGAGACGAGAGAGAAAGAAGAGAGAAATATGAGAGAGAAGAGAGAAGAGAGAGAAAAGAAGAGGAAAGAAGAGAAGAGAAGAAGAGAGAGTAAAAGAGAAAAGAAGAGAGACAAAAGCATGGTCAGAGAAAAAGAAGGGCGACAGAAGCAAGGACGGCGATGGGGTTATACCGTCCATGACAAAGGAGAGAGAGAGAAGAGGGAACACGGATGGTGATGGGCTTCTTCCGTCCATGACAGAGGAAAGAGGGGAAGGAAAGAACATGGACGACGATGGACTTACGCCGTCTATGACAGAGAGAGACAAGAACGAGAAAGAGAGAATCACGCATGGCGTTAGGTATTGCCACCCGTGTCGTAGGAAACTCAGACAAGACTTGGCCCGCCACTCAGGAAAGGGTCTGGTTCAATGTCCTTGTCAAAGAATGAAGAAAATAATGTCACACACAATGATGAGCATCGCCAAGCACAACATGGGAAAGGGGAAATTTGAACAGAGGCCCGGCCCGCCACTCGGGTCAAGGCTCAGCTCACTGTGCATGTTTCCAAAAGCTAAGAGAAGAATGAGAATGCCATGCCCAGTGATGAGCATCATCGTACATGATCAGAGAGGAGAGATATTGGGAGAGAGATAAAGGAGAAATAAGCTAAGAGAAAGAAAGAGATTAGGAAAGAGAAAAAAATAATAAGAAAAGAGGAGAGAAGAAAACATGCGTGGCGCTGCCACCGCCATGTGTGTCAGAGAGGGAAGAAAATAGAAAGAGAGATTTGTGCACGACATTACCATCGTCGTGCATGTTCAGACAAAGAGAGATAGAGAGAAGAAAGTAGAGAAAGATATTCGTGCATGGCATTACCATTATCGTGCATGTTCAGACAAAAAGAGACAGAAAGAAAGATAGAGCAAAGAGAAGAAAGTAAAGAAAGAGATTCATGTATGTCGTTGCCATCGCCATGCATTTTCTGATAGAGATCGACAGAGCGAAAGATAGAGCAAATAGAGAATGAAGAAGAAAGGAGAAGAAGAGAGAAAGAGATAAAGACGAGAGGAGGAGAGAGAAAGAGATAGAGATAAGAGGAGGAGATAGAAAGAGACAAGAGGAGGAGAGAGAAAGAGACAAGAGGAGGAGAGAGAAATAGATAGAGATGAGGGAAGGAGAGAGAAAGAGAGAGATCAGAGGAGGAGAGAGAAATAGATAGAGATAAGATGAGGAGAGAGAAAGAGATAGAGACGAGAGGAGGAGAGAGAAAGAGATAGAGATGAGAGGAGGAGAGAGAAAGGGAGAGATGAGGGGACGATAGAGAAAATTACCTTAATGAAGGGTACTGACACTTTTCTTTTCTCTCCTCTCTCTCTCTTTTCAAGACACACCCACGAACTCAAAGTAAAAGCATGAACTTTATTGATCAATTGAAAGTATGAGGGGGATCAGGGAAGAACCCTTTACAATTAGGTTTAACATGTATTTATAGAATTGGGCCCAAACATGGGTGGGTGGATGCCCAAAAAATATTCCAATTGATGATAATTATAATTATTTTAATTTAAAATAAATTCTAAAAATGTATGCAAAATGACTGTTTTGCCCCTACCGAACAATTCATGGAATTCCAAAACAGTCTCTGTTGCTGCCCTAAAATGTACGTGATCTTCTGTGGAGGATCCGGGGTTGCTCTGGTGCCTGTTTGACCGAAAGATGATTGCTTTCTTGT
Source organism: Amborella trichopoda (assembly GCF_000471905.2). The sequence continues at coordinate 5,436,834 of NW_006499799.1, forward strand.
AGGGCTCGGCATGTCGATCAATTTGATACCAACTTCGAGCCACAGATTGTGTTTTTAAGCCACGATCATGTGACTTGAAATTTGGATGAATCTTGAAAATTTCAGATACATAGTGTGCTCATTCCTTAATTTTTATTTGTGATTTCTTCACTGAATCACACTAAGCATGTCGTCATGATCGTGTGGCAACAAGCGCAGCTCGATTCGTGCCTGGATGAAGTTTTCACAACTTTTAGGTTTTGACAGGAATTTGAATTCCAACGGCTAAAATTTATAGTCACTTCGACACCGTTGTTTACGAAATCCGACCATTCATCATATAAAGAGTTCGGATTAGAAATAGCCCTAGACCTTACGCACACGTTGGAATTGGTCTCGTGTCAATCTAATGAGCGAGTGCCGTGATTTGGCCGCTCGGGCCAGGCGAGGCATGTCACTGTTGATTTTCTTCACGAATCAGCAACTTCTCTCTTGATTTTCTTCCTGCTCGAGCGTCATCACGGGATGTGCCATATATTAAAACGTTCGTCTTGACGAGATGAACATGTTCACAAAATTCTAGCACGATTCGACTCGGGACTAATGAGATATGGCATTCGAAAGTCACTGCCTGAGACTGTAAAAACAGTTACCATTAATGGTGATTTGGTGTAGGAAGGGCGCACGAGAATAGTGTGTGGCCTACCCTTTTTCGATATTTTACCCATAACTTTGTCTTGGAGCTCCTGATTAAGCCAAAACTTGACTTATATGGGTTTTCGACCATGCCAGATCCAATGGCGGTGGTCTCATAGCAATTTAACACACTTAAAATATAGTTCTAGTTACGGGATCCGTTTCGAAGTGTTGAAGCTGATTTTTTTTAAATTGTTTCTTTGTCTGTACTGCCTTATACATGTCAAATTGCGACGAAACTTGGCAAGTGACCTTTTGAAGTGCTTAAAAACATTCTAACTCGTTCTAGTGCCATTCTGAGACTGTCGAGAATTCCACTATATTTCAAGGCTATATTGACCGGCTTCTCTTTTTTTTCTGCATCGGGGACCCAAGGTGCTAAAAAATGCCTTCAAACACTCCATCCTGGAGCTGCTTTCCAACTCACCAATGCACAAAGCCTAGATAAAAAAGGTCCTCGCTAGGACACACATTCCGAGCAACACACAACTTGATTAACCAGCTGATGGCACCAACGCCAATCGTGTTCACGAACGATGACATCTCAGTCAACTTTAACCGCTTTCATGGCTAACCTCTGCACATGACCATTTGCATGCAAGGATATGAGATACGGAGAGTGCTTGTTGATAATGGGTCATCCTTAAACATATGCCCTATGAAAATCGTGAAATACATAGGCAAAAGCCCGGATGTCTTCTAGCCATGTCAACTAATTATCGCTGCATACGATGGGACCAAGAGACAAGCTGAAGGCATACTGCCTCTTACACTCAAGATCCTCCCTATCGTCCAAGTGAAAATGTTTTATGTCTTGGACATAAAACCTTCATTCAACATGCTACTGGGAAGACCATGGCTGCATGAAAACCTCATGGTTGCCTTTACGCTTCATCAATACCTCACATTTCCAACTAGAAATGGTGTTGCGAAAGTATGTGCTGAACACCCTTCGTTTCTCATTCCTAGCATAGGTAGCGGGAAGCTAGCCGCAGGGGTCGAACTCGGAGAAATCCCGCTCACTTCCTTTCAGTAAGCCGATTCTGCCACTGTACGTCTAGAGGCCGACGACCCTGTTCCTCAAATTTTGCAAACTTTCGCATCAATGGAGGACATCATCCAATGTCAACACCGATACGGTTTCCAGTCCCTCGTAGCTTTGCACATGCTCTTCTCCCAAGGCTTCAAACCAGGCCAAGGCTTGGGGAGTCAAGGACAAGTCATAACAGAGGCAATTTTTGAATTACCCCAAGCCAAAACCAAAAACAAGGATTGAAGGGGACTCTGGTATACTCTCACCTTATTTCAAAGTCGAATGAAACCTTCAAGCTATTCGGGCTTTATATCTGGAGGCATTCAAAGCCTCGACCCTCTTGATGCCCGTCATTCAAAACGGTCAAAGGTGATCATTGATTCCCTAACGGTCAGGAATTCTTCTTCCACATATCTGCACACATAAGAACTAAGAATTGGAGACCTTTTTGCTGACTTGGATTTGAGGTATACACAATCGGCTCTAACCCAGCCAAGTGTGCACCTCCACCTATTCAAACCCAGAAAGGGAATTGGTCAATCACTCCCCTATCTCGAGAATCGCTGGACGCATACCAGTGGCACCTTCAAGTCCCCGGTGCCGAAAACCTGATAGGCACAGGGTGGCCACCTAACCACCCTACCTGTCCAGTCCCCAACATTTCTCTCGCAAGTCTTGTAAGGGACACCTCTTGTATTATTTCAAAAAACTATTGAAAATTCAAAACATGATAATGAAATTTTGTTTTGAAAAATGGTGAAAACTCAAAATCGCCCAATAACAGTGCATAATACCCTAGACGATGAATTAGATGACAAAGGCGAAGATCAAGAGAGCCAAGAGTCTAAAGAAATCTCTCAACCTTAAGAACTCACTTTCCATGTTGAGAAATTCAAGAAGAGGTTCGATGGTGACCCAACGGCTATCATCAAAGAGACGATTGACGTAAACCTAAGAATTGAGAAGGACCCAAGGTTAACCAAGATTGGAACCACCTTATCTTCTAAGAATCGGGAAAATATGATTTCCTTTCTCAAGGAATATCGCGATGTCTTTGCCTGGTCATATAATGATATGCCAGGGCTAGATCCCACATTGGTGCAACATCACCTAATATTCAACGAAGGAGCCAAGCTTGTAAGGCAGAAACTTCGACATCAAAAGACCCACCTTGAGCTCAAAATCAAAGAAGAAATCGATAAACTGCTTAAGGCGAAGTTCATTACACTCGTCGATTACACTGAGTCTTTGGTCAACATAGTGGTCGTACCCAAGTAAGACGGCTATCGAGATCTCAACAAAGCATGTCCAAAGGATAAATTTTCTTTACCAAACATATATGTCTTAGTCGACAATACAACGGGGCACAAGATGTTGTCATTCATGGATAGCTTCTCAGGCTACAACGAGATCCTCATGGCAGAAGAAGACCAAACCTAGACATCATTCATAACGCGATGGGGAACCTACTGCTACCGTGTCATGCCCTTTGGCCTAAAAAAGGTAGGGGAAACTTATCAGAGAGCAATGGCTAGCATCTTCCACGACTTAATGCATACCATCATGGAATACTATGTCGACGACATTCTGGTCAAATCGAAGACCAGGTCTGATCATGTCACCAACCTGAGAACCATTTTCGAAAGATTCCAGAAACATCAACTTTAACTCAATCCACAGAATGTGCCTTTGAGATATTGAGGTGGACTCATCCAAAATACGAGCCATCACCGAAATGCCCCCTCCCCAGAACATCGGAGAAATATATGGGCTTCAAGGTCGCATACAAGTCATAAGGCATTCTATTTCACAACTGGCAGACAAGTGAGCACCGTTCAATAGACTCCTTAAGAAAGATACCCCATTAATATGGGACAATGAATGCTAAGAGGTGTTTGACCACTTAGCTGAACATGCACTGCCATATTACACTCATGTTAACACGGATCTCCTTGATGAGAACCTCCTCACAATCTAGGAATCAATTTGGGAGCTATACTTCAATGGTGCAAGGAATGAATATGGGTTAGGTGTAGGAGTCATACTATGCTCACCCGAGAAGATTTTAATGCCGACAACCATCAGATTGAATTTCCCATGTACCAATAACATTGTTGAATATGAAGCCTTGATAGCCAGGCTCGAGAATGCTATGGGAATGAAAATCTAGCAAATACGAGTGATTGGTGACTCCTTACTCGTCATAAACCAAGTTCAAGGGTTTTGGGAGGTGAAAGAATAAAATCTCAAACCCTATCAAGAAAAGGTGGAAAAGATGATCCCATATTTTAAGAAAATCGCCTTTCAACACGTAACTAGGGAAAGTAATCGGTTCACCGACACCCTTGCAACCCTTGCTTTATTGGTTGATATTCCTCTAGAAATCACCACGCTACCATTCTACATCAGAAACGAACATCATCCTTTCCCACCAAGAATCGAAGAAGAAATAGACCAAGAAAATGAGAACGCTGGAGAAGTGTGTCTCGTGGCTTCAAATGCGCTAGTTAAGGCAAAACCATGGTTCCACGATATTTTGTCCCCGCTGAAAGATGGGTTATACCCTAAAGAAGCCACCAAAAAGGATAAATAAGCCCTTCAAAGGTTTTCTATAGGATTCTTAGTAAGAGGTGATCTCCTGTTCAAGAAATCCTTGGATGGCATCATTCTACAGTCTCGATCAGCCAGAAATCGACCAAGTACTGATAGAGTTACACAATGAAGGAGGTCATTCTGGGGCAGCCGCCTTAGCTTAAATAATCAAGTGCCAAGGCTATTACTGGACCATCATCGTCGAAGGTTTTTTGGAATTTCATTAAGAGGTGTCCCAAATGTCAACTTTATGGAGACCTCATCCATGCACCGTCCATACCACTCAACTCAACACCACCCATATGGCCCTTTGCCATGTGGGGTCTTGATATCATCATAATGATCTCACCAAAAGCCTCAAACGACCACCGTTTTATATTAACGGCTTCATAATACTTCACAAAATGGGTAGGAGCCGCATCATTTGTCAAAATTGAAGGAAAACATGTTGCCCGTTTCATAAAGAACAACATTGTTTTCGGGTTTGGTGTTCCTTAGTCAATCATTACTGACAATGAATCCAACTTCAAAAGTGAAAAGGTCACTAAGGTGTGCAAAAATTTCGGGATAATGCAAAACTTCTCCACATCTTACTACCCTCAAGGAAATGGACAGACAAAGGCCAGAAATAAAGGACTTCTCAGAATTATAGATAGAATAATAGAAGGTGGCAAACAGTGGCATGAAAAATTAAATGACACATTATGGACCTACCAAACAACTGAGAAGACTCCTACTGGCATGACCCCCATACTCATTGGTGTATGGTAAGGAAGTAGTGGGTAGCGAAGTTGAGATACCATCTCTCTGTGTGCTTATTCACAAAAATTCAGATGAACAACAAAAGATCGTAGCACGAATCGCTACCCTTGTTACATTGGATGAAAGACGACTATGAGCAACACAAAATATCATTGCTTACCAGCATAGAAACGCGAGGGCATATCAAAGAAAAGTTGTTCCTCGACAGTTCGGAGAAGGGGATATGGTACTCTAGAAAATCTTCCACACTCCTGCAATTCTACACCCTTTAGGTAAGTTCAAATTGGGAGGGGCCATTCGTGGTTACCCGAGTGCATGCAGGCAATTCTTATATGATAAAAAATTATGAGGGGTAGGAACTCAACGACCCCAAAGGTAAAAAGACAACTTCGAGACTTTTGAGTTCTCACGATCCCACAAGGAAATCCTATGATCATCATTAAGTAAAACATAATAAAGAAAATGGCCACCAAAGGGGCCACAGGTGGCAAAACTTTAAGGCCCGTCCCGTTTGAAAATGCCTTTTCAATTTTACTATTAAAACCATCCATTTCCAAAACCCTTTTAGAAAGGATTGCCTCCATCACTACAAGAGGTTAAACTGTTAGTTGATCAGGTCTCATTCTTGAAGCCAACTTCCTACGCCTCTTATGAAGGCTTGAAACTAGTCAAGCACTCCATGGTTGTATGAGTATAATTGCCAACTACCACATATAGGAGATGGGTGAACATCGCCACTGACGAAATTAGCTAGTTTGGGAGCGTTTTCCACTCGACTGGATCCCCTGTGGAAAAATGAGGCAAGCTCATCCTTATGTGTGCGTACGATGACCCAATAGCCAGGAATTCGAGACAAAAACCCTACAACTAGGGAGCTGAGTTTGTAAAAAATCAGTTGGAAAAGTGTGTCCAAAGAAAGTGTCCACTCGGTTTCGATGAATCAAATGCACACATAGAGATGAACAATAACCCCCCAACAGGGGCAAGTTGAACAAGGATCCCCCAACAGGGGCAATAAAAAAACGAAATGCTTCGGCGAATAAAATCGCACACCTATTGATGAATAAGAACCCCCCAACAGAGCAAGTTGAACAAGGACCCCCCAACTGGGGCAATAAAAGAGAGGTTTTTCAAACTCCCCATAACGATGGCAAAGTTGTGGATTTCTCCAAATTCTGATTTTATTCATCCATTGAAATGAGTTTATTACAAGCGTTCATGCCATCAAACTTGACCCTATGACCAAAATGTCTACTGTCGTAACAGACTTCAACGAAGATAAAACTACTGAAAATGATGGTGATCATGAGATCAACTTATTCATGCCTAGAAAAAACTAAAAGAAAAGAAGATATTTTGGCTATTCAGTCTTCAGCTTCGAATCAACATCCTTCTTCTTGAGTTCCGCTACGAAGGCCACCCATCGAGACAATTTAACTTCAGCCTCTTCTAAGTTGATATCAGACACGTACTCATTAGATTTGATTCTTTTATTTGAACAAGAGTATTTGAACAAGAAAGCTTGGAATCCTGAGCAGGAGCAGAAGGTTCACCACGAAGTCTCGAAGATCTGGGACATAGTGAAAGAGGGCAGGCACGTTTCCACCAAGTATCATAGTTAGAAGTGGTTGTGGGCTTATCTTGCTTGAGCAACCCCTCACTATAAGAAGACTTCTTCCCCTTCCACGACAAACCCGCCTTCACCAAAAGGGTGGAAGAGTGTCGTCAAAGCAGAAAGATAGGGTGACGGTCGATCGCCTCTCTTGAAGAAGTGTAATTCTGAGTATGGTGAAACTGGCGAAGTACCCTTTGAGGGAAATACCCCTCTGTGAAGTACTGCCCCGTCAGAATAAGGAATGAATGCCCCATAGCAGGCAGAAACAGAAGCACATTCTCGAGACCGCTGATCATCACTCAAAAGACAACAACTCGTCCAAAACCCGTCGATAATAGTTGACGTCTCGAGGTTGAGTGGTGTCATTGACATATGCCAGTGCCAGAGCAGCAAATACAACCGTCGTTGATCGAGGAGGACGGATAATGGCAATGTGTTCATAGGCCCAAATATGCAGAAAACATGAGCCAAAAACACCCTAATAGGTCACAGAACAGAAGCCCGGGACCCCAGAGCCATCCGGGGCAAATTGACCTGGGCAACACTAGTGGTGTCGCCCAGCCTGTGTGGGTGACACTAGCAATGTTGCTCAGGCGATACCAACAATGTCACCCAAACCAAACACTCAATTCAGTCCGGGCTATTCAGTAGAATCTTGTGGCTAAAATATGGGATCCAGCAACCAAAACTAGAAGAAAAACTAAGTTACAAGGGCCAAATAAAGTAAAATTGAGTTCAAGAACATACCTTCATAAGAAAGACACTGCTCTCAATAAATCGGTCACCTCGGGTGACCCGATCATGAAGACCCCGGTAAATGCCCGCCAACATGGCCGGAACAATGGTGTAACCTGCTCACTCCCAAAAGGCATGGGCTAAAGGAATAAGGGTACTTCAAACCGTCTTACGACCGCTTGGAAAAAGAATGGATCTTAACAACGTAAAAAGAAAAATACAGAGCTGTTCAGCGGCTCGAGACCGATCTCGATTCTGGGCCAGCAACTCCATATCGACTCACTGGCCATGTGAAGAGTACGCAGCCCCCAACAATCGCGCACCCATGATGGAATGATCGTCGGTGGCAATAGAAGGCTGATACGCAATCTCGACTAAGCACAAGCCAAAAATCCTAGCAACTTCCTCCAAAGTTGGTGTTGTCTCGCCTGTAGGAAGGAACAAAGTATTGGTTTGATAGTAGAACCTCTTAGCAAGAGCCTCAAGGAGTGGAAAGTTCACATAGCAAGAAGCCATGTTCTAAATGCTTATCATCGAAGCTGAAGCTAAAAAGGCCATGAGCTCGGGCTACTGCCGAGCAGAAAGAAACCAATCCCTAAACCAGGGGTCCGATGACAGGGCAGCCATTGACACACCGAGGTATTTCACCTTATCAAAGGCCCTGTGCCATATGGGAGGGCAAACCTTCAAGGAAGTGCCTAACCCTAGAAAACAAAGGAAGAACCTCCTCCTCTCTTCCACTGTCAGCCCATTCAGTAACCTTCCCCTTGCCCTAGGAAATAACAATGTCCCTTCTAGGAGCCATGAAAACCTAAGGGGTAGAGAAAGAAAAACCAGCACGGTCAGAGGGAAGATGATGAATATGGGAAGAAGAAAGAAGAGATTGAAGGATGAGATAAGAACGGGAAGAAGATGATTTTTATAGAAAACAAGGAAATCCCTTCAGGTATCCACTTTGGCTAACAGAGGATTTAGATAACCCTAAGACCTTCCAAAATGATAAACTTCAATTTCAGAGGTTGGTGGACTGGGCGACATGCCTGATGTCTCCCAATTCCGTACCCAGGCTGGGCGGCACCACCAGTGTCGCCCGAGTGACACTAGACGAGTGACACTACTAGTGTCACCCACAAAAATTTTGAAAAAGAGGCCCTCTCCCATCCCAGAATTTTCCAATTAAAAAAAATAAAATTATGTGGCATGTCGCCCAGCCTGTGAGGGCGACACCACTGGTGTCACCCAAATATTTTTTTGCATAACTCTTTTTTTTACTTTCCCAACTTTCCCATAAAATAAATAAATAAATAAATAAATAAATGAATTTACATGGACAACATGCCTAGTGTCACCCAGCCTGTATGGGCGACACTAATCGTGTCGCCCAAAATTTCATTCTTCTTTTTTAATTTCTAGAAAAATACATATTTTGTTTTTTTTTTTGGGGCGACACCAGCTATGTCACCCAAAAGTGGGCGACACCACCAGTGCCACCTGCGCAGCATGAGTCAAAAGTGCCCCTACTCAATTTTGGGGTCTTTCGGAGATTAAGTTTGCTTTCATCATGTGTTTTTAAAACTGTTTTAAAAAACTTTTAATTAATTTTCAAAAATTTCAAACACTCCCGGAGGCATGAGCCTGAACTGCCAACCAATTTTCCTAAAATAACAATTTCAAAAAATTCAAAAAGAAAACACTCCTCGGTGGTATGAGCTTAAACTACCAACCAATTTTCAAAAAAAAAAAAAATTGAAATTCAAAAAGAAAATGCTCGTTGGTCCAGAGTCCAATTCAGAAAAACGTCAAACTCGTGCGACGTAAAGAGTCGAGACAAGAAAGACGTCAAACACGTGTGACGTAAAAGAGCTGAGATAGATACCGTCTATCCTCATATGACGTAAAAGGTTGGGTGTATCCAGGTCAGCGTCAAACTCGTGCGAGGTGAAAGAGCTGAGGCAGGTAACATCTAGCGCCGTATGATGTAAAAAGTTGGGTGTATTCCGTCCATCCTCATATCACATAAAAGGTCAGGTGTGTTTCGTCTAGTCCCGATGATGCAAAAGGTCGGGTGTATTACGTCCATCTCGTATGACGTAAAAAGGTCGGGTGTATTCCATCTATCCCCGTATGACATAAAAGGGTCGGGTGTATTCCGTCTAGCCCCTTATGATGTAAAAGGTCGGGTGTATTCCGTCTAGACCCATATGACGTAAAGGGGTCAGGTGTATTCCGTTTATCTCCGTATGACGTAAAAGGGTCGGGTGTATGGTCCATCGCTGCATGACGCTGAATTGCTTAGAGGGCTCTATGGTTGCAGGAGTTAAAAATGCTAACCAACCTTGTTATTCGAAATGTCTTTC
>NW_006499799.1:5446892-5497249 GCF_000471905.2 Amborella trichopoda
TTCTTTGTTAAAATCGAAACATGTCCTTGCCCCGGGTTCTATTTCAAATCTCCCCCTATCTTTAAAAATTAGGAAATTTCTTTTAAAACAAAGGAGCTTGGACACCCATATATGATGATTACCGCGTTGTCGTGATTACCACGTTGCTGCCTCCTCTCTCTCTTCGGAATCGATCAGATAAGTCTCTTCCTATAGACAGCCTTAGGAAACCTTAAGGAAATCAAAGAATAGGTCAGGGTACTAAATTTTCAAACTGTGAAACCCTTTAAGTTAAGAGGCATGGCCATAAATTCTAGCTCAAGTTTCAAGCTTGTGTAACTCATCGACATCTCACATCAAAACCCTAGGAGGAAAAATGCCCTAGGTGGGTGAGCTCGGTGAGTGCAATGACCTGGGGGGATTAGTTGGTGTTCCCTCTGACCACGTGACATTAGGAAGAAATTTTAAAATGTTTGCATTATCTTTGACGTTCACCTGTCCCTCGATGGACAGGGAACGCCAAAGTATCTACTTATTTTCCACTTACCTGTCCCTTGAAGGATAGGGAGTATCAAAGAGGGGCAACTGTAGACACCTCATTTTAAATCTGACAAATTTTATGGTTTCTTGAGCCCTTAGGTCCACACTTATCTTAGTAAACCCAAATCCATAATCCACACAACCTACCCTGCGACCCAGAATCAATCTGCCTACCCAGAACCCTACAAATACCTTGTTTTGACCTAGAGTCCTGCAGATGCCCTGTTTTACAAAAAACATCATTAAAAATAGTAAAAAAATCCGTTTTGATCGAAAATTTCTCTGAGAGCTTCGCAAGAGGCTAAAGAACACACCAATGTGAAAAAAAAAAAATCAATTTGGACAATTTTTCGTTTGGGCGACCCTAGCAGTGTCGCCCAGTCTAAACTGGGCAATACGAGTGGTGTAGCCCAAACTTGGGCAACACTACCAGTGCCGGGCGACACCACTGATGTCCCTCAGACCCTTTTGGTCCAAATTGGAATTTTCCTTCCGGGGATGATTTTTTTGCCATTTTGTATTATTTTTACCAAATTTATTTCCCTCAGGGACTCTTTTTTATTTTGGTGTTTGGGAGATCTTGAGGCTCTCACTCCCGGGTGAGCCATCTTGTGTTGTTGATTGGATCCTGACAGTTGAAGATTTTGTGTGGACCTCATTAGCCATTGTGCCTGCCTATTTGGCAATTGGGTGCTAGTTGAGGTTGTGATGTCGCGCTAACCTGCTTTATTGATCCAAGCTCCCTTTGTGGGTTTTTACCTAGACTGGGGAAGTGGCACCGTAAAGACGGTTTTCACCAACCTCCTTTATTTTGGGGCTCTTTTACCCATGACCTTGCGGCCAAGTCCACCCTTTCATCTGTTTTTACTCACGATGCCCTTTTGGAGTTTTCACCGTGCTCGGGTTTTTATTTTCACGGAACTCTTTTACTTATGGTTTCGTAACCATGCCCGCCCGTCATTTTTACTCATGGTGTTCCCTTGTCAAGGTATACACCATGCTCATTATTTTTTCTTCTTCTCTTTTTTGTGAAGGCATGTTTAAGGTCATGCCTTCAGAACCTGTGCGAAGTAGTTTAACGTCATGTGGTCAAGACATGCACTACAGTTCAGGGTCATACAGTTGAAATATAATGGAGATGGATGGCAGTCTGTAGAAGCCATGGGGTGAGTATGGTGGTGATTTGACTGGGAAGATGGCACGAGGCTACCTGTGAAAGATGAATGATGTATGTGTGGCAGGTAAAAAGTGGTGACCCGCTAGCTTATGACGAGTATGGATGGTGGAATGGTTCGTCTTTTTGTGAGCATGGGTGAAAAACTCATTGGGGAATGATGGATGATGGTCGTGTGAATGGACTCACTGAGGAAGCAATGAAGGTAATATGCACACACGAACAAGTCGGTTAGGGAAGGCGTGTGTGAAGATGCACGATAAGGGCATGTGCGCATGTGTGGGGGTGTCTTTGAGGTCATGCCTCCTGGACCTAGGTAAAGTAGTTTAATGTCATACGGCCAGGACGCGCACTATGGTTTAGGGTCATATAGCTTGGACGGTAGTTATGCAGTTTAAAGTCATGCAATGAGGACTTTGCAGTTTACGGTCATGCAACTAGACCTCTATTATTGTTTAAGGTCACATAGTTTGGACCATGATGCTAAGCCTTTTAACATCATGTGGCTAGGATGTGCACTACAGTTTAAGGTCATACAGCTTGACCATGTTTATGCAGTTTAGAGTTATGCAACGAGGACTGTACAGTTTAAGGTCATGCAACTAGACCTCCATTACAGTTTAAGGTCATATAGTTTGGACTATGTAGTTTAAAGTCGTGCAGCTAGACCATTTAGGTGGGTTGTTGTGTAAGTGAAGCTTAGTGAGAAATAATTCTGTGAGTGGCAATCTGACTCCCTGGGGATAAAATGGTTAAGACCATCAAGAGGCTTAGATGGTGAAGCAAGTTTCACAGGGGATTAGGGGACAAGTATGACTCCACAAGGTGAAAGCTGAAACTCCATGACTCATGGGAAAGCAACCCAACTCTTGGGGATAGGATAGCTTGGTGCGCGACTAACCCAAGGGGATTGAAGGGGTAAGCATGACTCTACAGGGATAATGAGCAATAATATGCATATAACTTTGCTGAGAATGATAGGCCGGAGCACAGGTGCAACCTCACTGGGGATTGAAGAGATAAGAATGACCATAACTCCACTAGGGATAATGGGTCGCTATACGGATGTGACTCCTGTCCATTTCACAAATTAAAGTCATGCGCCTGGACTATTTGTCGTGTTGTTTTAACGTCTTGCTATAGGGATGCCCACTACAGTTTTAAGGTCTTGTCGCTTGGACCATGACTATTCAGTTTAAAGTCCTGCAGCTAGGACCATGCAGTTTAAGGTCGTGCAACTAGACCTCCACTACAGTTTAAGGTCGTATAGTTTGGACCATGGTGCTAAGCCTTTTAATGCGACCAGGACGTGCACTACAGTTTAAGGTCAATGTCAGAGATTATTCGGTCTGGAACCCCGAACCGGTATATGGTGTGGTGAAGCCCAAAATTGACCATAGTGGCCCCTGGAATCTGCTTGAGAGGGACCGCTTCAGCCCATTTGGAAAAGTAATTTGTCACTGCTAGGATGAAGACATGACCCAAGGCAGAAGGCAGGTCAATGGGTTCTACAATGTCCATACCCTATTGGGAAAAGGGCCATAATGTCACTGTAGGATAGAGAGTCTCTGGGGGCTGATGAATGAGGCTTGAAGGAATTTAGCACACCCGACATCTTTTAGCATAGTTTTGGGCATCAGTCACCATTGAAGACCAATAATAGCCGAGTCTGCATATGCGTTCATAGAACTTATGGCTGGATTAGTGTAGCCACAGATACCTAAATGCACTTCTTTCAGTACTTTATTTGCTTCTGGTGCATCTATGCATCTGAGGAGAATTTCGTCGAATGATCAGTGTAAGAGAACTTCTCCATCGAGCAGGGTGCACTTGGTAGACATCCATCGTACACCATTGCGTTCCGCCCGATCCTCGGGTAGCCTTTCATGCTTTATGAAGTTTATGATAGGCTCCCTCCAGTCTTCCACTTGTTCGACCTCTGCACATATCGGGTCGAAGAATTTCGACTCCTGCTTCTTAGCCTTGGATTCTTCACCTCGAAACATTTCATGTTCTGCCTTAATGACATCCTTGGCTGCAAGGAGTGCTCCAAATGGATAAGGCGGGCATTTAAGGAAGACATCTCTCTCATCATCTGCATCAACTTCAGTTCTCAAGTCAACATGTCTCCATTCTGTTACCCAAACAGGCGTGGGCCTTGACGATAATAGTTGAATGGTGGCCCCGAGCTTTGAGAGCACGTCGGCCTTTTAAGGATATGACTTAGGGAGAAATCATCGAACGGAGCCATATAAGATTTGGCCAAGTCATGATAAGGTTTGAGAATATCCTTCCTTACGTTATAAATTCCCTTAAGCTGTCGGATGACTAGCTCAGAGTCATCGAAGATGTTCAGCTGCTCCAGGTCTAGCTCCTGGGCGATATCCAACCCGATTATGAGGGCTTGATATTCAGCCTCATTATGAGAAAACGCTTATAGGAGTGAGAAGGATAAAGGAATCATTCCACCATCGGGAGTCAGGAACAGAACTCTGGCAACCCCTCTATCAGACTGAAATGTTTCGTCAAAGTACATCTCCCATGGCCGGACTAGTACTGTACAGAAAACTTCTTCATCCGGGAGATCACTTAACAAGGGAGATTCTGAAGGAACTGGGTGATCCACGAGAAAGTCTGCTAAGGCTTGACCTTTGACGGCCTTCTGTGGTATATACGTGATGTCGAAATCCATCTGCAATAATGCTCACTTGGCCAAGTGTCTTGACAAGGCATGGCCGGGTCATAAGGAACTTGACCGGGTCCGCCTTTGAGAGAAGCTTGACTTCATGATCGAGCAAATAATACTGGAGCTTTTGTACTGCAAAGATCAAGGTTAGGCACATCTTTTCGATGAGAAGGTAATTTTTCTTGGCACCTTGCATCCTGGGGCTGAGATAATAGGGTGTTGTTTCTTTCCCCTATCATTGTTCTGTGTTAGGACTGCCCCTAGTGACTCATCAAGGACAAACACATATAGGATGAGAGGCCTTCCTAACACTTGCATGGAGAGTACTGGAGGATTCAACAAGTACTGCTTGATATCATCGAGTGCAGCTTGGCACGCCTCATCCCATATGAAGGGAGTGTCTTTCTTTAGCAGGTGTGAAAAGGGCTTGCATTGTCTTGAGAGGTTCGAGATATACCTTCAAATGTAGGCTAGCTGCCCCTAGAGAGGCCAAAGCTCACGTAGGGTTGTAGGGGGTGGCATATCTTGGATCGCCTTGATTTTGACATGCTAAATCTCCATCCCATGATCCCTCATAATGAACCTTAAGAACTTTTCTGAGTGTACGTCAAAGGCTCATTTCAAGGGGTTCATCTTGAGTTGGTGACGTCGTAGCTGCTAAACACCTTTTTAAGGTCCTTCATGTGAGCATCCTTCGTTTCAAACTTCACCACCAAGTCATCCACGCTTGACCTCCTTGTGCATCATGTCCTTGAAGATGGCCGTCATGGCTCGCTAGTAGTGGCACTGACATTCTTTAACCCAAAAGGCATCACAGTGCAGCAAAAGACACCTTTTTGGGAATGCAATAGCCTCTTCAGCCTCTGGTGCCATCCAGATCTAATTATAACCAAAATACCCATCCATGAAGGAGAATATCTGGCAATGTACCATGGAATCAACAAGCGTCTCAGTGAACGACATGGGGAAGTCGTCCTTAGGGCAAGTGGTGTTCAAGTCGCAAAAGTCAATACAGACCCTGATTTGGCCATTTTTCTACTTGATTGGGACAACAATTGCCAGCCATCTTGGGTATTTGACTTCACATATGAATCTAGCTTGCCTAAGCTTGTTCACCTCAGCATCGATCTGCATCTCGAGGTCAGGTCCAAACTTTCTTGATTTCTGCTTTATGGGTTTAATGGATGGATCAATGCCGAGACAATGGACAACGATTTAAGGGTCTAGACTGGGCATCTCATGATAATGCCAGGAGAAGATGTCCTGGTTTTCTCAGAGGAGGGAAACATAAATTTCTTTCTCCTCTGGGGACATCTTTGCCGAGATGAACATTGGCCTTAGGTTGGCCTCATCCCCTAAGTTTACCTCTTCAAGTTCATCAGCTGTGGCCTGACCACCCTCTTCCCACTCTTCCGAAGCTTCTTACAACTCTTTGTCAGGGGATTCAAGATGCTCCTTAACAATCTCGAGTGTACAGACCCATGATCTTGACATTTCAGCTTCTAGGAGGGTCCCAGTGTGGGACACCATTTCCAGTCCCTAGCCAGACCAGACAATGAAAGGGTCAACTTCGAACGAGGAGGCCATGGCCTCAAGACTGGGGTCACTCGGTACTTGCCTGGAGCTGGGTGATGCTTCGTGAACTTGAATCATGTGACCGGCCACGTGGGAATAGGATCTCAGAGACGGCTCAGACTTGGCTTGGGCTTCCAGGGCGTCACCTACGATTAAGAATCCAGCTGCCTGGGCCATCATTTTTCTTAAGAGCTTCCACTGTGACCTACTAATGTTGGTGCCTCCGAGCTCTCTGTTTAGGGCGTCGATGTGGGCACTGCCGAACTGCCCCTGTGAAAGAGATAGAAGAGGGAGAAGAGTTAGAATTTATGGGCCACTTTTTACGCCATCACCAGAATTGGATGTGTGTAGGGGTTATTTTAGGTCTTGCCCCAACTCTGACCGTTGAGGGTGCTTTTAGTGTCGTCACCCGTATTGGAGGAGTCCTGAGCAATTGATGATTCAGGGACGTCCACCTGATTGGATGAAGGGATAAGGCGGGTTATGCCTAGGATGAAGTCTTGTAAGGTCGACAATGGAGGAAGAGGCCTGAGAAATTTTTCCTCGACTGGTGACCAAGGAATGTGGTTCCTTCGGTGAGCTGACTTAGGTGCTTGACTCCTTTTTGATCCCTTGGGGGTGTTTGGTATCGAGCTGATGAGTTGCCCTAGCTTAGTGGACTGCCTCACTCTTTAGGGACTTGAGCCTACTTCGCCCATGGTAGACTTCCCAAGGCTGAGAAGTCGAGGGTTCTCAAGGGTCTAGTGTAGGCTCATAAGGGACCTGTAGTGGGATTTCCTCTTGGACGGGAGTGATGGCTTGGAAGAGTTCTTAGAGAATGATGCAAACAATGTGGCCTTCCTGTACCTTCTTCAAGACTATAGCTTCGAACCCAAAGCATTCTGTGAGCTCATGGCCCCATACTTGGTGATATGGGCACCAGAGATTTTCTGTACCCTTGGCAAGACGCTTAGATTGCCTGACGGGCTTGGGAGTGACGAGCATCACCTCGAAAGGGGCCTGCAGAGGGTCTAACTCAACAATTCCCTGGGCGTATGTCGGGAGGTCTTCTTGCACTGGTGGAGCAGGGACTTGGGGGTGTCCTTTTGGGTTACCATAAAGTTCTTGGTGCTAATGCATCTTTTTTGCCAAGAGCTCATAGAAGCTAGTGCATTCTCTCAAGTCATGGCCTCGTATCAGATGATACAGACACCAGAGGTTCTCAGTCCCTGGAGGAACTTGGGCTGCCTTGTCGGCTTTGGCATGATGATACCTTCTTCGAGCATTATGGAAAATATTGCACGGAGGATAGTGGGTGCCTTGTCATCCTCCTGGATTGTCACTATGTGGGAAGCCTCAGTTGCCTCGAATGCTTTCTTTAGCTCTTCGAGATTTATCTGGCCCTTGTTAATAAGGGCTTCGATAATGTCTTTGAGCATATAACACTCTTGAGTGGGGTGGCCTACTCTCTTGTGATAGGCGCAGTACCTCTCGTGTGTCTCCTGTCCAACTTGTTCTGGGGTGTTTGCCTCCGGCTGCTGGATCATATTTTGCTCTAGTAGTAATCGAAACAACGTAGGAACCCACTCCTTCTCGAAGGGGAACACTTGTTCTAGTGCTGGATCCAGTAGTCACTTCGATTTATATTTTTAGGGGCAGGACCATGTTATAAGATTGTTGCTGCTTGCTTGCAACCTGAGTTGTTTGTGCCTTGGAGAGGTCCAAGGTTTGAGGGGCATCTTTTTTAGTGTCAGTCACGCTGACAGCTGCACTAATCACCGCTTTTGCTGGTTGCCCCAATTGTTGGAGTGACAATTTTCATTGCCTTGATCGTTTCCCGAGCTAGAGGGCTACTAGTGAGATCCACTATAATGTTTGGACAAACCTTCTATACGAACGGCTTTAGAGATGAGCTTTGACATGGAGGGTGGATTGGTGGCCTCAACATGCAGGGAGATCTCGGGCAGCATATTTCGTATGCAGGTCTAAACTGCTTCTCTTCCAGTCATGGGAGTGACATGATAGGTCGCCAACTCTCTCCATCGGGCGATGAACTTATCGACTGGCTCACCAAGGTCTTTAGTCAGAGTGAGGAGCATGATGGTCTCCATGTTTCTCTAGACTTCATAAAAGCGTTGGTAAAACAACTGCTCCATTTCTTGCCATGTGGGAACCGAGCTTGGAGGTAGCCGAGCATACCACTGTAAGGTTGGCGTTTCGAGAGTCTCGACAAACTGATGGAGGAGGAGTCACCCGTCAGTTGCGGTTTCTCGATAAGCTACTTGGAAGTGAGAGGTATGCGGGTTCGGGGATGTAGTATCATTAAACGAGGGGAGCTTCCCTTTTTGATAGTTTGGGGGAAACGACACCTGGCCGATATACGAAGGGTACGGCTTTTGGTAAAGCGGTACCCCTTGCATGCCCGGGACATTGCCCTTGAGACTGTGGGTCACCATGCCATCTATGTCGGTTTGCAAAACCATGCGGGGAGCAAAGTTGTCTTGGGAGGCCAGTGGGGGAGTTTGCTCAGGAGCTGTGTCCTCTCCAGGCTGAAAGTTGGCCTCATGGTGAGGAAGGGAAGTAGGGGACGTTGAGGCCTCTAAGCGATCTATCTTTTCGAGAATGGACTGCATCATCACCTTGAACCTGTTCATCTGCTCTTCTTGGGCGTCATCTGGCTCGTTGATCACCATGACGCTGACCGTTTCTTTTGGAAGGTCAGAGCCCGGTGGAGTCGTAGACTGTCGGGGCTAGTGAGTCGTACGTGGCAAGTCGGTCTGTAAGGGCTCAGCAAGCCCCGACAGAACTCGAGCCTTGTACGCCGACCTTGTGAGGACCGGTGCTTGACGGTCTTGGGACCATGAACTCTTGGTAGCTCAATCTTTTCTTATAATCTTGGACTTCTTGCTCAAGTTCTGGAATCCGAATAGGGAAGAAGGGATTGTGAGGCAGGAGGTCATCAAGAGTGGTAACTTCAACTGCCTTAGAAGTCCCTCTAGTCAGGAGCTACAGGCCTCTCTTTTGCTTGATCCAGAGACTACAATAGATTTCAATTCTGAATCAAGCCTGGGACTTTGACTGCCCCATCTTTCTTGAGCATGTGAGGGCTGTGTCTATCAGCTGGAGCAAAGAATGAGGTCCCAAGGTAGAGGGCAATCCGGGCTGCTGCCTTGAAGTCTGTAGGCTTCTATCTGCCATCAAGCCTTTGCCCCCAATTCCCTTGTGAGGTCTGGGTGCATGGCTGATCTGAGGTGGCTGAGTCAAGATAGTACTCTTAGGGAAAACCTTTCAGTACCAGGTATCAACGTGCTTTCCTGGTTAAGGAAGAGAAATAAAGGAAGGAACAGGCACATGACTCCGTCTGAGTCTGGATTGAGGAGGAACCTATGAAATTGGTGTGTGTGCACCTTTGGAGGTAGCCATCAGGGTGACTTGGGGGTCAGCCTGAGCTCGGTTAGCTGGATCTACCTTAGGAGGCCGAGACCTACGACCTCATGTCTGTGAGGGAGAGGATAGAAGCACATCTCTCACAGAATGCAGTCGTATGTGCTGAGAGGGAGGACTTGTGTGCTCGGGTGGACAGACTATGAGTCTTTAAGTGTGTGCGAGAGGTGGAGGCCCCATGATCTTCCTCTTGATGTATCGAGCCTCTAGGCATAGAGGTTCGAGGCAATGAAGGAGTATGGGGAGTCGCCTTACGACGACCCTCAATAGCGATGTCAACCTGCTTGCCTTGCGTGAAAGTGAACGGGGCACCCTTTGGACGTACTTTAGCAAAGTGACTAGCAAGGGACTTGTCAGTAGCAGGGTGAGTGCCGTGTGTGGTGGCATGTGTGCCACCAAAGAGAACGGCCTTGGTGGAGGGTCCACTAAGGCTAGGAAGTGGGGAGTTAGGGACCTTCAAGTCCCTTCTCGCACCAATTCAGGAGAGAACTTGGGAGTCAGACTGTGAGTCTTTACTCAAGAGGAGTGTATGGAACGAGGTTTGAGAAGCTCGCTTCCCTGGGACAGTCACGAGTTCGGGGATAACAAAATCCCCAACTCGGATGATCAGGTTGAATAACCCAGATGCCATGAAATATAGTGCAGAAAGTAAAAGGTGATGTCATTAAGCAAGAGCGAACCGACGAAGGGGTAATAAGTCCCTAGTGGAGTCGCCCAACTAGTGAGATGCCTCGATCTCGACTTCCCGGATCTAGGTAATCGGGTGACGCATGTCTTGGGTTCAAAAGACCCGAGACCTAAGATCGCTTTCTCGAGAACCTTGTTCACAGAACAAGGGCAAGTGCCCAATTAGTGAGAGGTGAATTTTAGTCGTGAGGTGGGGACCATCCTCACCTGAGTCCATGACTTACTTGGGTTGACTCATGTGGGCACCCTCTTAGATCATGACAGATAGCACCCCAGCTGCTCCAGCTGGTTCAGAATCACCTCTCTTGACCTGCAATCTCCTTGTTTTCTGCACAACACTATCATGCTTAACTTGCAAGATAAGTGGGCCGAAGGAACCACCCTTATCTTAGGGCAATGCACATTCATATGGCCGAGAAGATGAGAAGGTATGGTGATAAAGAAGAAGGTTCGAATAAAGAAAAAAAAGAAAAGAGGACTTGATAAGGGGACGAGACTAGCATGATAGCTGGACCAGTACAGTGACCGACTCAGATTGGTAGCAAGACAAGCACGGTAACTCATACCGACGTGACGACAATACAACTCAAAACCAAGGTTGATATGACTATCCTAATCTTGCGTGGCAGCAAAACGAGCATGGTACTCAGGACCAGCACGACGACAATACTGCTCGACAACTAGACCACTATGATAGTGCTAGACTGAGTCTGTCCTTTAGTCAAGTAAGAATGAGGAGAAAAGAGAAGAAAAAAGAACAAAGAGAATGTGCGAGACGGCGAAGAGGGAGGGTCCCGACGGCGTTAAGATTACCACCCATGGCAGTGGAGGAACAGTGTCGCGGCTCCTGGATGACTCTGGACACTGCTGCTCACACCAAAAGGGGGAGGCAGCAAACTTCAGACGGCGTCAAGCAATGCCGTTGACAACACGAGAAGGTAGCACATCCCTTTGTGGGTGGCGATTGCTTCTTGCAAAGAGCACGGAAATAGGCGTGGGACGCGAGAGAATCCTGCGGACGGGGATAAGCACCGAGTGCCCGAAAGAAGCCTGCAGACTGCGGTAGGCATCGCCGCGATCCTTCATGGGCAAAGATAGGCATCGCCTTCTGCGATAGGCACAAGGCGTAAGAAAGAAGCTCGCGGATGGTGATAGGCGTCACTGTGACCCTTCGCGGGCAGTGGTAGGCATCGCCGTCTACGATAGGCGCGGGATGCAAAAGAAGCATGTAGACGGCGATAGGTATTACCGTTACCCTTCGCGGGTGGCAGTATCTATCGTTGTCTGTGATAGGCATGCAACAGAATGAGACCCCTGCGAGCGGCAATAGGCATCGCCGTCTGCGCTTACGCGGGATGCCATGGATACGCCTACGGATAATAATGAGCAGCGCCATCTGCGAACTTCGTTGAGAGATGGAGATGATTGAAGAGAGGGGGAAGGAAACTCACGCATGACACTGCCATCGCCATGCACGACCTGCGAAACCACATGAAAGGAAAGAAAGAAAGAGGCATGCACGACACTTCCACTGTCGTGCATGGCCTCTGAGAAAAACTCAGGCGAAGGAGAAGAAAGAGAAGAAGAGAGAGAAGAAGAGAGGAAAGAAGAGAAGAGAGAGAAAGAGATTTACCTTAAGCCCAAGGTTACCGATCTAAAAGTTTCTCTCTCCTTCCTGTCTCTCTCAAAACTTGACCCAACAATAAAAAGATATAGAAATTTTATTAAGCAAAGTTCGGTCTACAATGATAGTAGATGACATATATAGAGTTTTGCCCAAACATGGGTGGATTGATCAAAATTAAACCTAATTATTGAAAATTATGATTTAATTGAATTAAATAAAATCAGAAAATAGGGTGCAAAATGATTGATTTGCCCCTTATTAACAATTGGGAAAATTCCAAAACAGTCCCTGTTGCTGCCTTAAAATGTGCGTGATCTTTCGTGGATGATCCGAGGTTGCTCTAGTGCCTGTTTGTCCAAAATATGATTATTTTCTCGTAGGGCTCAACATAGTGATCTATTTGATACCACCTTCAAGCCATGGATCGTGACTTTAAGTCACGATCATGCTACTTGAAATTTTGATGAATCTTGCAAACTTTGGATTAACAGTGTTCTCATTTCTTGATGTTTTTCCATAATTTCTTCACTGAATCACACTGAGCATGCCACCACGGTCACATGGCAACAAACACAAGTCGATTTTGAGCCCAAATGAAGATTTCACAACTTTTGAGTTTTGGTCGGAATCTGGAATTCCGAAACCAGAATTTACAATCACTTCATCGGCTTCATGCGCGAAATCTGATCGTTCATCATGCGTGACGTTCGGACTAGTGATAGCCATGGACCTTACGCAAGTGATGCAACTGGTTTCACATCGATCGAGTTCATGAGTGCCATGATTTGGTCGCTCAAGCGAGGCATATCCCTGTTAATTTTTCTGAAACTTTCTTCACAGATCGACAACTTCTCTCTAGCTTTTCTCCTTGCTCAGGCATTGTCACGAGGCGTGCCACATATTGAAACGCTTGTCTCGACGAGACGAACACGTTCCAACAAGTTTTAGTGCGATCCAACCTTAGACACGTGATACATGAGTGTTGCAAGTCATTGTTTGTGACTGCCCCTTTAATGGAGTTTAGTTGCAAGGTGGCCTCACGAGAATAGTATGCGGCTCCTCCTGTTTTGATCTTTTACCCATAACTTCTTCCTGGAGTATCTGTTGAAGTTAAATTTGACCCCTAAGGGTTTTCAACCATGCTAGATCCAATGGCAATGATACCACAATCGTTTGATGCTCTGAAAGTAGGGTTCCAGTTATAGGGGTCCGTTTCAAGGGGCTAAAGGTTGATTATGCCGGAACTGTTTCTCAGTCTGCACTGCCTTAGACATGTCAAATTGTGATGAAACATGGTAGGAGAATTTTAAGAGTTCTGATGAAGAGCTTGACTAGTTCTGGGGCCATTATGAGACAGTTGAAATTTCCACTGTTTGTCAGGCTTTATTGATCGGCTTCTCCGTTTTATTCCGCATCGGGGATCCATGGTGCTGAAAAATATCTTCAAACATTGATCAATTAAGAATTATACTCATTCTTGATCCTTTCATGATCATCCATCGTATGCTCACTGCATTTATTCAAGTGGTTATTCTTAGTCATGCATTAAATAATTATATTCTTCAAGGACAAAGTATGGGTCATTTAGCAACTTGATCTTTGTTAAGTATTGATCAGAATGTATCTAGTCTTGTTTAAGATAAAAGTACACCCAAAAGGACTACCTTGGATGCTTCACTCATGAGAGAACCTCGAAAGGTGTAGCATTCGGCCAATCTTGGGTGGATTCGTTATCATCGTACGTCTTACATCCTCTTCATTAAGGCGACGCATGCGCACCTTTTCCCATATATCTTAATTAAGCACAGGAACATATAAGCGCTTCATCTGTCATTTCCATGTGCATCTGTCATCATTTCTGGGGAAAAGACCCCTCGGCTTCTTTAGGAGATTCTATAAATTCGTCGACTACCTGGTTTGTCAGTCCACCCAAACATGGGTGGATTGATCAAAATTAGACCAATTTCTGAAAATTAAGATTTAATTGTATTAAAAGAAAATCTAAAAGTGGATGCAAAAGGACTGTTTTGCCCCTGCCTAGCAATGTGTGGAATTCCAGAACAGTCCCTGTGGCGGCTCGAGAACTTGCATGATCTTCCGTGGCTGACCCGATGTTGTTCTGATACCTGTTTGATCAAAAGATTATTGTTTTCTTGTAGGGATCGACTTGGCGATTGTTTGATACCAACTTCGAGCTATGAATCATGTTTTTGAGTCATGATCATGAGACTCGAAATTTGTTTGAATCTTGAAAACTTCGGATCGGCAGTACGATCTTTCCTTAATGTTTTTATGTGATTTCTTCATTGTAGCACACTAAGCATGTCATCACGATCACGTGGAAACAATCGGAACGCAATTTGGAGCTTGAATGAATATTTCGCAACTTTTGAGTTTTGACCGAAGTTTAAGATCCGGTGGTCGGAATTTCAGTAACTTCGTCGGCTTTGTGCATGAAATCTGACCATCCATCATGTATGTGGTTCGGTCCAATGATAGCCATGAACCTTACGTACACAATGGGTTTTGCGTCAATTTGTTGCGCGAGCGTCGTGATTTGGTTCATCGAGCGAGGCGTGTTGCTGCTAAATTTTCTGCAACTGCTTTACGGATCGACAACTTCTATCTAGCTTTTCTCCCTGCTCGAATATCGTCTCGGGGGGGGTGCCACATATTGAATTGTTCGTATTGATGAGACAACTACGTTCATCAAATTTGAGAGCGATCCGATTTGGAACGTGTGAGTTATAGGCCCTCGAAAGCGACTGACCGTGAGTTAAAAAAACAACCACCTTAAGTGGTGTTTTTACTGCAATGAGGCCATATGGAAATAGTATGTGACCTCTCCTGTTTCAATGTTTTACTCATATCTTTGTTCTGGAGTGTCTAATCAAGCCAAAACTTGGTCCATAGGGGTTTTCGACCGTTTCGGATCCAATGGTGGTGGTCCCGCAGGTATTTAAGACACTGAAAATGTAGGTTCGGTTGTAGGGTCCGTTTCAGGGTGCTAGAGACCAATTTTCTGAAAATTGTTTCTTTGTGTTCACTGCCTTAGACATGTTTGATCGTGACAACATGTGGCAGGTGGTCTTTTGAAGTGCTGATGATGATCTTGAGAAATTCTGGAGCCATTCTGAGACTGTCGGGAATTTTCCACCGTTTCGTAGGCTTTATTGACCTGCTTCCTATCAAAGACCAAGGTGATGAAAAATACGTTCAAATAGCTACCGCACGCGCCCTTTACATCGAGCACACTGCACTGTCGAGCACAACACTCTGCCGTGCACAATACTCCACCGCGAGAAACTCTCTACCATGCGCGGCCTTCATAGTCAAGTGCACCGCACTGCCAAGCACAATGCTCTGTCGTGCACAATATTCTGTCATACGCAACTCTTTGTCGTGTGCACACTTCACAGCTGAGCACACCACACTGACTAGCACAACACTCTGTCGTGCACAAAATGTTGTTCTGCACAACCCGCGGCCGGGCGTGTCTCTCAAATCGTCGAGCACGTCACGCTGCACATCTGTCTCTTCCACACATGAGGCACGTGGCACCCCGAATATCGTGCACGCCTATCAAACTGCACAACTCTGCTACGTCTGGACGTGTGTCCCTGCGCACACGTGCAGATGGCTACTCTTCGACTACACACAACTGTCCGTCTTCTCATTCCGAAACCTCCTATGCAAACACTGGAAAACATTTTTCATCATCATGGGTCCCCAATCAATAAAGCCTAACATACAATAGAAATTTTGATAGTCCTAGAATAGCCCCAAAACTGGTCAAAATCTTCATAAAAACTCTCAAAATTCTCCTGTCAATTTTTGTCGCATTCTGACATTTCTAAGGCAGTGCAGACTGATAAACAAATCCGATATAATTAGCCTCCAACACCCTCAAATGGACACTATAACTGGAGCTATATTTTTGATGTTTCAATTTGCTGTGGGACCACCGCCATTGGATCCGTCACCGTTAAAAACCCCTTGAGGTTAAATTTCAACTTAAACGGACATCCCAAGAAGATGTTATAGGTGAAATACTGAAACAAGAGTAGCTGCACACTATTCCCGTGCGGCCACCCTGCAACTCAGCTCCATTGAAGGTACAATCACGAAAAGTGAATTTCGACGTCATATCTCACTTCTCCGAGATCGGATCACACTCAAACTTGATGGAGCGTGTTCCCCTCATCGAGACGAGCGTTTTGATATGTGGCATGCCCCGTGATGACGCCCGAGAGTAAAGTTGCTGATCTGTGAAGAAAGTGCAGAAAAATCAACAGCATCGTGCCTCACTCGAGGGGCCAAATCATGCCGCTTGCAAGCCTGGTCGATACAAAACTAGTTCCATTATGTGCGTAAGGTCCATGAATACCACCGGTCCGAACCTCACGCATGATGAACAATCGGCTTCCATACATGAAGCCGATGAAATGACTGTAAATTCTGTCGTCAAATATCTAGATTCCGGCAAAACTTCCAAATAGAAAAATCTTCATCTAGGCACAGAATCGAGCTACGTTTGTTGCCCTGCGATCGTGACGGTAAGCTCGGTGTTATCCAGCATAGAAATCACATAAAAACATCAAGGAACGACTACACAATCGATCCAAAGTTTCAAGATTCATTCAAATTTCCAGTCACAAAATTGTGCCCTAAAGCCACAATCCATGGCTCGAAGTTAGTATCAAATCGATCACCATGTCGAGCCTTACAAGAAAACAATCACCTTTCGATACAAGAAACAATCACCTTTCGGGCATCAGAACAACCCCGGATCATCCATGAAAAATCATGCACGTTCTAGGGCAACAAAGGGACTATCTTGGAATTCCACAACTTGTTGGGAAGGGGCAAATATGTTATTTTTCACCCTATTTTCTAATTTATTTTAATTCAATTAAATCTTAATTTCCAGCAATTAGGTTTAATTTTGATCAATCCACTCATGTTTTGGCACAATTCCATGCATACCACGTACCATCATTGTATGCACGGACTCAACCCTCTGCAAAAAAAGAGAGTTTTACTGAATATAATTTCTCTTTCTTCTCATTGTTGAGTCGTGTTTGGAGAGAGAGTGAGGAGAGAGAAACTTTTGAATTGGTACCTTTAGATTCAAGGTAAATATTCTCTCTCTTCTTTTTCTTTTCCTCTCTCTCTTCCCTCCTCTCAGAGGCGATGCGTAGCAGTGGCAGCGTCGTGCATGCCTCTCCTGTAGTTTCACAGGTCGCGCATGGTGATGGCAGCGTCATGCGCGAGCTTCTTTCTCCTTTTGTTCGTTCACCCCTGTCTCCCAGCAAGGCTTGCAGACGACGTTGCTACTGTCGTTCACAGACGTGTTCTCGACTTCTCGGTGAAGAACACAGACGGCAAAACTCATTGATGCCCACAAGGGTTCCCCCCTGTTGCACACGTATCACATACGATGATGCTTATCGCCGCCTGCACGGGGTCTCGGCAACACTTATCGCCGTCCACGAGCTTCCTTCCCGCGCTCAGTGCCTATCCCCGTCTGTGAACTCCTTCGCGCACTGGGTGCCTATCGCCATCCGTAAGTTTCCTTCGCGCGCATGGTGCCTATCGCTGTCCGCGAGTTTCCTTCATGCGCTCGGTGCCTATCGTCGTCCGCGAGCTTCCTTCGCGTGCTCGGTGCCCATCACTGTCTGCGAGCCTCCTCCATGCGTTCGGTACTCATCATCGTCCCGTGCATATCGATGTGTGGCTTGCAGAGAACTATCGTCATACGCTTCACAATTGGCTATCACTGCACGCTTAACAAGTTACTATCGCCACCCGCAGGGGTGTGCTGCCTTCACGTGTTGCCCAACGGCGATGCCCAGCACCGTCTATAGTTCGCTGCTCACTTTTCAGTCGTGAGCAGTAGTGTCTAGTGCCATCTAAGGGCCACGGCACTAGTACTCCGCAGTTGCGAGTGGCAACGCTTAGTGCCATTGGAACCCCATCTTTTAACCGTCTCGCTCATTCTCTTCATTCTTTTCTCCTCTCATTCAAACTTCCCACTTCATTACCCTAACTTCCCACATTCTTAGTCACACGAATGTGCATTGCCCTATGACAAGGGTGGGACCTTTGGCCCACTTGTCTTGAAAATTAACCATGTTAGTGTTGTGCAAAAAACAATATGATTGCAGGTCAAGGGAGGCAATTCTGAATCAATTGAAGCAGCTAGGGGTCTTTCTTCGTGATCTAAGAGGGCGCCCACATGAGCCAGCCCGAGTTACTCTCAAACCCACCATAAGTTCCTCTCTCATCGGTTGGAATAGCTGCATTTGCTCTTGAGCAAGGTTCTTGAGAGAGCGATCTCAAGTCTCGGGTTCACTAGAAACCCGAGACACGTGCTGCCAGATCATCTAGATCCGGAGGGCGAGATTAAGGCACCTCACGAGCTTGGCGACTCTACTGGGGACTTATTACCCCTTCATCGGTTCGCTCTTGTTTGATTAGTATCATCTTTTACTTTCTGCACTACCTTCTATGGCACCTGTGTTATTCAACCCGTTCATCAGAGTTGTGGGACTTTCCTATCCCCTCACTCGTGACTGTCTCAGGGAAGCAAACTGCTCAAGCTTCCTTCCCTACACTCCTTTTGAGTAGGGACTCACAGTCCGGCTCCCAGGTTCTTTCCTGGGTTGGTGCGAGAAGGGACTTAAAGGTCCCTGACTCCCCGCTTCCTCACCCTGGTCGACCATCCACCAAGGCCCCTTACACTGGTAGCACATCTGCTACAGCACACAACACGCATCTTACTACTGGCAAGTCCCTTGCCAGTCATATGGCTGAGGTATGCCGGAAGGCTGGCTTTCCCACTCTCGCCAAAGGCAAGCAACTGACCATCGCTTCTGAGGGTTGCTGCAAAGCTACCCCTCGAACTCCTTCATTACCTCGAACCACTACACCTGGAGGTTCGGGACACGGAGGTGGAAATCCTAGGGTCTCCACCTCACGCACACACCTAAGAGCTCGTGGTCCAACCACTTGAGCCACACCTCGGGGCGACATTCATGCTGCCTCAAACTCGCTTTCAGGGCTAGGCCTTCGAAGGCCAAACCCTACGCATGCCATGCATCCCACAACTCAAGGCAGCACCAGTTCGGTGTCTGCTCGAGCACATTAGGTCGACCACTTCGTCTTCTCTCTCACCATACATAGCTTCACCCTGTAAGAGGTAGGTTACTACCCGGTCCCTCACATACACAGGCTTTTGGGTCTCGACCTCCTCAGGTTTAACCAGTTGAGCAAGCCCAAGCTGACCCCCAAGTCACCAAGACGGCTAACCCTAAAGGTGCACACGCACCGACTTTGCAAGTTCCTCCCCAATCCCAGCTCAGGCGGAGTCATGAATCAGCTCCTTCTTCTACCGCTCTTGCTACACTGGGCAAGCATCTCGAGACCTGGTACTCAAAGGTCTTCCCTAAGAGTACCATCTCGAGTCAGCGGAGCACCCAAGCCCCACAAAGGAATTCGGAGCAATGACCTGATGTTAGACAGAGGCCTCCAGACTCCAAAACAGCGACCCAGGTTAACCCCTATCCTTTGACCCAATTCTTTGCTCCAGCTAATCGACACGACCCTCGCCTGCTCAAGAAAAGTGGGGTCGTCCAATCTCAGGCTTGGTTTTGAAAAGAGGTCCATAACAGCCTCAAGATTAAGCAGAAGAAAGGTCTGTAGATTCTAACCAAAGAAGCCCCCAAGGCAGTTGAGGTTACCACCTTTGGTGACCTCCTGCCTCGTAAGCCCTTCTTCCCTCTACGGATCCTAGAGCCTGAGCCAATCCAAGAATACTGCTTGGTGATCACTGCCCAGAAGTCACGCTCTCAAGACCATCGAGAACCGGTCCTCACAAGATTGACATACAAGGCTCGAGTCCAGTCGGGGCATGTTGAGCCCCTGCAAACTGACTTGCCACGCATGACTCGCCAACCCCAGCCATCCATTACTCCACCTAACTCTAACCTTTCATAATAAACAGTCTGTGTCATGGTGATTAACGAGCTGGACACTGCCCAAGAAGAGCGGATGGCAAGGTTCGAGGTAATGATGCAGTCCATCCTCGAAAAGATGGATGCCTAGAATACTCCAGGTCCCCTTTTTCTCACCATGAGACTGATTCTCCGGCTGGTGAAGACATCGTTCCCAGACAAACTCCCCCACTGGTCTCTCAGGACAGCTCCGCTTCCCACGGGGTTTATGGTGGCCCATAGTCTCAAGAACAAGGTCCCAGACATGCAAAAGGTGCCGCTCTACCAGAAGCCATACCCTTCGTACATCGACCAAGTATCGTTTCCCCCGAACTACCAAAAGGGAAAACTCCCCTGGTTCAACGGTACTACATCCCCGCACTAGCATACTTGTAGACACCCGATTTTAAATCTAACAAATTATGTGATTTCCTGAACCGTTAGGATCACACTTAACCTAGTAAACCTATTTTTTTGGATAAGTACATGTAGGTTATGTGAGTATATCTTTCCCAACAGATTTTGACCCCTATAAACCCTCTTTTCGTGGTCATCTAGAAAAAGGACGAAGAGAGACCAAACCTTGGGGGAGAGCAGATAGAGATAAAAAATCTGAGAGACCAAAACCCTAGAGAAGAGAACAGATAGAGATCAAAGAGAAAAAAAAAACAGAGAGTGTTACACGAGAGAAGGGAAAACCCTAGAAACTGCTTCAGGAACACGAGCCTCCTTAGAGAAAATTTAAGTTTGAGAAAACTTAGACCTAGGGCACAACCACCCTAGATCTACCCTTAGGGCACAACCACCCTTCTTCAACCAGAGACTTTCTGGTGAACATCCGACTCAGAGAGACAAAAGAGGACCGATTCTGATACGGGCGAGCCCCAAAAGGCTCAGGAGTCCTAGGCCATCTGGCCCGATTCGGTATCGTTTCTTACTCTTTCATTATTCATTTTTTGCTTTTATTTTATTTTAATTAGATTACATTAGTTTTTAGTGCTTTTTATTTCGTGTTTCACATTCGGATCAATGCTGGCGCTGTCACTGATTTGAGAACAGATCTGTTGGTTTCTAGGCGGATCTGGCCTCAGACCAGAATTCAATTTTCCCCACATTCAATATCATTTATTTTTAAAAACAGTTTGTGATGATTGATCTGAGGGATCTTCCATTGAAGATCTCTTTGATTTTGCACCATAAACAGTTTGACGCCCACCGTGGGGCATTTCGAGCTAGATCAGTTCAACAAAAAAAAAAATACAATAAAAACAGGCCCCGATCTCCTTTTGAGGGCCATTTTTTTTTTTTTTAAAAAAAAATCCAAGAAAAAAAAAGAATGATAAAAAAAAAATCTCTTTCCATAGGAAAATCTCGTTTTATTTCTTTCTGATAACATTTTTTTATTTTTTATTTTTTTATTTATCTGCTTGTCAGTAAAAAAAAAAATTAATAAAAAAATAATAAAAAAAAAGAAAAAACAGAAAAGAATATTTGGGGATTTTTAAAAGGCATTTCTTTTATGTTTTGAGAACGGGTTCATAGTATACACCACCACTATGACCATTCCCACTTTCATTGAATCTCTCCTCTAGATTTGATTTATTTATTTTTTTATTTATTTTATTTATTCGTGTGGATTGTTTTGTTGTGACATCTTCATCTTCTCTTTCCAACATAAATCCATGCTCTTTGTTGCTTATGATTTGGATGGATAAAGTCCGTGCATTTTTTTTTTACATATATTACTTTTTGGTGCTTATGATATGGCTAGATTATTTTTGTTGTTGCTTTCTGTTGATTACAATTTGGTTAGATTAGCTTTGTTTGCAATCAAATTTCCTGTCCCTTGCTGAGAATTATTTTGTTAAAAAAAAGAAGAAAAAACCATCTTTCCATTCTTTGGAGTTGATTTTTGTAAATGGTTACGAATTTTAATCTTCTTTGATATTAATGGGATTTTGTTACCAATTTTAATCTTGTTTGATATTCGCGGAACAATTTTTCAAATCAATAGTGTGTGACTTCATATTAAGTAGGAGGAGGTGTGTGAATTGTTAAGATAGCAACTAATCCCTTGAGAGAAATTTATAAAAAATTTAGATAGAGATGGATAAAGAAGGGAGATTGAGAGAAAAAAAAGAGAAGAAATAGGGGAAGGATATTGAGAGAAAGATCTTTGGAGGGAAGTTGAAAGAAATCAAGCAAAAAAAAAAAAAAGGGGGAAGAAGTTTGAGAGAAAACAGGAAAAAGAAATAGGAAAAGGAGATTGAGAGAAAGTAGGGAAAAAAGATCTTTAGAAGGGAGATTGAGAGAAAATAGCGAAAAAAAAAAAAGGGGACGCGAGAGAAAGTTTTAAGGGCGTGAGAGAGAGAAATTTTTTTTTTTTTTAAAGTGGCTTGTTTTCAACAAAAAAAAAAAAAGATTAAGGCCTTTCTCAATTCTAAAAAAAGAAAATTTGCTTTGCAAGAAAAAAAAAATCTTTAAGCTTATTTGTTTTCAAAAAAAAAAACAAAAAACCCTTTTGCTAAAAATTACCTTTTTTTTTAAGCCACTTTCTTTTTCAATAAAAAAAAAAAAAGTGAAAAACAAAGAAAAAATCTTTTAAGGGCATCTTGCAAAAAAAAAACCTTTAAAGACCTTTCTCATTTTCAAAAAGAAAATTTTAGTAAGAAGAAAATTCAGGGTCACTTACACACTCTTTAATTGTGCCCTGATCTAGTCACCCTTTACTCGGGGTGCGCTCAACTTGGCACGAGCTGTGTCTGGTTCTACCTTTATTTATTGTATACCTTCTTAGTGGTTGCTTAGCCCCACATTTGAACTGTGCTTTTGGTCGGTCAAACCGACCCGAAGCACACTTCACTTGGCACGAATTGTGCCAAGGGCTTACATTTTTCTTGTATCGTGTGTTTGCTTGTTTGCTATTTTTTCTTTTCACTTGCGTACTTCTTTACACACTCCAGCACACACCAGACCGGGAATGCCCGAAAAATCAATAAACAAATATTTTGAAAACCCCCAAAATCTGTATTAACGACGTGAGGGGAACCTAGCTTTGAAAGTCGAGGCCGTTGGGATTCGCTTAACAATAACCGTGAGCGCCCCTCCTTAATCCTTTGCCTCAAAGCAACTCCACGTATAGTAGGACCTGGTGAACATCCTATAACAAGAGGCAAGGACTTATGCGGAGACCTATATCAGCCTAGCCACATTTTAATAGTTAGGAACCCACTCTCAAGTCAAGCCTACCTATAATCTAGGACAAAAGTTTCCGTGTGTTGTGCTTGTTTATTTCTGTTGGTTAATCTTAAATCTCAGTCCAGACCCCCTTTTGGTCCGAGCTAAACTATCTGAGTCCAAGTTAAACTTTATATCCAGCCTAGCCCAGGTCCGAACCTAGGCCCCCTTTTGGTCCGAGCCAAGGACTCGTGCCTAAACCAACCTTGATCCAGTCCGGGTCTACACCCAGTCTGATCTTCAAAACTCTCTTGGTCCAAGCTCTGGCTTGCACCCAACTCAGTTCAGGTCCGAACTAGGTTCACACCCAAGTCCGAACCCATACTCACTCTTAGACCGAGTCGAGACTCCTACCCATCTAGTCTAGGTCTTAGTCAAGGTTCTAAAATAGGTGTAAGCCTAGAGTGCCTCTAGAGCTAGACTAGGCTTACCCTAGTTCAGGGTTCAAACAAAAACTCATCAAGTCTAGCAGGTTTCATCCAGTCTAGTCCTAGCCTAGACCTTAGTTAAGGTTTTGCCCCTAGAGTCAGACTAGGTCTACCCTGAGGCGTCAAGTCTAATCTCACCGAGTGTAGAAATCATGACCCAGGATCATAGCAAAGCGAGGTCCAGCCCCATGGCTCCAGCTCAATCTAGATCCAGAGAGCCTAGTCAGTTCGAGATGCACCGTCACAATGCTCCCTCACAAATCATTCATAGCACTCGTGTCAGTGAGCCGACTCTCAACCCACATGGAACCAAACCTAACTGTCCAAGCCACCTTCAAGGCCACCATTTAGAAGTCACGAGCCAACAGGTTGATAAAGTTTGTAACACCTTGCACAATCAAGGGGTTAGGCTGGGGGAAATCTTCTAAGACATAGGGGTTAACCTCAAATCCATTTGGCACAATAAGGATAGGCCCCAGCCCAAATCTCTGAGTCAGCTGATCTCAGCCATGTAAAGCCCGATGGTCAATAGCAGCCCAACATTTCAGTCTTGACAACCAGCCAGTTAGTGAGGAATGGGTTCACATACAACTAGGGAAAGTCTACCCAAGCAACCATCACCAGTAAAGATCATAGTTTTGACCTAACTCGATATAAAGATAATCGCAAGGTGCATGCTTACTTTCAAGACCTGCTCATTAGAGGATACACCATCCAGTGCACTCAATCTAGGAAAGTCAGGTCATAAGATCAAGCCATAGGCGAAGCCCAACATTTTGGTTCAAACCAGGATAATCTTAGGGTTGTTATTCTGCCAATCTAACCCACTACGGGCCAAGGGTCTAGTGCTAATCATCACTCGAGCCCAAGACTACCTGGAGGGCAGACTCTCTCTGACAGTAGTTATGGCATTCATTCACCCTTTCAGTTCAGTGCTGGGGCAAGAGAGTAGCCTAACCCTAGGGATAGATCATCCAATCAAGGTCAGGGTCAGGTAGACCTAACCGCCCAAGGTCAGAGATCTAGTCATCATAGCAACTTGAATCATCCATCCCAGTTAAGTGTGATTCTATCCTGCAGGCCTCCTTGGATGGCCAAGTTGTACAACCTCCGAGTAATGGGTATACTCTGACCTAATTCAACTTGGGTAAGTCTACAAGCCGACAACCGGCACATCAAGTTCAACACATTCCTCAAGCTCAGTCCTTGGGGCAACCTGTTACATGGCCCCAACAACCAGTTCATATGAGTCACATACCACAAAATCAGGTTCAACAAACCATACAACCGAGCCAACTCACAGCTACGACGACTCAATTCTCTTGTATAAAATACCTCCAAGACTCTTTAGAGAAAATGGGAATATGGGATTTCTCAACTCCTAAAGCTTATGTAAAAGAAGTTCTAGGACATCTAAAAGATCTACTAGTGAGGTTTGTGATGCCACAGTTTAGAAATAGATTTTCAGGGAAAGGGGATTCTAAGGCACACATCAACACCTACTTATTGATGGTCCATACACGGCGAGACCGACCCAACAAACTTAAGGTCATGTTCTCGCATAGCTTATCAGAAGCACCCTTGATGTGGCATCAAAGATTCATGAAGGATAATCCTCAAGTAACTCCTGACGAAATGTTCAGGCAATTTTCCTCCCGCTATAGGGGAGGAAGGCCAAGACCCGTCACCCTTGGTGAGTTAACTTCCATCAAATAGAAGTTGGGCGAGTCTCCTTTCTTATTTATAACCAAGGGAATTCACTTTCATTGATGAGCCTATGATCCATGTTATGAAGAAGTTGCTTAAGGCAAGGCTCATATAATTACTGACAACAGCCAAGATTCATCCTTTCCATGGAGGCGATACATCTCGATGGTGTGATTAGCATCAAAACTATGTCCATAGCACTGAGGAATGTCGATCTTTCAAACATAGAGTTCAAGACCTCATTGATAATGGTACGATAAGTGTCAAAGAGAAAGAGGCTGATGACATAGAAAAACCTGAAACTCTAGATGCTTCGACAAACAATTCTGATGTCAACCTGATTAACTTAGGAGAATCACAAGCTGTGCCCAAACCTGAAGAACATCCACAAAGGACTTGAAGCACAAGAAGAAATCAACTGGAAAGTCCAGTAGATGAAGAAAAAAACGAGCATAACGTTTCCTAAGAGTTAATGACTAAGGATACTCAAGATCAAAGCAGTGAGGATGACATTAGCTTTAAGCCCATAACCGAAGAAGGGGGAGAAGAAAGGGGTATCGCATATGAGATTCCACTCCAAGATACACTCTAAAAAGTGGCACAAGAAATTCCCATCATCAAGAGTCACACTAGGGCATATGAACCCTTCAACCTGTACTTTCAAGTTAATACAATATGTCTGACAACGAATCAAACTCACAAGAGTAATATGAACTCGGGCATAAGCCCAACCAAGGTTTCGAAGCTATGAATTTTCAAGCCCATGATGACAAGAAAAACCTTAATTATGGGATAATAACTCGTGAGGGGGCAAATGAGCAAGTGCTAAAAGGAAGCCCTTCACCTCAAAACCTTGAGGACCTACCTAAGTGGGATCAATATGATGAGGATGATGTTTTAGAAATTAATGTGATCTAGATCAACGAGAAGGGACCATCTTCTAAACAAGGGGTCAACACCCCAAAGTCTCCTATTACGCTTCCAAACAAGGGGTCAACACCTCAAATATCAAAAGGATATGAACCTTTGGAAGACTTCCTCGCCAACCCACCTACATGGGATGAGGAGCCAAGCTTAAAAGATTTAACCGAGTCACCTCTCGAGGTGAACCCAGTTATAAATTATGGAAAAGCAAAGAGCCCAAATTTGACTATTCCCAAAGATTTGGCATCTTCACTAGAGTTGATAGAGCTCGAACATTTAAAAATTCTAAGGGGCTCACTTGGGCCACCTTCACAAGATTTCTTGAATGATCTGTCAATCTGGGATCAAGAATTGGATATTGAAAATCCAACCATGTTACCTCCTCAAGAGGCAGGGCTCTCTAAAAGTCAGTAACGACATGAGCATAACTCCGATAACCGGATCACCGCCATATCAAGAGAATTCATCATGTGAAGAACAAGTTCCCAACGGAACAGAAAGCCCTATAGGGGCAAACTCCTCTCATGAAGAGGATACAATAGGGGCAACTAATGAGATAGAACTCTTCTTTGTTGACTCCAAACATGTTGTAAGGCCATCTAGTACCAACTCAACCACTCCTCTTGTGCGAGAATCTCACCTAAGCTCTAGCACTGAGAAGGAGCCTATCATATGGTTAACCTCCAAAAAATAATTCAAAATTTGTAGTGAAAAATATTACCGAAAATGAGTTGGGTGATCACTTGCCCCTTGCAAATAACCAAATGAGGCATTCATGCCTCACACTTCAAAAGGCATTAACGCTTAATGTGTAACATGAAGTACTCCATTAACGAGAAACTCCTAATGAGCCTATTAGTCCCTACCGAAGGCTAAGGGATTTGGAAACTGAGTGATTTTTAATCCCAAAATCAAGGTTCAAGTAGAGCAGTTTAAAGGAAAAGTTCAACGAAAGTTCAACAACCATTGTTAAAGAGATTTTGGATGCCAACCTGGATCAAGGGAAATCAGAGGAAGACTGATATTAGAACCTTTGTGCCACTTTGAGGAGGGAAAGATGATAGAATTCTTACATGATCTTAAGATGAATTGCTAAAAAAAAAAGAAGAAAGGGGCACCTTTGACTCTTCTTCCTCCTCCTCCTCTTCCTTTGTCATTGTTATCTTCTTGAAAATAAAAAAATAAAAAAAAATTGCTGGGCTAAAAATCCGAAAGGAACCCCAAGCATTGGAAAAAAGGCTACAGGGCTGAACACCCAAAAGGGACCCCGGAGCAATAAAATAAAAAATAAAAATCCGCTGGGCTGAAAATCTGAAAGGAACCCTAAGCGTTGGAAAAAATGCCACCAGGCTGAACACCCGAAAGGGACCCGGGGCGAAAAAGAAGAAGTTCTTTCCTTCCTTCTACTCTGCAAAGTCTTTTCTCTCTAAACATCTTCTTTTCTTCCCCTGAGTCAAAGTGGTGTTAAAAGAAAAATCAATAAGAATTAGCCTAACGGAACATTGTTAAGGACTTAGATCGTCTGAAACTTCAAAAGGTGAGTGGTGGAGGAAAGAAATCAGAAATCCAAAGAGATTTTGAACATCTAGGGACTGTATTATGTATTTTCAAAACTATGTTTTCTTCGAAAGCTCCAAAGAACGCTTGTTTGAATTGAAATGCAAGAGCTAGGTTGAAAGATAGAGAAATACTTGATGATTCCTCATCCCGAAGATTCAAGCAAGGAACCTATATGCTAACATAAGGTCCACCAAAAGGGTCACAAGTGGTTAAATTGTAAGGCCTACCTTAAAAGAAAAACCACCCCCCAACAGGGGCGACAAAAAAATAATAATAACAATAAAAACTCCACGATCGTATGAATACAACTACCGACCACAGCTTCCATCACTGCATGACACTAAACTGCTTAAAGGGCTCTATGGTTGTAGGAGTTAAAACTGCTATCCAACCTTGTTTTTTGAAATATCTTTTCTTTTTCAAAATTTTTCACTATATATATGTCTTGTATTTTCAAAAACTTTAATATCTTTGTTAAACTTGTAATTTGTCCCTACTTCGGGTTCTATTTCAAATCTCCCCCTATCTTAAAAATTTCTAAAATGTCTTTAAAACGAAGGAGGTTGGACACCGATACATGATGAGTACCGCGTTTGCCACATTGCTACCTCGTCTCTCATTTTGGATTCGGCCAGACAAGTCTCTTTCTGTAGAAAACCTTTCATATAGACAACCTCAGGAAAGCCTAAGGATATCAAAGAAGATGTTAGGGTTAAAAACTTTCGAAGTTAAGTGGCATGGTCAGAAAATCCAGCTCGAGTTTCAAGGTTGTGTAACTCATTGACATCTCACGTCGAAAACCCTAGAAGGAAAAATTCCCTAGGTGGGTGAGGTCGATGAGCGCAATGACTTGGAGGGATAGTTGGTGTGCCATCTAACCAAGTGACCTCAGGAAGAAATCTTTGACGTTAACCTGCCCCTCGAAGGATAGGGAACGCCAGAGTGTCTACTTCTTTGCCACTCACCTGTCCTTCAAATGACAAGGAGTGTCAAAGAGGGGCAACTGTAGACACCCCATTTTAAATCTGGCAAATTATTTGGTTTCCTGAACCCTTAGGATCACACTTAACCTAGAAAACCCATTTTTTTGGATAAGTACATGTAGGTTATGTGAGTATATCCTCCCCAGCGGATTTTGACCCCTATAAACCCTCTTTTCGTGATCATTTGGAAAAAGGACGGAGAGAGACCAAACCCTAGGAGAGAGCAGATAGAGATAAAAAATATGAGAGACTAGAACCCTAAGGAAGAGAAAAGATAGAGATCAGAGAGAAAAAAAAAAATTAGAGAGAGTTACACGAGAGAAGAGAAAACCCTAGAAACTGCATCAGGAACCCGAGCCTCCTGCGAGAAAACCTAAGTTTGAGAAAACCTAGACCTAGGGCACTGCCACCCTTCTTCAACCAGAGACGCATTTGTGAACATCCAACTCAGAGAGACAAAAGAGGACCAGTTCTGATACAGGCGAGCCCAAAAGGCTCCAGAGTTCCGGGCCATCCAACCCGGTTCGGTATCGTTTCTTACTCTTTTATTATTTATTTTCTCCTTTTATTTTATTTTAATTAGATTAGATTAGTTTTTATTGCTTTTTATTTCATGTTTCATATTCGGATCAATGCTGGTGCTGCCATTAATCTGAGAACAGATCCGCTCGTTTCTGAGCGGATCTGGACTCTTATCAAAATTCAATTTTCCCCACATTATCTATCATCAATTTTTAAAATTAGTTTGTGGTGTTCTGATCTAAGGGATCTCCCTCTGAAGATCTCTTTGATTTTTCACTATAAACAATACTACCCCTTAAAAGCGACTTGTCGAGAGACGGCGACTGACGCACGATTCCTCCTCCGTCAGTTTATCGAGACTCTCGATGGGCCAGCCTTCCAGTGGTATGCTCGACTGCCTCCAAACTCTGTGCACACATGGCAAGAAATGTAGCAGTTGTTTTACCAACGCTTTTATGAAGTCCAAAGGAATGTGGAAACCATCGAGCTCCTCACTCTGACTCAAGACCCTGGTGAGCCGGTTGACAAGTTCAGCACTCGATGGAGAGGGCTAGCAACCTTTCATACCACTCCCATGACTGGGAAAGAAGCTGTCCAGATCTGCATACGAAATATGCTTCTTGAGATCACCCTGCACGTTGAGGCCTCCAATCCACTCTCCATGTCAGAGCTCATCTCTAAAGCAGATCGTATCAAGGGTCTATCCAAACACCATGGAGGATCTCGTCAGCAACCCTATGGCTCGAACCCCCGCTCCAAACAATCAGAGCAACCAGTAGAAAGAAGTGATCAGTGCAACCGTCACAGTGATTGACACTAACAAAGCCGCTCCTCAAACCCTAGACCTCTCCAAGGCACAAACGTCTCAGGCCGAGGGGCAAGCAGCAGTCCTACAATAAGGTCCCGCCCCCTAAAAACATAAGGCAAAGCGAATTTTAGACACAGCACCAGAACAAGGTCTATCCCTTCGATTGGATTCCTGCACTACTTCAACTACTATTGGAGTAAAACATGGTTCAGCTGTCGGAGGTCAGCACTCCAGAACAAGCTGGACAGGGGACAGACGAGAGATATTGCGCCTATCACAGGAAAGTAGGCCACCCCACTCAGGACTGCTATAAGCTCAACGACACTATCGAAGCCTTTATTAGCAATGATCAGATAAAGCTCAAAGAGTTAAAGAAAGTGTTCGGGGCAATTGAGGCTTCTCACATAGTGACAATACAAGAAGATGAGGGGGCAGCCGCCATCCTCCATACCATATTTACCATAATGCTCGAAGAGGGGCACATCACACCAAAGCCGACAAGGCAACCCAAGTTCCTGCCTCTAGGAACTGAGAATCTCTGGTGCTCATATCACCTGATATGAGGCCATGACGTGAGAAAATGCACTGATTTCCACGAACTCTTAGCAAAGAAGACGTAGCAATGCTAGGAAGCTCATGGTAACCCAGAAGGACACCCTCAAGTCCCTCTTCCACCAGTGTAAAAAGAACTCGTGATTCAAGCCCAGGGAAGCGCTGAGCTAGACCCTCTGTAGGCCCTCTTCGAGGCGATGCTCCCACCGGGTCTCGTCACTCTCAAGCCTGCCAAGCAGCCTAAACGCCTTCCCAGGGTATGAAAAACCTCTGGTGCCCATATCCCCAACTATGAGGCCACGAGCTGAAGGTATGCTATGGGTTCGAAGCTATGATCACTCAGAAGGTGCAGGAGGGTCACATCATTTGTGTTGTTTTCCCAAAACCCTTCCAAGCCGTCACTCCCGTCTAAAAGGAAATCCCGCTACAGGTCCCCTGTGAGCATACACTGGATCCTTCAGAGCCCTCGACCTCTCAACCCTGGGAAGTCTACCATGGGTGAAGTAGGCTCAAATCCCTAAGCATGAGGCAGCCCACCAAGCCAGGGCTACTCATCAGCTCGACAGGGCGGACCAAAATCATCCTCATGGATCCAAAAGGAGACTGACACCTAGGTTCGCTTGCTGAAGGAATCGTCTCCCTCAGCCACCAGTCGAGGAAGAGTTTCTTAGGCCCCTTCCTCCGCTGCCAATCTTATAGGACTTCATCCCAGGCGCAGCTCGCCTTATCTTGTCGTTCAATCAGACGGACGTCCCTGAGTCATCGACAGCTCGGGAGTCATCCAATATGGGTGAGGACGCTAAAAGCACCCCACAATGGTCAAAGTCAGAGCAAGACCTAAAATATCCCCTGCACAAGTTCAATTTCAACGATGATGTAATAAACTGCCCAGAACATTCTAACTCTTCTTCTTCTCCCTCCTCTTCCATTTCTTCCACAGGTGCAACTCGACAGTGCCCACTTCGACACTCTAAACAGAGAGCTTGGAGGCACCAACCATAGCAGGTCATAGCGGAAGCGCCTAAAAAAGATGTCGACCCAGGAGGCTGGATTCTTGACAGTCGCAGACACCCTATCAACCCAAGCTAAGACCGAGCCATCCTCAAGCCCCTCTTCCCTGCTCAGGAGAGCCTTGGCACTCTCTGGAGATATCTGCAATCACATTGCAAGGACTCGCGACCTGTTGAAGCTCTTTAGAAAGCTCCTGAAGATCTGTCTGCTGCAAACTTCGGCTGGGAAATTCTTGTCGGAAGTCTCATGCCAAAAGCTCCGGCTCTCTCTCTCTAAAAATTCTCTTCAACTGTTTTACCATTTGGTAAAATAGTGAAATGGGGTTTTCCCCCTTTTATACTCAGCAGTGCCACAAACTGCCCCTCACAAATTTGAAATGACACTTCAGTCCCCAGCTTCTGACGGCAATAAGACTAAGCCGGAGCGGGTCAAGCCCGATACCCAAATGGGTTATTGTCATGCGCCTTTGCCAAGGGCAATCATTGTGCGCTGCGTAAGATGCTATCGTTGCGTGCCTTCATCAAAGGCCATCGTCGCACGCCTTCATCAAGGGCTATCGTTGTGCGTTGCGTAAGATGCTATCGTTGCACGCTTTCGTCAAAGGCCATCATTGTGCGCTTCTACAAAGGTCATCATCACGCCTGTTAGGAGTTAACACCGCACGTTACCCCAAGTGGCTAATGCCGGGTGCCTCACCAAGTGGCTAACACCGCGTGCCCTTCATCAAAAGTCTAATGCCGCGAGCGCCATCCAAAACTTAGTGCCGTGCGCACGTCATGGCACTCCCATCTGGACCTTCGTCCTGTATCCCTAGGAAGTTCATTCCCTGCACCCCAGTCTCACTCCGAGGCTTGAATCCCCAATTACGACTCTATTTCCCCTTGAGTCACATTCTCCCCAAACAATGGTCTGTGCTGCATGCCCCTAAATTGAACAGCCATGGTCCATGCTGCTTGAATTGAAACTGTACAGCCGTGATCCGTTGTATGACCTTAAACTACACAACCATGATCTAGGTGCACGACCCTAAACTGCATGGTCCAAACTATATGACCTTAAACTGTAGCGGAGGTCTAGTTGCACGACCTTGAACTGCATGGACCTAGCCGCATGACTTTAAACTCCGTAGCCATGGTCCAAGCTACAGGAACTTAAAACTGTAACGCACGTCCCTATAGTAAAATGATAAATAGCGCGACAAATAGTAAACATGCATGACTTAAAACTATGAAATGGACACACCCCTTCCCCAGGTGTATTCCATCAACATCTCCGGTGGAGTTAGGCATATGCAAAAGAAAAAAGGAGTAATGCCTAGCCTACCCTTACAATCCCCAATGGGTTTGTTCGCACTAACATCCCATGTAGGAGTCACCTCCTACTGCAACCCACTATCCCCAAGAGTTAGGGGTCATTCTTATCCTTTCAACCTTCAGTGGGGTTCATCTGTACTCTAGCTTGTCATTCTCAGCAGAGTTACATGCGTGCCATTACCCATTATCCCTAGGGAGTCACAATCGCCCTCTTAATCCCTAACGAAGTACACTTCCACTTGCCACTCCTCGTCGGGCCACCATCTTCATCTAAAGCTCCTTGCTTTTGTATAGCCTTAGCTATTTTTATCCCCAGGGAGTTAGATTTCTATTCATAGACCTACCCCCCAAGGAGCTTTATCCACATGGCAACTCACACAATGGTCTGTGCTACATAAACTTAAACTGCACAGTCGTGGTCTGTGCTGCATGACCCTACACTGCACGGCCGTGGCCCATGCTGTATGACCCTAAACTGCACAACCGTGGTCTGTGCTGCATGACCCTAAACTACACAGTCGTGGTCCATGCTATATGACCCTAAACTGCACAGTGGTTGTCCATGCTACATGACCCTAAACTGCACAGCCATGGTCCATGCTGCATGAC
Organism: Amborella trichopoda; assembly: GCF_000471905.2. Next base: position 5,480,232 of record NW_006499799.1, read on the forward strand.
CCTAAACTACACAGTCGTGGTCCGTGCTGCATGACCCTAAACTGCACAGCTGTGGTCCGTGCTACATGACTGTGGTCCGTGCTGCATGACCCTAAACTTCACAGCCATGGTCCGTACTACATGACCTTAAACTGTATAGCCGTGGTCCTTAAACTACACAGCCGTGGTCCATGCTGCATGACCTTAAACTGCACAACCATTGTCTGTGCCACATGACCTTAAACTGCACAATCGTGGTCCATGCTGCATGACCTTAAACTGCACAGTCCATGTTGCATGACCTTAAACTGCATAGCCGTGGTCCATGCTGCATGACCTTAAACTGCACAGCCATGGTCCATGCTGCATGACCTTAAATTGAACAGTCATGGTCCATGCTACATGACCTTAAACTGCACAGTCATGGTCCGTACTGTATGACTTTGAACTGCATAGCCATGGTCCAAACTATATGACCTTAAACTATAGCGGAGGTCTAATTGCACGACCTTTAATTGCCTAGTCGTAGCTGCATGACATTAAACCGCATAGCCACAATCTAAACTATATGACCATAAACCATAGTCTACGTCATAGCTGCATGACATTAAAAGGCTCAGCATCATGGTTCGAACTATATGACTTTAAACTGTAGATGAGGTCTAGTCGTACGATCTTAAACTGCATGGTCCTAGTTGCATGAATTTAAAATGCATAACCATGGTCCAAACTATATGACCTTAAACCATAGTGCACATCCTGACAGCATGACATTAAATTTCTTTGCATAGCTCCCGGAGGCACAACCTTAAAATTATCCCTACATATGTGCACACCCCCTTTTATGTTCATTTTCACACACGCTTTCCGTAACTGACCCATTCGTGTGCGTGCACCATCTTCATGGCTTCTCCAGTGAACCCATTCACTTCACTACCACTATTCATCATTCTCTAGTGAGTCTCACCCATGCTCACAAAATGGCAAACCATCTTGCCACCTATACTTGCCGTCAGCTAGTGGGTCACCATTTTTCACCCACCATTCATGCACTTTCCATCTTTCATAGGTAGCCTAGTGTCATCTCCCCAAAGTGAGTCAAAACCACTATCATACTCATTCCATGGCCTTCAAAGACTGCCATTCTTCACCACTCTAGTCCAGCTATATGACCCTAAACTATAGTTCACGTTCTAGCCGACTGAAGTTAAAAGGCTTCGCAAAGGTCTTGAAGGCATGACCCTAAAAACACCATCACAAAAAAACGGGCATGGTGTACACCTGGACAGGGGAACATCATGAGTAAAAATAACAGATGGACATGGTCACAAAACCATGAGTAAAAGAATTCCGTGAAAACAAAAACCCAAGCATGGTGAAAACCCCAAAGGACACCTTGAGCAAAAACAGACGAAAAGGGTGGACATGGAAGAAAGGTCATGGGTAAAAGAGCTCGAAAATCAAGGAGGTTGGTGAAAACTGTCTTCATGGCGCCACTTCCCCTATTCAAGTGAAAACCCACAAAAGGGTGCTTGGACCAACAAAACAGGTTGACAGAACACCACAGCCTCAGCTAACACCCAATTGCCAAACAGTCATATTTCTGGCTAGTGAGGTCTACACAAAATCCTTTAACTGTCAGCATCCAATCCAAACACAAACACAAACTGGCTCATCCGGGAGTGAGAGCCTCATAAGATCTCCCACACTTCACCTCCAAAAACAACAAGAGTCCTTGAGGGTGAGAACGATGACCAAAAGATCCCTCCAAATTGCTAAGGATCCCCACGAAGGTAAGAAACTGATGAAGCTAGTGCCTAACCTGCCAGAGACTTCAGGTTAATGTCTCACCATGAGATCACCTCGCCTAAAACCTTCCTCAGCTGACAAGCCAAAATGTTTTACGGGACTCAACAGGATGGGGCCTACAAGGCCGCCTCATCAAAATTCCCTCGAGACAGGCCCAAACTTTCAAGTTAGGTCAGAAGCCCCACTGGACCCTGCTAGATGGGACTTACAAAGATACCCTGATCATCAAAAGAAAACTTGGTGTAACAGCAAACAATGTCGACCAAAGGTTCATAGCATTTGACCTCTAGATATGCCTGATTCTAACCAAAGAGAGCCCTACAAAATCCTCAAGCTGTCAGAATCACAAATAGTCCCTCGAGGGTGAGGACTTCGACAGGATCCCTAAAAAGATTCTTCCCCCCTGAAGTCTCAACGGATGGACCCGTACATTGTGTCCAAACATCTAATCATCTTAGTTACAGCATTGCGCGAATCTCTTAAGCATTCACGTAGTTCAGTGGCTAGCCAAGGGAAATTTCCCGAATGATTTTACTTGTCCCATCTCTCGAAGGACAACATTTGGCAGGGCATGCTGTTGAAAGATATTTTTCATCATCATGGATCCCCGGTCAATAAAGCCAGCATACAATGGAAATTTAGACAGTCCCAGAATAGCCCCAGAACTGGTCAAGATCTTCATAAAGACTCTCAAAAGTCTCTTATAAAGTTTCATCGTATTCTTACATATCTAAGGTAGTGCAGACTGAGAAACATTTTTGGCAAAATCACCCTCTAGCACCTTGAAATGGAACCTATAACTGGAGCTATATTTTTGGTGTCTCAATATATGATGGAACCACCGCCATTGGATCTGAAATAGTTGAAAACCCTCAGGGTTCAAATCTCAGCTTAAACAAACATCTCAGGAAGAAGTTATAAGTGAAATGCTGAAACAAGAGGAGCCGCACACTATTCCCATGCGGCCACCCTGCAACTTAGCTCCATTGAAGGGACAATCATGAATAGTGACTTTCAATGCTCATATCTCACTCCTTTGATATCGGATCATGCTCAAAATTAATGGACCGTGTTCCTCTCATCGAGACGAGCTTTTCGATATGTGGCACGTCCTATGACGAGGCCCGGGCGCAAAGAAAAGCTAGAGATAAGTTGTTGATCCATAAAGAAAGTACAGAAAAATCAGCAACGTCATGCCTCACTCGAGAAACCAAATCACCCCGCTCGCAAGTTCGATCGATGCGAAACCAGTTCCATCACGTGCATAAGGTTCATGGCTACCATTGGTCCGAACCTCGCATGATGAATGGTCGGATTCTACACAAGAAGCCGATGAAGTGACTACAAATTCCATCGCCGAAATTCTAGATTCCGACCAAAATTCCAAAATTGCAAAATTTTCATCTGGGCACGGAATCGAGCTGTGTTTGTCGCCCCACAATTGTGACGGAATGCTCTGTGTGATCCAGCGAAAAAATCACAGAAAAACATCAATGAACGACCACACAATCAATCCAAAATTTTAAGATTCATTCAAATTTCAAGTCACATGATCATGCCCTAAAAACCACGATCCATGGCTCGAAGTTGGTTTCAAATCGATCGCCATGACGAGCCCTATAAGAAAACAATCACCTTTTGACCATCCGGGCATCAGAATGACCCCGGATCATCCATGAAAAATCATGCACATTCTAGGGCAACACAAAGACTGTCTTCGAATTCCATAAATTGTTAGGAAGGGACAAATCCGTCATTTTGCACCTTATTTTCTACTTTCTTTTAATTTAATTAAATCTTAATTTCTAGCAATTAGGTTTAATTTTGATCAATCAACCCATGTTTGGGCACAATTCTATATATACCACGTACCATCATTGTATGCACAGACTCAACGTCTGCAAAAAGAGAGTTTTACTGAATAGAATTTCTCTTTCTTCTCATTGTTGAGTCGCGTTTGGAGAGACAGAGTAAGGAGAGAGAAACTTTTGGACTGATACCCTTAGGCTCAAAGTTTCTCTCTCTTCCTCACTTTCTTCTTCCTCTTCTCCGTCTGAGCTCCTCTCAGAGGCCATGCACTGCAGTGGCAGCGTCGTGCATGCATCTCCTGTAGTCTCACAGGTCACGCATGGAAATGGCAGCACCATGCATGAGTTTCTTTCTCCTTTTGTTCGTTCACCCCTGTCTCCTAGAGAGGCTTGCAGACGGTGCTGCTCATCACCGTTCACAGACGTGTTCTCGACGTCTTAGTGAATAACACAGACGGTGAAACTCATTACTGCCTGCAGGGGTCTTGGCAACATCTATTGTCGTTCACGAGCTTCCTTCACTCGTCGGTGCCTATCACTATCTGCGAACTTCCTTCGCGCGCTCAGTGCATATCGTTGTCCACGAGCTTCCTTCACGTGCTCGGTGCCTATCGCCATCTGTGAGCTTCCTTCGTGCGCTCGGTGCCTATCGCAGTCTGCGAGCTTCCTTCACATGCTCGGTGCCCATCGCCGTCCACGAGCCTCCTCCCTACGTTCGGTGCTCATCGTCGTCCCTCTTGTATCCCATGCCTATCGTCATGTGCCTTGCAAAGAACTATCGTCGCGCGCTTCAAAATTGGGTATTGCCACCCGCAGGGGTGTGCTGCCTTCTCATGTTGCCCAACGGCGATGCCCAACGCCATCTGTAGTTCGCTGCTCACTTTCCAGCCATGAGTAGTAGTGTCTAGCGTCGTCTAAGGGCCTGGACAGTACTACTCCACGGTTGCGAGTGGCCATGCCTAGTGCCATCAGGACCCCATTCTCTTCATTCTTTTCTCCTTTCATTCAAACTTTCCACTTTATTACCCTAACTTTCCACATTCTTAGTCACATGAATGTGCATTGCCCTAAGACATGGGTCGGTCCTTTAGCCCACTTGTCTTGAAAATTAACCATGTTAGTGCTGTGCAGAAAAGAAGGTGATAGCAGGTAAAAGGAGGCGATTCCAAACCATCTAAAGTAGCTGGGGGGCTTTCTTCGTGATCTAAAAGGGCACCTAGGCGAGCCAACCCGAGTAAGTCCCAAACCCACCTTAAATTCCTCTGTCATCGGTTGGTATACCTTCCCTTGCTCTTAAGCAAGGTTCTTGAAAGAGAGATCTAAAGTCCCGGGTTCACTAGAAACCAAGACACGAGACGTCAGATCATCTAAATTCAGAGGGCGAGATCGAGGCACCTAACCACTCCTGGCTCACTGTTGAGCCCTCCCTCCTTCTTCCTGGTGCTTCCCTATCGTCAGAAAACCACCTACAGTCCATCGAAGAATCTTCATAAGACTTTTAACCAAAACCTCTTCCCTCATAAAACCAACCAGAAAACTCTTCGACAAGTACTTGTCGTCACCTGGAACCCCTGTGATTGGCCGTGAAACTTCCTCACCTCATCAGAGCACCCCCAATGGTTCCCTTTACAAGGCTCTCTTGAAGAAATCTCTTTGTCAGAATCTCCCTTTGCCTAAACTCTTCTCATTGGTACCCTCGATCGTGCCCACTGAAAAATTCTTCTTCTACTGTTGAAAAGCCTTTTAACGTTTTACCTTAAGGTAAAATGGTAAGTGGGGTTTTACCCTTTTTATACACAAGACTTCCCAAAACTGCCCTATGCAAAATGAAAATGTCGCGCAAGTCTAGAAAGCCAATTAACGACAGACCGGGCCGGGTAGGGTCTAGGCCCGAGCCCGAAAATGCTACTGTCGAGCACGTCCCTTGTCGAATGTTGCCGTTGAGTGTGAATGATTGTCGTCGAGCATGTTTTCTGGAAAATTTTGACTCTAAGCACATTGCCTCGCCGCACATTGCTGTCGAGCACGTTCCCACCACATGTTGCCACCGAACGCATTCCCTTGCCACACGTTGTCGTCAAGCGCGTTTTCTCACTACATGTGCTGTAAGCGCGTCCCTTTGTCAAGTGTTACCAAGCGTGAATACAGTTGCGCTCACTCTATCGCCATGTACATTCGAGTGCTCACTGCTGTGCACGCATCACTATCGTGCGCCCTTTGCTGACAAGTGCACCTGACCGCCACGAGTTGCTGTCTTACGCACTTTGCTGACAAGTGCACCTGACCCCCATGAGTTGCTGCTGCGCACACTTTCCACTATTGAGAGCACCCCTTCTGCCTCTACACCCATGCGCTTTACATGCGCCTTCGCCCATGCCTTCCCTAGCTGACCTGTTCGTGTGTGTATCGACAAGGTTCGATCCTCAGCGCCTAGCCATCCCCATTGGAGTCATTTTCGTGCCCTGATCTTTTATCCACAAGGACTCATACCCACTTCTTAATACCCAGGAAATCCATTCCGCTTACTATCCCTCACTGAGCCACCATCACCATCTAAACCCACTGCCAATAAATGGTCTCGACCATTTCATCCCCAAGGAGTCAAACCTCCATCCACAGGCCCATTCCCCATGGAGCCTCAAACACTTCACATCTCCCAGTGAGTCCACCCCATATTGGCGACCCAAATACATGGCAACCCATTACGGTCCAGCTGTATGACCCTAAACTATAGTGCACATCCTAGCCACATGACGTTAAACTGTTTTGCACAATGGTTCAACTGTATGACCCTAAACTATAGTGCACGTCTTGGCCGCATGACATTAAATTGCTTTGCACAACGATCCAGCTGTATAACCCCAAACTATAGTGCACGTCCTGGCTGCATGACGTTAAACTGCTTCGCACAATGGTCCAACTGTATGACCCTAAACTATAGTGCACGTCCTGACCGCATGACGTTAAACTACTTCGCACAATGGTCCAGCTGTATGACCCTAAACTGTAGTGCAGTCGTGGCCGCATGACGCTAAATTGCTTTGCCTAAGTCCCAGTGGCATGACCTTAAACACACCTCCATACATATTTTTACCAGTGAGTCTATCTCCATTACCCTTTATGAACTCGCAACATTCGCCAGTGAGTTGAACCCACACTCATGAAACAACGGTGAGCCATTCCATCATCCATACTCACCGACAGCTAGTGAGTCACCCCTTTTCCACCTTCCATATAAACACAATCCATCATTCACGGACAGTCTCGTGCCATCTCCCCCAAGTGATTCAAACCACCACCATACTCAACCTGTGGTCTCCACAGACCGTCATCAATCTCTATCATGGTCCAGCTGTACGACCTTAAAATATAGTGCATGTTCTGGCTGCATGACATTAAACTGCATTGTCCAGGTCCCAGAGGCATGACCTTAAACACACCCCCATAAAAACAAAATAAACGGGCATGGTGTAAACCCGAAAGGGGAATGCCATGAGTAAAAATGATAGACGGGCATGGTCATTCATAGGCAAGAAACTGTCAAATCAGGTCAATACCTACCCACAGCAACCAGAGTGAAGCCAACCAAGGCTGCCTCGCCAAAATCCCTCCTTGGCTAGGCCAGACATTCGGGACAAGCCAATAGAAACCCCTGACTGTGCTCAGTAAGATAGGGCCCACAAAGGTACCCTGCTTGTCACAGCAAACCTAGTGTAGCAACAAACAACACCACAAACAAGTCCGACGAGGGTAAAGATTTTAAAAGCAGCTTATATGTCCAATAGGGTATAAACTCTAAAATCATTCTCCAAAATTCTCCACGACTTGAACCACAAGGCCCCCAACCATCTGAGCACCTTGATCACCCCTCTGGGAAGCCGCTTCACACGAGCATCCCTTTGACGCTCGTGTGATTTGGTGGCTAGGAAGAAAACTAAAGTTGAAGGTCTAATTTTGATTCTGAATATTGTCCTTCTCGCTTCTCTCGAAGCAAACATTCGGTGGGGCAAGTTGTTTGAGGTCATTTCCATCACTTGTATCCCTAGTGCGAATAAGAAGAGAGAAGTTTGCCACCTAGGTCTACAAGTACCAAAATTCTTGTGAACTGCATAAGACATAGGTCAATAAGCCCTGATCCAGAAGTGAAAATTCTGACAGTCTCATAATGGCCTAAGAAGGTTCAAGATCATGACTACGGATCTCCTAAGAACAAGTGCCCATTTTTTGTGTAGACGACAAACCAGTTTCGAGAAATCCTACCTCTATCGTACTGAGCATGGACTCTGAACTATAAAACCATTATCAGAGCGTCTAATAGTCTTCAACCCATCGACATTGGATTCAGAACGTTCTAAAGCCCCTTGGTACCAATTTTCAACGCATTTGGACTCTTTTGGAGAAAGTTATGACCAAATTACCCAAAATGAGTAGGTCGTACGCTATTATGGTGCACCCTCAGTGAACCAGTTTCCATTAATGGAAACTTTGGTTCCCAGTTTTGGGGGCAAACTATCCATGGCCATATCTTCCTCATCCCGGGTCAGATCGAGCCCAAATTTTAGGAGCATGTTCATCTCGTTGACCCAGTTTATTTGATATGTGGCACAGATGATAACATGGCCCGAGCTGAGAGACGTTCGCTATAAAACTTTCAAAAGTAGCAAGAAATTTTCAGCAACATGTCTCCTCGATCAAACGGGCCATATCATGACACTCGCGCGTCTGATCGACCTCAAACCGAACCCATTATAAGCACAAGGTCAGAGCCTTCATCTGAGCTAAACCTCGCGGCTGATGAATGGTTAGATTTGCTGCACAATGGGTCCGAAGATTCCACAATTTCGAGCACCGGAATCCAAACTCCTGTCAAATTTTCCCAATTTGGAAAATCGTCGTCCAGGCACTAAATTGAACCGTTCTTTTTGAAGAATGATCGTGGAAACTTACTTGTTACGCTATAGTGAAGAAATCAATGAAAAACACTTAGAAATGGGCTGGATCTTAAATATAAGGTCGCACATTTTTTCATGTTTTTGTCACGTCATAATCATGGCTCAAGTTCAATCTATAGCTCCAAATGGGTATAAAAAAGATCACCGTTCTAAGCTGATCAAGAAAAGAATAACCTTTTAGCTGGATGAAGACCAGAAGGACCCCAAACGGATCCCGAAAGATCGTGGAGATTACATGGCCATTGCTGGGACCTATTTGAAATTTCACGAATTATTGGTGCAGGGGAAAAATCATCATTTTGCCCATATTTTTTCAATTGTTTTTAATTCAAGTAATTGTTATTTTTGATCAATTAGGTCAGAAATTAATCATCCACCCATGTTTGGGCCCCACTTCTATATAAAGAACGTACCATCTACATGTAAAAGGCCTTACTTTGATCAATAAAAAAATTCATTTCTTCTTGACTATTGGGTCATGGCTTGGAGAGAGAGAGAGTGAGAGGAGAGAGAAAATTTGGATAGGTACCCTTAGGTAACTTTCTCTCTACTCTCTCTTTTTCTCTCTCTCCTCTTTTTCACTCTTCTCTTTCACTCTCTCTCTCTTCTCTTTCTCTCTCTCCTTCTTTCTCTCTTTCTTCTTTCTCTTCTCTATCTTGCATGGCAGTGCAAACTGTCAAGCATGATCTTCCTCTCTCGCTTCCTCTTTCTCTTTCCTCCTTCTCTCTCCTCCTCTCTCCTTCTATCTCCTTCTCTCTTCTTCTCCCTCTCTCTTATGTCTTTCTCTTTTCTCTCTCTAATGTCTCTCTATTCTTTCTCTCTCTTCATTCTCTCTTTCTTCTTTGTCTCGTACGATAGTGCACACTGTCGAGCATGATCTTCCTCTTTCCCTTTTATCTTTCTCTCTCCTCTTTTTTTCTTCTCTCTCTTCTTTCTCTCTCTTATTTCACTCTCTTCTTTCCCTCGCTTCTTTCTCTCTCTTTCTTCTTTCTCTTCTCTATCTCGCACGACAATGCACACTACCAAGCACAGACTTCTTCTTTCTCTTTTCTCTTTCTCTTTCCTCTTTCTCTTTTCTCTTTCTCTCTCATCTTTCTCTCTCATCTTCTTTCTCTCTCTTCTTTCTCTCTTCTTTCTCTTTCTCTTCTCTATCTCACACGACAGTGCACACTGACAAGCATGATCTTCTGTTTTCTCTTTCTCTTTCTCTTTTCTCTTTCTCTCCCCTCTTTCTCTCTCTTCTTCTTTCTTTTGTCTCTCTACTCTTTTTCTCTCTTCTTTCTCTCTTTTCTTCTTTCTCTTCTTTGTCTCGCACAGCAATGGCAGTGCACACTGACGAGCACAATTTTCCTCTTTCTCTTTCCTCCTCTCTCCTTCTCCCTTCTTCTTTCTTCTTCTCCCGCTCTCTTATGCCTCTCTTCTCTCTCTTCAATTTCTCTATTCTTTCTCTCTCTTTTTTCTCTCTTCTTTATTCTTTTCTTTTCTCTTCTTTATTCTTTTCTTTCTCTCTCTTCTTTTTCTCTTCTTTATTCTTTTCTTTCTCTCTCTTCTTTCTCTCTCTTTTTTCTTTATCTTTCTTCTCTCTCTTCCCTGTCTCGTGCGATAGTGCACACTACCGAGCATGATCTTCCTCTTTCTCTTTCCTCTTTTTCTTTCCTCTTTCTATCTTCCTCTTTCTCTTTCCTCTTTCTATCTCCTCTTTCTCTCTTGTATTCTTCTCTCTCATCTTTCTCTCATCTTATCTCTCTTTTTTCTCTCTCTTCTTTTTCTCTTTCTTCCCTTTCTTCTTTCTATCTTGCATGGTAGTGCACACTGTCGAGTACGACCTTCTCTCTCCTCTCTCTTCTTTCCTATTTTTTTCTTCTTTCCATATTCTCTCTTCTTCTTTCTTATTCTCTTTCTTCTTCCTTCATTTCTCTCTCCTCTTCTTTCTTTTCTTCCTCTCCATCTTTCCTTTCTCACTTCTTCTTTCCTTTCTCTCTCTTTCATTCCTTCTCTCTCCTTTCTTTTTCTCTTCTGTGGTACATGGTAATAAGCATTCCCGAGAGCAAACTTCGCTTTCTTCTTTCTCTCCTCTATCGTGCGTGTCAATGAACATTGCCGAGCACGACCTTCTCTCTTTCCTTCCTTTCTTCCATCTCGCACGACAGTGCACATTGTCGAGAGCACCCATTCTCTCTTCTCTCTTCCCTCTATCTCGCATGGTAGTGAGTACTGTCGAGCGTGACTTTTTCTTCTCTTCCCCTTCCTGTCCTGCATGACAACACACACTGCCGAGCATGACATTTTTTTTCTTTCTCCTTCCTCTCCGTCTTGCACTGCAGTGCATACCGTCGAGCATGACCTCCACCTCCCTCTTCTCTCTTTCTCCTTTACTTGCTTGACCAGAGGGTAGGCTGAGCCTTGTGCTGCAGTGCTAATCTTGCCGTCGAGCAGTCTAGTCGTCGTTTCGATCTGAGTTACCATGCCCCGTCTAGCTACCGCATCAGACTAGCAGCTATCATGTTAATCCTGTCGTTGAGCAGTTTAGCCATCATGTCGATCTGAGTCATTGTGCCCGTCTAGCTGCTGCGCCAGACCAGCCGCTGTGCTAGTCTTGCCGTTGTGTCAGTCTAGCCACCCGATAAAACTTCTTCACTCCTCTTCTCTCTTTTACTTTTTCTCTTTTTCTCTCCTTAACCCCTCTCTTTCTTTATTCCCTCTCTAAAAATTTCCTTCTGTCTGAATTTTTTTCTTCATTTAACCACTTTTCTCTTTCCCTTCATTGTAAAATATGAACTAAGAGTCCCTTGTCAAGGAGACGTCGTGAGGCTACCAAATTGACATGGACTTTATTATGTGAACTTTTTCATCCTCTTTTGAGTACGCACGCATGTGTGCATTCACCCTATGACAAGGTGGGGTCTTTAGACCCACTTGTCTTGTATTCTAATGTGTGTGTGTGACTATAGGAAAAGAAGAAATAGGTCAAAGGAGGCGATTTTGAAAGGGTCATAAGTTTAGGGGGCATTCCAACGTGATCTAAGAGGGTACCCACGCAAGTTAGCTCGAGTGCATCATGGACCTAGGTGAGGTAAGTCCCACCACACACCTTAATTCCTCTCTCACCGGTTGGTATTCCTGCCCATATCTTCTTGACATGGTTCACGAGAGAGCAGTCTCAAGTCGCGGGCCAATCTCGAACCTGAAACCACGCCACTAGGTCATCTTGGCTTGAGGGTAAGATCAAGGCATCTAACCAGTCTCAGACTTCTTTTTTTATCCGCACACCCTTCTTGTGCTTGAACCTCAAATTCCAATAGTCCCTCTCCCAAAACTAGAATTGGGAGCGAAATTGTAAGCAGCTGGCCCTCCTAAAGCAAGCTAGGGCCACTTCCATTAGTTGAGGTAGGGAATGAGGACCTGAAGAACTTAGTTTTGCAACTCCCTTCAGTGGTCCTTGTTTGACTGGAAGGGATGGGGGATGCTTTCCTTTCTTGATCATCTTGGCCCGAGCTCGTCCTCGGGAGCAAGTGGGCATATAGGATTATAAAGGGGACAAGAGAATGGTACTCGGTGAGAACATATTTGAGTACCATGTGGTTAGCAGTGTTGGTGGAATAGGTGGATTGAAAGGGGGAGAAGGCGCGCACCACTGGCCTTTATCCTTAGAGCTTGGGGTAGTCAGGGGATCAAACGTGTATGCACGGCTTGCGAAGCGCTCTTGGGTGACTTGGGGGTCAATCCATGTTCGGATAAAAAGCTCAGCTTTAGAAATGCCAACGTTATGCACTGGTGCGCGTATTGAAGTGGCCTTGTGATCACTATTACAAGGTGTGCAGGCATGCGCAAGTGGGGTTGATGAGAAGGTCGTTGCCCGTTTGCTTGACAGGGTATGGCTTTTGAGCCGTCCATAGTAGAGTGATGAGGATGCATCATGCTTGGTGGAGTGACCTTAGGGTTGCCGTTGTGTATGGGACCAGGTCCTAGGAGACCTAACGTGTGATGGTTGGGGCTGCACCGAGATGTGGTTCCAGCAGATACATCGAGAGTTTTGGTAAGTGGGTGAGAGGAAGTGGCTTTAAAGCCTCCTCTTTATGTCAAACTGCCAAGAAGACTGGCGGTTCGGAGTGATTGAGAGTGAGTGGCCTTATGGTGACCCACAAAGGCAATGACAAGTAATTTTCCAATTGCAGAAGACTAAGGGGTGGCCTTTCGGCTGCCTTGAGTAGTAAGACCGGCAAGTCACTTGCCAGCAGTTGGGTAAATGAAGTGAGTGGTGGTTTTCGGGCCACCAATGCAAGTGACACGAACATTTGAGCCATTGATATCAAGAGGTAGGAAGTAAGGGATTTGGGAGTCCCTTCTCACCTCAGATTGGCGAGAAACCTGAGAGAAGCATGGTCTATGCTCAAAAGAAAAATAGGAAATGAGGTTCAAGAAACCCCATCCCTAGAGGATAAGCTCGCGAGTGTGGGGATCACAAAATCCCCAACTCAAACATAGGGGTTGAACAACCCCGAAGCCATGTGTGTGTAGTGAGCAAAATGCTTAGCAAGCAAACCAGGGCGATGATGGGGTAGTGATGTCCCCAGTCGAGTCACCAAGCCGGTTGGGCCTCGATCTCATCGGGTTAAGGACTATAAGCGAGGACCCAGATATGGGGTCCGACTCGAGATTGCTCTATTAGAAACCGTAGGGTATGTGGTGTACGTGTGGGTAGGTACCAACTAGTGAGAGAGAATTAGAGGGTGTGAGGTGGAATCTACCTTACAGTGGATTCGTGACACTGTCGGGCATGCGGAACACCCTCTTAGATCACGACGGAAAGCCCCCTTTCCTGAGGTTGGTTCTACTTTGGCTCCCTTGCTGCACTGTGTGCCTTATGAACACACATAGGTAAGATGGCCAGACAAGTGGGTTGGAAGGCCCTAACGTGTCATTAGATGGGTGATTTATTGAGAGTAAAATGGAGGGAAGGATGAATTTCATTTAAGGAAAAAGGGAAGGGGGGGGGAGGGGAGAGAATGAAGGACCATTTGTTAGTCCAACAGCCTTCCGGTGCCAAACGAACAAATAGCCTTATAGTAATAGTAATAATAATAATATTAATAAAAATGATAACAATATTATATTTTATAAAATAATGAAAGGGGAGACATGAGGGTGATATACATAAATATTAAGAGAGAAAGATGAGAGATATGAGGCTAGAAGGAAAGTGGAGGACGATAGATGGAAATGAGAAAAGAGGAGATAAGATGAGGGGAAGAAAGCGTGAAAGGGAGGGAGAGAGGGAGAGATAGAGAGAGAGAAAGAAGACCAAGAGAGCGAGAGTAGAAAATTGAGAGGGAAAGAGAGAAGAAGTGGGCTTGAAAGAGAGAAGAAGATCGAGAGAAAACAAGAGAGATAGAGATAGAACCGAGGGGGATGGAGAGTGAGACAACAATCGAGATAGAGTGGAAGTAAAATGAGAGTGAGAGAGAATCAGAGAATGAGAGAGAAAGAGAAATAGAGTGAGAAAATCGAGAGAGAGAATAAGAGTGTGAAAGAGAGAGATAGAGAGAAGACGATGGGGGAGAGAGAAAGAGAGAGATATAAAGAAGATGAGGGGGAGAGAGAGAAATAGAGAGTGAAAGAGAAAGAAGATCGAAAGACAGAAAGATGGAAAATGAAGGAGCAAGAGAAAGTGAGCATGAAAGAGAGAGAAAGAAGAATGAGAGAGAGAAAGAGGGAAAACGAGGGAGAGAGCATGAAAGAGAGAGAGAGAAAGAAGACCGAAAGAGAGAGAAAAAGAGAAACAAGGGAGAGAGAGAAATAAGGCAAGAGGGAGAGAGAAGACTGAGTGAGAGAAAAAGGAAAAATGAGGGGGAGAGAGAAAGAGAGAGTGAAAGAGAGAAGACATGAGAGAGGGAGAGAAATAAAGCATGAAAGAGAGAAAGAGAGAGGGAAAGTGAGGGAGAGTGAGAGAGAAAGAGAGCGTGAAAGACATAAAGAGGCCACTGAGAGAGAGAAAAAGAGAAGATGAGGTCGAGAGAGAGAAAGAGAGCATGAAAGAGAGAGATATGGAGAAAATAAGAGAGAGAAAGTGAGAGGACTGAGAGAGAGGAAGAGAAAATCAAGAGAGAGAAAATCGAGAGAGAGAGAAAGAGGAGGAGAAAGCACAAGAGGGAAAGAGAGAGAGGGAGAGAGAGAGGGAGAGAGAAAGAGGGAGGGACCGCCAACTCAGCCACCGATTCGAAGGAGTGCGTGAGGAGAGTGAGAGAGAGATAGAGAGAAGGATCGATAGCTTAGTTGTGGATCCGTGAGGGTAGGTGAGAGAGAAAGAAGGAAGAGAGGGATAGAAAGGGAGAAGAGAGAAAGAGAGAAGAAAGAAAAGAGAAAAGAGGGGGATCGGGGGCTTATTCTCCTATTCAATGGGGTGAGAGAGACAGAGAGAGAGAGAGAAGAGAGAAAGAGAGAGAAGAAAGAATAAAGAAAAGAGGGGGACCGAGTGCTTAGTCCCCAATCTGATGGCGTAAGAGAGAGTAAGAGAAGAGAGAAGAAAGAAGAGAGAAAAGATAAGGACTAGGGATTAGCCCCCAGTCCGATGGGGTAAGAGAGAAAAAGTGAGAAGAGAGAAGAGAGAGAGAGAGAATAAAGAAGAGAGAAAGAAGAGGTTAGCCCCCAGTTCGATAAGATAAGAGAAAAGGAGATAGACGAGAGAAGAGAGAAAGTGCGGGTCCTCGGGGACTAGCCCTCAGTTCGAGAGATCGAGTGAGAGAGAGAGAGAGAGAGAGAGAGAGAGAGAGAGAACAAAGAGAGAGAAAGAGAGGAGGAAGGGAAAGAGAGAGAGAGAGGGATTGGGGTCTTAGCCCCGAGCTGAGACCTAGAGAGAGAGAGAAAATCAAGAGGGAGAGAGATATGAAGATAAAGAGAGAAGAGAGAAAGAGAGGAATCGAGGGCTTAGGCCCCCGATCAAAGATCGAGACAGAGAGAGAGAAGAAAAAGGAAGAGAGAGAATAGAGAAAGAGAGAGGGACCAGGGGCTTAGCCCTCAAACTAAGATCGAGAGAGAGAGAGAATTGAGCGGGAGAGAAGATAGGAAGAGAGAGAAGAGAGAGAGGGTCGAGAGCTTAGCCCCCGGCCCGAGACTCTGAGAGAGAGAGATAGAGATAGACCAATAGGGAGAGAGAAGAGGATTAGAGAGAAAAGAGAGAAAGGGAAGAGAAATAGGGAGAGGGACCGGGGGCTTAGCCCCTAGTCTGAGACGTGAGAGAGAGAGAATTGAGAGGAAGAGAGAGAGGAGTGGGTAAGGTTGGTTACCTAATGTGGACCATGGGTTTGAACCGTGGGCTAGGTTGGTCCTAGGCTTCTTAGTGTATTCTTCAAAATGGCTTGAGTCCTTTGTGGGGATCAGAGGGTGTAGGGACTAGAGACTATAGAAGATCGGCGTAAGGTGTATGGAAGTAGGGACTATGCAAGATGTGACTAGGGCGTATGTGAGTATGGAGCATGAAAGATGGGATTAGGGTGTATGGAAATGAGGATTATGGAAGATAGGAGTGACGGGTTCTAGGTTGGGGGTGATGCGTTCTAAGTTAGAAGTTGAAGGTTCTAAGGGTAATCCTTAATAGGTGAAAGTTTTCTCGCTCCTCCCTTAATGGGTGAAAGTTTTATCTCTCCTATTGGATTTGGACCGGACCCAAAATCATGTCAGATCCATGTAACGAAACCCAGAACTACATGCTCAAATTGATTCTGGGTGCAGATTAAAAATATATATATAAACTATATTTTGCTTATGCATATGCATTATAATTTATACAATGCTGCATTTATTTTTATATTTATATAATTATATGAAATATAATATAAAAAATTTACTAACATATACATTATTTATATAAATACTGGGGCAACTCAGGTTAGGTTGGCCTTAACCCGACCCAATAAGTTCCAAGAAGGACCTATACCTGAACTAACCTGGTTGGGTCAATGTCAAATGGTACATGACTTGGCCAGCCAGATCGTAACGTAGATCCCAGTAAGGTTGACAGGTGGGTTGACTGGTTGACGAGACTCCATTTCCACCTCTATACTTGAGAATAGTGTTTTAATTTTCTTGTTTTTTTTTATGAATTTAAATTACTTAAAATTTGGAGACTGTATACATTTTAGTTAGGCGCACCTAATAAAAATATGAAAAAACATAATTTGTAAAATATAAATTGACCAAAATACCCCAGAAACTTATGGGGATATTTTGGTCAATTTATATTTTGTGAATTATTTTTTTCATATTTTTATTAGGTTCACATCACTAAGATGTATACACGTTCCAAATTTTAGATTTTTCCGATTAGTAAAAACAAAATGAAAATTGAAATACTACCAGACAATTGTGACTATACGATGAAGTTTGGATGGTGATGATGGTAATCAAAATCACTGTTCTCTTCCATATATATATATATATATATATATATATATATATAGTAGGGTCGAGTAGT
>NW_006499799.1:5497277-5514334 GCF_000471905.2 Amborella trichopoda
TAAATTAACTACCTACCCTTACCTAACCTACTACTACTCTACTCTTAGTACTTAGTTAGTTAAGTAGTAGTAGGTAGTAGTACTAGTAGTACTACCTACTATATATATATATATATATATATATATATATATATATATGGGGCAGTGATCTCATGCAATGGTTGGTTGTATCATAGTATAATGCAACAATCTTCAAAAACTATGTTAGGACCATCTGTTTAATATACAATCTTTTCATTCTAATGACCAACCACAAAAAAATAATTTTGAAAACACAACTTAGAAAGTATTGTTTTAGCCCAATTAACATAGACTGTCCATTTTGATAAGATTATTAGATCTAGTCCTTAGAAGGATTTTTCTTTTCCAATTTTTTTAGATGACTTTATTATCATTAGATGAAAAATGTTAAAAAAGAAAAAAATGATTTTGAGCTTGTAAAGGCTAGGATCTTGAACTTCACCAAATGAATGGTCTAGATTCTTTGTTAGAAGGGACTCATTTTGACCATATCTAGGGTTCAAATTGAACTTTTTTTTTTGGGAGGATTAATTATTGAAATGAAGAGTTTGCGTGCAAAATTTTGGGTCATACAAATACCACAAATATGGTTTTCTATATGTGTGGTTGCATTATCCTATAATACGACCGCTACATTAGGTCATTGCCAAAAGTTTGTATACACAATCACTTCATCTCAATAATCAATCAAAAAAAAAAAAAATCGGTTTGAACCCTAGATCTGGTCAAAATGAGTCCCCTCCAACAACAAATATAGATCATTCATTTGGTGAATTTCAAAATCTTAGCCTTTACAAACCCAAAATCAATTTTTTTTTTCTTTTTCAACAATTTTCATCTAATGATAATAAAGCCGTCTAAAAAGATTGTAAAAGAAAAAAATCCTTCTAGGGCCTATATCTAAGCATCTTATCAATATGGACGGCCTATGTTAATTGGGCAAATAAGAAATACTTTCGAGGTTTTGTTTTCAATTTTTCTTTGTTGTGATTGTTCATTAGAAAGAAAATAATGTATATTTTAAAATTTGGATCAAACAAACGGCCCTAACATGGTTTTTAAAGACTGTTGTAATATATTACTATACAAGCGTCACATGAAATCATTGCCAATATATATATATATATATATATTACGCAAGTAGCATATGACCAAGCCCGCACATGTACAAATGCGGACATGGAAATAAATATATTTTTTAAATATCATTTGATCATTTTTTTAGAGAATATACAATCTTTAACATGGAGATCATGAATATGAAAAATAAATAATTTTTTAAAACTAGAAATAATTATTATTTTAAGAAACCATTTGGACCGTTAGTTACAATTGTTTTTAGATGGATAACCTATTTGTACACATCATTAAGATGGATGCTTTATACCTCTGGACCCCATATTCTACAAATGTGTCCATCCCGCACGAAACAAACAACATATTGTACAAATGCGGTTCAGCCCTCACGAAACAAACAATTGCTCATATATATATGGGGTTTGTATATTTTTACTTCTTGTTTACGCTCCGATCTGCACCTATCTTTAGGATGAAATCTGCTCAAATCTTAGAAAAACTTTGTTATTTTTTAAAAGGTAAATAAAGTGGGGTCGCTTTAATTATTAGCTCAAAAAAATCCCAGATATATATATATATATATTCAGTAATTTTTTTAGTCCACTGACAGCACCAGCTCCAAATCTGTATTTTTAACTTAAAAATGCTTCTAAATCTATCTAATCTAACAATGAATTAATTTCTGAAAAAAACATTGAAATAAAATAGAGAATTAAATGAAGAAAGAAAATTAAATTATACACAAAAATAAATATTTAACTTTAGGGATCTGAAACCCGGAGTTTCAGGCTTGAGTCAGGCCGCTCTTCTGATTTACGGCACCATCTCCTTTTTTTGGATGCATTATGCTTGCTAGAATTGGTAGATCTAAAGTTCGTTAACCTAGATCTAGGGTTCCTAAGGCAGGCAAAAGCTTGGGAAGTAGGGTCTACTCAAGTTTTTCTAAGGGTTTAGGATGGATTTTCCTTATATTTCTAAGGGTTTTAGGGCTTCTAAGATTAAATTCAAATTTTGAACTTTTCTGGGATTTTTGGAAATTGTTTTGGATTTTTTTCTAACTTTTTAGGAATTTTTAAGGATTTTTTTTTTTTATTTTGGGTATTTTTAGGCTACTTTTTCTAATTTCGAAAATTGTGTCCTATTTTCTAAGGATTTATGAAGGATTTTTCACATCTCTTTTTGGTTTATGGATGATGGGATTTATAGGCTTCAATTGGTAATCTTTTTTGTGTTTTTAGGATTCTTTTTGAATTTTTTATTTATTTTGATCTTTTGCCATTATCTAATTAAAAAAAGCTTGTTTACTGCATCATCAGTCCGTGTTTAGGCCAGCCGGACCGCAAGACAGCCCGCCCTGATACCCGACACTTAGGTCTCATAGGGACCAAATTGTCATTTTTTTATCTTTTTATTTGTAGGTCCGATTTGGTTGATTCTTGGACCATTAGAAAGCTCTCAAAGTCTACTTCAATTTGAAATAGTTTTGGACAAGTTTGAGTCAACTATATTGCATTTAAGTTGCCCATGGCCTACTAAAGTTAATGTGGTCATTTGGACTCAGAATAGAGATTTCTAGGACTTCCCTTAACCAGAATTTCAAAAGGGTGTCTATACTTCTTGTTAGAGCGGCTTGTATAGAGAAAGACTTGGACATCTCACAAAGAAACCTTGGTTTTTTCTAATACGATATTTTCTTTATGAATGAAGAGAGCAAATAAGATCATGTTTTGCCGTTGGTGCAATTTTCAGCCATCCTTTTGTTATTAACATCTGCTGCTTCAATGATCCTAAAGAGGGTGGATTTAGCTTAGTGCGTATATACTATGCTCCTCAGGGGCATAGTTCATTCTACTTTCTCAGCTAGAGCTATATGGGTTGAAATGGTTACATCCGGGTTACTAAATTAATTCTAAACGAGATTTTAACTGAGGGAGTTATATATCTTCTGGCTTTAATTTATCCCTCTCCCTTCGCATTCGCATTATCATCAGACCACAATACCTCACAAAGTGTGTGGACGCTTCTGGAACCTTTTTGCTTCTTTTTTTTTCTTTCTTTTTCTTTTTTTTTGTCTTTGTTTTTTTTTTTTAGTGGAAAAGACATGTCTCTACCCGTTTTTTCAATAGATTAAGGAGTTATATTTTAAAATTGTTAATTGAAGATGTGGTAGGAATGGATATGATGGGGTAAGTGGGTGTGGGGATGCTACCACCCACCGAACCTTCTAAACCCTATATTGGCACACAATTTAATGTGTTTTCATTATGAAATTATATGACATTTAGTCGCTCATCTGAAATCATACCCCCTTAGCCTCAACAGAAAAATACTCTTTCTCAAGATTCATTTGTAGGGGTCACAACCATAGCTCGTGTCCCAAAGATTTGGCATGAATCCGAAAGCCATCCTTTCCGCTCCATACTCTACCTTGCTTGAACTCTCTTATTATCTCTACAAACATATTCTATCTAGAAACTCAATATTTCTCTCGCTCTCTAAAAACTCATATTTTTTTTTTAAAAACCCAATCTTTCTTTCTCTCTCTAGAAATCCAATATCTCTTTTTCTCTCCAAAAACCCAATATCTCTTTCTTTCTCTAGAAACCGAATCTCTCTCTTTCAAACCTATTATTTTTCTATGAACTTAATCTCTCTTTCTCTCTTTAAAAAATATTTTAACGAATATTTTTTTAGCTTACAACCAAAAACAATTTGAAGAGTAAGATAAAAAAAAGAAAAAGGTTTTTAATGGGCTGGCCAGCCCAGGCCATCTCAATAGAGTTTTAACCGGCTGGGCCAAGCCTCACTATCGCATTTTCGGGCAAGGTCATGCCGGGCTTTTCATGGTCAATTTATGGGACATACCGGCCCTTCAGTCGAACTGGTTGTCTCTCTTCCGCTCCTTCCACTGCGCATTGCTGCCTTTAGTGACCCTTTTACTTCGCCCCAATGTCTTGATTCCTTCCCTTATCTAACCTATTCCCATTATTTATTCCCTCTTCTTTGTTCACTTTAAAGGAGGGCAATCTGCTCACCATTAAATTTGTTAAATATTTTTATGAAAAGTAAGGAAAACTCTTCCCAACGCCTCTAGGCAAAAAAGAACAATGATTTTGTCTACCCTCATCACCATCCGAACTTCATCGTACGGTCACAGATGTTTGGTAGTATTTCAATTTTTATTTTATATTCTACAAATCTAAATTACATGAAATTTGGAGCATGTATACATCTTAGTGAGGAGCACTTAATAAAAATATGAAAAAAAGTAATTCGTAAAATATAAATTGACAAAAATACCCCCAAAAATTTACAGGGGTATTTTGATTAATTTATATTTTGCGAATTACTTTTTCATATTTTTATTAGGTGCACCTCACTAAGTTGTACACACGTGTCAAATTTCAGATCATTCCGATTGGTAAAAAACCATGAAAATTGAAACACTACCGGATAATTGTGACGTGCGATAAAGTTTGGATGGTGATGAGGGTAGGCGAAATCACTGTTCATTTTTGCCTATAGGCATTTTATAGTATCTTTCGAAAAGTAATATTTGGGTATCTTACAGTTCGTTACCATTTACTTACTTGGTCGAGTATACTCGGACTCTACCGAATTACCTGGTTCACCTTATTGTTGAGGTGGGTTACGTTGTACACCCATCATATATATAATTTATAGATTTACGCTATTTTTTAAACTTGAAATTCTATTATTAGAGATAAAAATATATTTTAAGACTATCACAAAGATTTCCCGTATTGAAACTACATTTCTCGACACTATTTGAAGATGTTTTTTACTTTGATTTTTTAGAAACTCGGCTCCATGAGAAAATGTCATGGCATATTGGTGGCGTGATCCTTGTATCCTAACTTCATTGAGTTCGAACCGAAATGTTAAAATGGCATATTGGTAGCGCTAAATGTTAATATACACTTTTTTTTATTTTTTAGTTTTTTAAACTGGGGCTTGACTCGAGCGAGTTTTCGGACTCGCCTAAATAACTTTCCTCAATCAAGTTGTGAACACCTTAGCCAAGTCGATTTTCAGTATGCGCAAATATAAAGATGTCAATATAAAATACAGTATGAATGTGGAATTACTAAAATGTTATTACGGACTTTGAATGAAGAAGTAATACAGTTCAGCTCTCAGTTGTTGACATCTATGGTTGGGAAGTGCAAGAAAACTATATTAAATCGAAAAACTAGCAAGGATGCAGTTTCATTTATCATGACATCGGTGAGGACCAAGTGATGTACATTATGCGGATTAGATATTAGATTTTCAATTAAGTCCATAATTTAGGAAATAAATTATTTGTGTGATTATATATCCAATATTCTTCTGAGTTCTGATAATGCTAAAGTATTTATTAAATCTAGACATTTATTTTCCAATCACATATCCTATAACATAGTTCTAAGTAAAATACCAATAAAATATTTATTATAGGAAGAAATAGAGATTACGTTTCAATTAAGAGAGATGTCTCACCTGGCTTTTTTTTTTTTTAGGTAATTCAGTAGGAAAGACAAGTTTCTATTTGTTTTTCATATAGATTAGGGGGTTAACTTTTTTTTTTAAAGTTATCAGTAGGATTGAAAACCACAACATGATAACTAAGTATGGGGGTGCTACTACCATGACACAGCCCCTTTACTAAGAAATGTAAAAATATAAAAAGGTTATTTTCAATAGGTGCTTCTCTCCTTATAAGCTTCAAATTAAATGAATGCCATGAGTCCCTACCCTTAATTGATGTCAATCAATTTAATCTCATCACCGTTGTGCCGAGATTCACCTCGGCCAAGAGAAGAGGTGAGTTACTAGGCCGAGTTTGAAAGACTTGGTCAAGTGCACATGGCAAAAAAAGAGCCCTAAATAAATTAGGAAAAAATGACAAAATTCGAGAACAAAATTCGGGAAAAAAAAAAAGAAATTAGCAGAAGTAAAATCACAAATGAACTTTAAAGAGTTAAAATAAGATTAAAATGAACAGAAAAATGGATTTTGAAAAAAAAAAATGACTTGCTATTTTTTTATTTTAAAAAATTCTAAAAGGGTAAACTATTCAACTAGTGATTATGGAGAAAGACTCACCCATCTTTGACAAAAACATCAAAGTCACGTACGAAAATATTTATATAACAATCTCACATATTTTACAATTTTTTTGGATTATGGGTCGGGCTCGAATTATTCGGCGGAGTCCGAGTAGAATTGGGTGAGTCATGGCACACTGCTCCTCACCGTGGACTCCATGTAGTTATGCTTACGGAAAAGGATTTTCCGTTGTCAGAAGGCTAGAGTATACTTACCATTGAGAAATAAAAGAAAGTGATGATCATATATGTGTTCAAATTCAAAAGATAAAATTAGAAAAAAAATAAAATACAAAAAAATTATAATTAAAAAAAAATAAAATAAAAAGGGGCAAACTTAACTGCTTCATTTCTCCTGAAATATTACGTAGTTACGGTAGCCACATAATTTTTATATTGAGAAATGGCCACTTCTACAAATTCAGAGCATTCGGAAATGAACTTTTAATCTTATTTTGTCAACTCGTAAGCAATTCAGTGATAAAAGCCAATTTTAGCTTTAAGGAATAGATTTTTTGACTTAATATTATGGGAACGTATATAATGAAAATATTTACCTTTGGTACAAAGTGGTCACATTAATCTTGACCATTGGAATTGAAATTGGGTAGCTGCAATTATTCTTTTGATTAAGGTCAAACTTCAAAAGAAATTTTTTCAAACTTTGTGTTACATCCAAGTTATCAAATTTCACATCAAATGGTTGTAAGTAATTGTGATCATCCTGTATCAAAAGTAAATAGTCTCATTGTATATAATCCATAATATTATTCTAGTTTCTTATGTCGGTTGGAAATTGCATAGATATGTTTCCCAAGAAAATAACTAAGAGCTAGTTTGGATATACCCAAAATTACAATATTTTTAAATGAAAAAAAAAAATTAAAATAGAAAGTAAGAACCGTTTGGATCACCTCATAAAAAATTTTAGTTCATAAAAAATGATACCACTTTAGCCCCAAAACCACAAACCAAAAATATTCAAGTCGGACTCGAATCCTTTTGGCTTAAAGTCGCATTTCTCTTAAAACTTTACCCTCTCGCGCCTCTCTCTCTAACCTTCACGTTCTTCCCTCACTTCCTTGCTTTTCTCTCGTCTCCTTCCTGTTTTACCCACTTTCTCCTCCCTGTTTCTTATCTCTCTTTCTCTCAAACATATTTCTATTCAAGCTTTAGTAGCCTTTTTTCTATTCAAGCTTTAGTGGCCTTTTTCTCTCTAGAAACAGTGGCTCAGGCCCTCCCATCATCTCTCAAAGACAACCAAACTCGCCTTTCTTCCAATGGCTCAAGCCCTTCCATCATCATGCGCCAATGGTTTTTATCGTCTTTGAACAGCAGGCCAGCTCCGTGGCCCTAGTTTTCGCCTCTTCCTCTCTCTAAGAAAAGACAGCAGCTGAGTTTTCCATTTCGCTCTCCGAAAAAGACAGGAGCTGAGTTTTCCCTTTTGCTCTCCCAAAAACTCAGCAAATAGAGGTCAGCAAATCTCCAACAATCATAACAAGCTAGGGTAAACTTATCTGTGTTCTTTGAAAAACCTGGCAGTCCCTTCTTTAAAAACTTCAGAAAACCTGGCAATCCCTTCTTTAAAAGCTTCAGTTTCTTCTCACCCTCTACCTCTTGCGCTCTCTACAAAAAACCAGCAACAAGATGCAGGATTTCACATATTCAAAGAGTTGGTTTGTACAGAGCAGAGCATTACAGTGAATTAAGCTGTGCTTGATTTACTCATGATTATTAAGGACCAATCTTGCTGGTTTTGGAACACAAGGTGGGGTCAAGTCAATGGAGACAAAGCGATTTAGAATTTCTTGACAAGATGGAGTAGTGGATTTTTTGACAAATTAATGAAATTAGACATCCAAACAGTCTACCAACAAAATAAAATAAGACGAGCATGGTTTTCCATTGAGGTGGAAAAAAGTTGCATTTTTTTTATCTGTCAATATTTTTTTTCTTTGACATTCAAACTGGCGATAAGGTAACCTCACTTTGAGAAGTATAAAAAAATCAAAAAAGAAAAAGGGTGAGAAGTATATTCCCCATAAAACTCAAAAATAAAATCGAATTAACCTTTCATTTTCTTTCTTTCTTTTAATTTTACCAAAGCCTTTGCTCTGGATTCATTGGAATGAAAGAACACCCACACATAAACACACTTGTTCTTAATGCCTCACACAACAAACTTCAAACCACCCTCATTATCAAGTCTAAGCCAAGTAAACTGTGAATTCCAAGAGCGTCTCCATCCCATCGGTGTTGTTTCCCACAGTTGGAGGGAGGGTCCTAACAATGGCATAGCCATTAGCTCCCTTATACTTGCCTGTGCCTCCAATAACTGCAATATGTGACTCATGAACCGCCGCACGATGAATGCCGAAGAAGCTAAGGCTATCCTCATATCCGCCAATCTCCATTAGAACCGTGAGAGCCATCATCTGACTGTTGCCGTCTTCCGAGCTCGCCACATAGAATCCCTGAGCCTTCCCAACAACTGCTGAACCGAGCTCGTGCCCCTCAGTCAGCTCATCGTCAATGATGGTGATTGTCCCAAACTCCACACCCAAAAGGTTCGTCCCAACAGACAGCTGATTGCTGCCTGTCAAAATGGGTACCGAGCCACTTGGGTTGTTTCCAACTTGGCCGATTGTTCCCCCAAGGCCAGTTACTACTGGGATTACACCATTCATATTGTTGCCATTACTATTCGTCAGTGTTGGAATCGAATTTGAGAAGGGATTGGCTCCATTTGATGGTAAGACACCAGTGATTTTGGCAAAGGGTATCTGCCCGTTCACGGAGTTTGTGACAATGCCCGTGACAGGCTTGGCGGAGGGGTTCGCGCCACCGAGAATGTCGTGCATGAAAAAGGTTAGTGGGTTGTCAGGTGTGGAAGACGTGGTGCTCGTTGAAATAGGTTGTTGGCCAGTGGCAGCAGTAGCATCAATACTTGTATCTGTGGTTTGGGTCACACCCGAGGCAGCACCGTCCCCAACGGTCATAGGCAATGGTGGTGGCTCTATGGGTGTTGTTGTTCCGGGCAAAGGTGCTAGTGTTGATGGTTGAGTGCCTTCATCGAGGATTCGGGCGGAACTCAAATGGGATACGAGGGTGGTTATGATGAGCAATGCAAACTTGAAGGCCATGGCTAGAGAGACGTGTTTGTGTTGTGGATCGGCAGTCGAAATATGGTTTTGGTTGGTTTTTGAAGAGAAGAGATGGGCCTATATATACCAACGTTTAGTGAGGGGAGAGTCAAAGTCTAAGATAAGGATGGATGGAGCAGTTCGGGATTAGAAATAGGCATGGAGTTGTTCGAATTGGAGTTGCTAGCCCCAATCTCATATATTGGAGTTTAGTTTTAAGTGGGTCCATAGATGGAGGGGAGCGACCCACTACATTAGATTGGGGCGATCTGACCTGGACCGGGACTGGATCCTTAAAATTGATTCAGTTGGCTGGGTTTGGGTCTAGGTCATTGGTAATAGATCGGGTCCTAGTCTGATTCTCTTGACCTAACATATATGCATGTAATATCTAAAATTATATATCAAATATATTTTATATATAAGCAAAATTGTTTCATGCCGGATGGACCTTATGCCATCTAGAGGTATAAAGCATCCATTTTAAAGATAGATTCAAATAGGTAGTTCATCTAAAAAGATGGATTCAAATAGGTGGTTCATCTAAAAACAAGTGTAACTAACATTTCAAATGTTTTTTTAATTTAACTATTACTTCTAGTTTGTTTTTTTTTAAAAACAATTCCATATTAATGATTTTTATGTTAAAAATTATATATTATCTAAAACTTGAGATTAAATAATATTTAAAAATTATATTTATTATCAAGCCTACATAGAAACTGTATCCTATATATAATATATTATTTTTTATATTTTTAATATCCTTACCACAAGGAGAGAGGCATTGTATTGAGGAGAGAGATGGTATGGGGCTGAAAAACAGGGAGGACATGGAGTTGAGAGAGAGAGCCGTGGGGGGAGAGAAGAGAACGAGAATGGGGGAAATGATAAAAAATAATGCCTCTCTCAATTTCTATGGGGAAAAGTGTACACAAAGTTAGATTGAAAGAAAGGAACCGATTTTGCATCAATTTCTATGTGGAAAAGTTTAAGTTCAGTTTTTATCAAAATATGATCCCCTTCACAAATTGATCTTACAACTGGAAATTTTTGTGATAGTGTCCAAATATGTTGTTTCAATACTGAAAATTTTTGTGATGGTCTGAAAATTTATTTTCATCTCTAATTATAAAATTTAAATCTTCAAAAATATTGTAGGTCGATCATCTAAGAACACTTGAAAATTGATGGTCCAAAAATATATTACAGGATGCATTATTTTCAAAACTTGAAATCTATTTTTTCTCCTCTCTAAGCATCTTGAGGTCGAAATGATCAATTTGACGAATTTTGGGCATAAAAAAAACCTCTTATAAGATTTTTGAATTGCGCCTATATTTGATTGTTTAGGGCCTGAACCACATATAAACCTCTTTTCCAAAGGTAAATTTAGGATTGCCTTGATTTACTCGAAAAGCAATTTAGCTTGGAACACTTTTATTGAGTTCAAGTTCGATTCAATTGCAAATATTAGTTTGACATTTTCTTTCTTCAAGGCTGAAGTTAAGCATGTAACTTGAGGGTTCAGAAATTCCCTGAGCAGCTTAGAGGAAAATATAATTTTTGTTTACTATCAAAATGTGAATACTAGGGCACCTTTTCTGTTTTTGTTGTTTCGTTTGTGTGTGTTTTCTTCAGTTATTAATTGTTGTGCAAGATGAGACGGGGCGGGTCGGGCTTCCATTCGGGCTGCAAATTCAGGCTTTATTGGGCCTGGTAAGGGCTTTGGGCAAGGCCAGCCTGGGATGAAGGAAAAGGTAGTATTTGTCGGGCCGGGCTTTTAATGGGCCAGCCAAAAAGCCCCGAACCTACTAAAAATTTTTCATTAAATTCTTAATTTTTTTCTCTAAAAATTAGATTACTCTTTCTCTCTAAAATTTAAAATTTTAGATTTTTTTTCTCTCTTAAAATTTTAAAATAGTTTCTCCCTCTAAAAAATTTAAGTTATTTCTCTCACTTTTGAGGAATGATACGATGCAACAGCTGTATGTTTATATAATGAGATGGTCTGTTGGCCAATTTTTGGCCATTGGATTCTGTTGAATCCAACAAGTGAGATTAAAACCCCTGATCTCATTTGCTCGCCTCTATCTCCCGCCCTAAACAACAAACCAGATGAGTTGGAGACGATTCACTGGCCGTTGGTCCGAAACTATTTAGTGAGAGAAAATGAGAGAGAGACACTGTTGAGAGAGACATTTTTCTAGAGAGAGACGTGGAGACCGTTGGGAGGGAGACCGAGAAAGAGGGAGAGCATGCATTTTCTAGAGAGAGAATTGATGCATTTATTTAGAGAGAGAAGGGAGGCATTTTCTAGAGAGAGAAAGGAGATATCCTTGTCTCGTGCAGGTGGAGAGGAGACACATCTTTAAATCTTTTTGTGCGTGCTTCTCTGACATTGTCTCTCTCTCTCTTCCCTGCCATGGATGCCAGATCTGTTGGAGTTGCATCATCCCATGCCGCAGTATTGATGCCGAGGCACCCTTCTCTCTCTATATGTATCTAAATAACCGTGGCAATTTACAGATCTCTCCCTCTCTGCTCTTTCTCACTCTTAATTCTTGGTTCGAGATAGTGGATCGTCTGCTGGCTATTGATTCTCTCCCCTCTAACTCCATTTCTATTCTTTTATTCGTGTCTTATTCGGATTGTTTTATTTGTGAAAGATAAGTTTTAAGGGGTCTTCTGGTGTTAAGGAAAATGCCTAGGGTTTGAGACCTGATTCTAAGAGTTTTTGTGGTTGTTTATTGCGTGAAAGGAAATATTTAGGATTTGTTTGACCGATGGTGTGTTTTAGGATTTCTTTTAGGAGGATAGAACGGATTTTTGGTGCCGGCAGGTGGTTCCAGATGTCAAGTAAGTTTTCTCAAGAAAGTGTCCATGATTTATTGTGATAATTCTCTCAATTTTGTATGTTGATCAGAGGATGACTTTGTTGGTTCTCTTTTTGTGTCCAGGATTTATTGTGGTGATTCTTTCAATTTTGCATGTGGATGAGAGGGTGATTTTGTCCGTTCTCTTTTTCTTTTTTCCCCATACATTCAACAATTTTTCAAATGTAAGCCTCCTAAAAACTCTTTTAATCCTCTTTTTTTCCTTTTCACCCATTAAAACGTTTTTCTAGTTGAACTGGTATAAAAATATTTGTCTTATGGTGGTTAAAAGAACAACGAAAAAAGGATCTATTATAAAATAATATGAAGAATTATAGTTCTATACAAAATTTTCCCATAAAATAAATGTTTTTCTTCTATCATGGCTGCCTACTTTGCGCTTTAATAATTACTTAAAATACCCTTAGATAAATAGTTACTATCAACAACAACAACAATAATGGTAAAAATAATAATATGATTATTATTAATTTTACTATTATTGTTATTGTTGTTATTATTATTATTATTATTGGTGCAATTGGCATACGGATGCATCCGTAGTTGTAGAGGTCAGGTTCACCTTCAAATTTTATCATGGTATATAATTTTGATGTAAAATGTTTGAGTAATGATCCTCTATAGGACCCTCCTCCACCCATATATGTAGGACCCTAAATGATCGCCATTAAAATTCGTACGGATCTCTAAAAAAGTTATCATATGGGTGTGAGACTTGACTTTTCTATAGATCCGTGCCAAATTTAATAGTGATCATTTGGGGTCCTACACATATGGGTGAGGGAGGGTCCTATAAGATCAATTCTCAAAATGTTTTTAGGATTATCTCATAACCTATTTTATATCTAATTATAAAATTTTAAATTACAAAAATAGTTAAAATCAAACTAGATCTATAAATATATCAAAATCTTGAAAATGGATGGTGTAGATAATATGTTGTAAAATACACTATTTCTAAAGCTTAAAATCTTTTTATTTTTCATGGCCATACATCTCAATGTCGAAATGATCAATCAAAGGGTTTTTCAACATTAAAACCACCTTTTTCGATGGATTTTTTAGGTGCATTCGTAGTTCTACATTACAAGGTTGCATCCTTATATAAACTTTTTCCTATTGTTATTATTATTATTATTATTATTAGTTAATATTAATATTCAATGTAATACTATTATACATGTTATTATATTATAACATACTGATCGGGATGACTTTGAGCGACTCATGAACATTCTACTTTTTCACTTTCTCCCTTTCTCTAAGTTAGTTGAAAAAGAGCTTCAATGCACTCTTGATGAGACAAATCTGCTGGTCTGGACTGGAATCGGACAATTTATTGAGACTCGGCTACTGGACGAGCTCAGTTAGTATGTTTCGAGGATCTACCGAGAGGGGGTTACACCCCCCACCTGACCAGACCAAAACTCGTTGATTTTATTTCGTTCGAACCAGTCGAGTCGTAAATTAACCGAGCGGATTGCATCAGATCCAACTGAGTGCTAAATAAACTCGTCGGTTTGCTCTGTCTCACTATTTTTTACAATAAAATGGTGTGGACCACAAGGACACTTATGTTTTGCAATAGTTTCTTTTTAGGTACTATTCATTTTTTTTAAACACTTCTCCCTCTTTGTATAAGTTCATGACTTCGAGTTATTTCATCTTGTGATACACATTATCACTCACACTCATACTGATGACCCACTCACACCCGCCACAAGTTATTCCTTATTTTTTTTCAAATATCAAGAATCTCAACCCCACAAGGACCAACCGGTGAGCCACCACGTTTCCTTTTCACTCTCTTCAATCACTCCCAGAATCCTCTTTTATCTAAAGATAGTCTCTCTCTTTAATTTATTTACTTCTTATTGTACTTCTATTAAATTTCAATATGCCAGGCTAGTTTACATCTTGCATGTTCTATATTTTATTGAAAACAATTGTAACAACAATTCATCTTCAAATAATTTGTAAGCACTTTCTCAACAGTCCCATCCTCACATCTCATAGTTGAAGAGAGGCTAGCAGTTCGTTAAAATGTAGTTTTTTTAGCATACTGAATCTGTTAAAACCTTGGCGAGCCCTAATTTCTTTAAAAATAAAAAATACAAAAAATAAGGAATTTATATGTGATTTTTGTTTTCAATCATTTTGGCAAAGATTGGAAAGTGTTTTGGCCATGAATATTCATTTTTACATTTACTTTGAGCATTCGAATGTAATTTTAATTTTAACCACTAAATTTTCATAAAAATTACTATTGACCTGTAAAATTTTAAGATATTTTAGTTTTACAATTATTATTTTTTTAGAAAATTATTGCTGTAAAAATATAAACAATTGTTGGAAAAGTTTTAGGTAATTCTCAAGAATATTAATTTTAACCATTTATTTTTTAGAATATTTAAGTTTTTAATAAATTTTCATGAAATTTGATCATAGTAATAATGTTGTGAATTATGGTAAAATTTCAAGAAATTTAACTTTTAAAAAATTTCTCAGGAAATTTTTCAAGAAAACTAAAAGACAAAGAAGGAATATGTGGCTTGGCAAGATGCCGATAAATTGAACAACAAGGGAAGAGTTAAATGTAGATTTTGTGTGACAAATAAATGGGCAGCAGTATTTATCGCCTAAAACAACACCTCGCTAAATTACGAAGTAATGTCATTCCTTACCAATCAATGCTAAATTCTAAGTTGTGTTGTATGTCTCCTTAGTTTTCATAAATGAATTTTTATAAAATGTCATTTTAGTCATTTTTCATTAATTCTATTTTTTCAAGATAATTGTAGGTAATAACAAAATATTTATAAAATCCATAGTTTTATTATTTGTTTTATTCATTTATTTTCTTTGGTTTTTCGACCCATTTTAACTGAATTTTTTCACTTGCCCAAGTCGCCCCGCTCCGAATTACTCAGAAGGCCCATGGCTGGTTAACCGGCCGGGTTCGAGCTGGCGAACAATGCTCTTTATCAAACCGGATGCAAACCAGAGCAAAGGAAGCAAAGGCCTAACATCTTCGTAGGGCAATAGCTTCTCAACTCCTTGGAAATATTCCGTCACTTCAATGTTATCATGCGACCAATCTCGTAGATGTACAAATGCGGGATTGGCAATAAATATATTTTTTAAATATAATTTGATTTTAATTTTTAGAGAATATATAATCTTTAACATGGAGATCTTGAATATGAAAAAATAAATAAATTTTTAAAACTAAAATTAATAATTATATTAAAAAATATTTGTACTCTTAATTATAATTGTTTTTAAGTGGACCACCTATTTGCATCGATTTGATGAATGTTTTAGACCTCTGGACCGTTATTGTACAAATGTGGTCCAGCCTGCATGAAACAGTTTTCGACCTTCATTCCCCAACTCTTTGAAAAGAAGATGGACATGTGAAACTACCTTTTTAGGTACTCCTTGAAGGTCTCATGTTTGCTTATTGAATGGCTAAGACAACTACCTATGACGGTTTATTCACTATGATTTATCCATGACTAGAAATGGCATAACTATGATAAACCATTCTATACAAAAATAAATACAAATTTTAAAAGTTCTTGGTATTAGAAGTATCGTTGGGAATATGAGAAATCCTTAACTAGATTCTTTTTGGATCATGACTTTGGTGTCTCTCTTTAGATTCTTTCTCCATCCACGGTGGTGATCAAATAGAGAAGTGTGATGCTTTTCCGGTCATCCTACTTTCTATCTCTATTAGTTAGTGTACCATATCATATACAGAAAGTATAATATTTAATATGTATCTTATTTATTGTACTCTATCTGGCTGTGCAAATTAACCCTGATTGTATATGCATGTTGATATTATTGAATGAAGACACAAGGTTTTCCCTTTTTGTGTTTTTTGTATGTTTGACATGGTATTAGAGCAGTAGATCGTCATCGTCTATTACCAATTCTGTTGTTGTGTTAGACCACCTTGTCGTAAATAATTCAATTTTGGATTTGATGATTCTTCCTCTAATTCATTAAACATTTGGTGCTCTTGTGAACCTAATAAAAATATCAAAAAAATAATTTACAAGAAATAAATTAACCAAAATACCTCTGAAACGTTTCAGAGATATTTTGGTCACTTTATTTTTTACGAATTATTTTTAAAATATTTTTATTTGGTCTGCCTTGATGAGAAGAATAACACTTAAAATTTCAAGTTATTTGGATTTATAGAAAAAAAATTAAAATTCAAACACGAAATGAGATAGTGCCCGTCAGATCGGCCCATATTCAATCTAAGTCATTGGGCTCATATGTTCATATGAGCCAGTGGGCTAATCTCAACATTTTCCTATAAATGCTAATATTAGCCCACCAGCTCATATGAATATATGAGCTCATATAAGCCCAATGGCCTAGATTGAATCTGGGCTGAACTGACAGTCACGACATCATTTCGTATTTTACTTTTAATTTATTTTTTACAAATTCAAATAACTTGAAATTTTGGACTTGTGTTCCTCAAACGCAGGATAATCTAATAAAAATATCAAAAAAATAATTTACAAGAAATAAATTGATCAAAATACCCCTGAAATGTTTCAAGGGGATTTTTGTTAATTTTTTTATTGCAAATTATTTTTAAAATATTTTTATTAAGTGCGTCTTGATGAGAAGAATCAACGTCTAAAATTTCAAATTATTTAAATTTTTTTTAAAAAATTAAAATTCATGCAAGAAATGAGGTCGCGATCATTTGATTGGACCAGATTCAATCTTGGCCGTTAAGCTCATATGTTAATATGAGCTAGTGGGCTAATCTCAAC
>NW_006499799.1:5514765-5536092 GCF_000471905.2 Amborella trichopoda
ATATATATATATATATATATATATATATATATATAACATGTGTTTCTATCATACATAATGCACATGCAAATTAGGCCTCGAATGTGCTTGCTCTCTAGTTGTTCTTTTGGAGTCGTATGTTTCTTTAAACATTCTAAATAACTTGGCATCTCATTTTCGGAGCATCCAAATATATGCCACCATTGAAGGAAAGAAGGATATAGAGTATGTCTTTATGGGCTAATGGACCAAAGGAAAGCTATCGCAAAAAGGATCCATCTTTACTACAATGTTATAAATGTAAAAAATATGGCTATAGGTCATCCCGTTGATGAAAAAAAAATTGTAATTATTACAAACGTCCTAAGCATATTATCACGGAGTAACATTATATACAGGGAGTCCTTTTTATAGGGCACATCAGACTGCTAATGATGCATTTGATGGATTAATGGTAAATACGAGGTTAGAGATCTCTCCCATGAATACTATTCATTCCCCAAATACGATAGGGTCCTACAAACTATATTTGACAATTTGTACAAAACTTTGTATATATGGCTCTTTTCTGTTTTTTCTGCTCTGTGCTTCTCTGGTAAGGACTGTTACCTATCTCTTACTATGAATCCTCTTTAGTTTATTGACTCAGGTGTCTCTAATCATATGACTGAAATGCACACGAGTCCATCATCTACTAAACTATATCAAAGTAATAGTCAGACTCTTACATTTAATGGGGAGAAATTGGATATTAATAGTACTGATAATTTATCACTATGTATCTCCCCTGGTGCACCTTTTCATTTACCTATATGTTATTTTGGTTCCTAAATTAACTGCTAATCCATTCTCTGTAGACGAACTTGTTAATAATGACTACAATGTTCAATTTTCTTGTGAAGGTTGTGTGATATAGGTTCTACGCACTGGGACGGTGAAAGGGAAGGGGGGTAGAGTTGGTCATCTATTTACTTTTGAGTTTAAGAGACCAAGCCTTGATGCTTCTTCTTTTTCTGCTTCAAATTATGATTTTTTTTGTTATACCCAAAATTACAAAGAATACTAATTAGAATAGGAATCGTCTGATCCAAATGTAGATTCTGGGTGGACTAGCCTTAGAAGGATCGAACCTGGCCTATCAACCGTCCATGGGCTGGTTTTGAGTAACTCCGACTCGAGCCGCCTTTGAGTAACTCGGAGTCAAGCCGATTAACTGGTCCGAGGTGGTCAAGTATTTTTTTAAAAAAATATATGAAAATGGTCTAAGACACTCCCCACAGCAAATTTCAAAAATATGGAAAAATACAGATTTTATGTATATTTGTTATTACCTATACTTATAATAAAAAATAGAATTAGAATAAATTTATATGCAAATTAATATACAAAGACTAGAGAGATATACAACACTATTTAAAATTTAACATACATTAATTCAATGGAGGGAATTACAAAGTGTAACTACTACTGGCTAGTAGTAATGAGAGTGGTGAGGGGGCTCAGGGTACTCTTGTGTCTCGCTATCAGAGTTCATTGGGTTCACTGTGACAAAAATTTGAGTAAGCTCTTGTGGAGTTTGCAGTATTGCAATTAAGCCCACACACCAGTCATGAATATTACCCTAGGATACCCCATTGGCCAAAGACTCTTAAACTTGTCCAACCTTCATGCTCTTCCCCACCCTAGCCCATGTAATGACGCTCAGCAGCTTTGAGCTTGTCATCATTGTCTAGGACCTAGTTACGGTGCTGGCTACAGCTTCGTTTTTCCCTTGCCAAGTAGCTGTTATGCCTCAATGTCTGGATTTCCTCCCAAACCAAGCTTTGTGTATTATTTACCTCTACATCAGACATTGTATTATGCTGTGCCCCTTCACAATCCTCTACGACTGGCTCTTGCCAATTTTTTTTCATTGCCCCATCTTTCTCCTCGTCATCCTGATCATCATCTTCATCATCTATGCACTCCTCATTGTATCCACTATCATGTCTCCTTCATTAGGTGCTGCAACGTCCATATTATCATCCATATTAGCAAATGCTCCATTAAAGAAATTATGGTCTAATATTGCAGTTCTTTGTGATACCCATTCATCGGCAAGGTCCTTTCAAAAGATATAATCAAGGTTGATAGACATGTAGTATCTAGGGGGTCTTCTCTATTGGTCTCTCTCTCAATTTCTAGTAGACATACACTAGGTTGTGGAACATCTGAGTCTTTAACATATTTCATCAAGGGATATGTATTCATTGGAATATACTCCAATTCTTCTCACACGCCGAGGAAGCATAGGTTTCACTTAGTACTCTAACTGCAATATTTTGTAACTTCTTCGTTCAAGTTATGTGTAGCATCCACCATTGTCTTGACATAGACAAACATACAAATACTTAATAATATAAAAATAATGAATTTTAAAAACTCATAAATAGTAGGTAAACACATAATAAGCTACAAAGAAGAAGAGGCGTATACCAAAAATTAGTACAATGTAGTAATACAATTCATTAATCTGAATTAAAACTTTTATTACAATCATGTATTGCTAAAGGTTTATCTATGTCATTCACTCTATCTAAGTATCGTGATTAGGCTCAAGCCAGTAGATGCAGTTCCTGACCCCCTCCATTATATCTGAATCATTTAAGGTGGTATTAGAGTACAAGTATTGTGGGTTAAGAAAGATCCATGTACATAGTTTATTACAATATTAGGTATATCAAATTTACTCAAAGTTGAGATAGAAAGATAAATTGTTACGATCGGTGGTTTAAAAACAGATCGGTAGCCCGGATCGGGCACCCCAAAAATCCATCCGGATCGGTGGATTGGCGATCCGGATCGGGAATCGGCCGAATCGGTCGGATTAAGCTGTAAAAAAAAAAAAAAAATTATTAAAATTTATTATAAATGTTGTCTTTTAGGAATCCAATAAGAAATCGGGGTACTATATTATTAATTTTCATTTTTTTCATCAATATGTGAATATTGATATATTTTTTCTCTATATGAACTTATTTTAACCATTAAATTACATCACACAAAATAAAAATC
Organism: Amborella trichopoda; assembly: GCF_000471905.2. The sequence goes on from NW_006499799.1 coordinate 5,517,799, forward strand.
ATAGAACTATCATGGATGAAGTATATAATCATACATGAACTACAATAAAAAATGATTTTCTTATAAGAACATTTTAGTTTTTTTGACAAAAACCTTTTATTTTTTTACAAGAAATATTTGTTAGATTACTTTTTTTTTTGGTTTTTAGCAAGAACCTTTTTTTTGACAAAACATACTTGTTGTATTATTATTTTTTTATAAGAACTTTTTTTTTTACAATAACTTTTTATTACTTTTATTTTTTTGACAAAATCCTTTATTTTTTTGAAAAAAACAAGAAATTTGACAAGAAAAATAATTGATAAGAACCTTTCATTTTTTTTATAAGAAACTTTTTATTTTATTGATAAGAAAAAAATTTGACAAAAAGCAAAATTGACAAAAAAACCTTTCATTTTTTGATAAGAAAAAAAAATTGACAAACAGCGAAATTGATAAAAAAAAAACCTTTCATATTTTTCTTATGACAAAAGTACTTGTTGTATTATTATTTTTTTATAAGAACTTTTTTTTTTTTGACAATAACTTTTTATTACTTTTTTTTTTTAACAAAAAAAAGAAATTTGACAAGAAAAGTAATTAATAAGAACCTTTCATTTTTTTTTTATAAGAAAACTTTTATTTTATTGATAAGAAAAAAATTTGACAAAATGCAAAATTGATAAAAAACCTTTCGTTTTTTTTATAATAAAAAATTTTGACAAAAAGCGAAATTGATAAAAAAAACCTTTCACTTTTTTTATAAGAAAAAAATTTGACCTCAAAAAAATAAAATTGACAAGAAAAATATTTGTTCTCAAAAAAATAAAATTGACAAGAAAAATATTTATAAGAAAAAAATATGACCTCAAAAAAATTAAATTGACAAGAAAAATAGTTGATAAGAGAACCCCCCCTTTCGTCCCATGGAGAATCAAAGCCACGCCCTCTGCATGTAAAAACCCAAGGAGAATCAAACCCTCAAAAAAATTAAATTGACAAGAAAAATAGTTGATAAGAGAACCCCGCTTTCGTCCCATGGAGAATCAAAGCCATGCCCTCTGCATGTAAAAACCCAAGGAGAATCAAACCCACCTCTGCTTGCAAAAACCCAAGGAGAATCAAACCCACGCCCTCTGCATGCAAAAAGAAGTTTATAACCAGTAAGCCACATGCTACTTAGGAATATTAAAAGCGCAAACAAAATATATAATATATTAATGTTTCAAGTTAATACCTTCAAATTATCCCACATCGAAGAGGTAGAAGGAAGTTGTAGTGGATAAATACCTCTTTGTAGTTAACGAGGATAATGCATACGAAGTGAGGAGAGCCACGTGACGAGGTGTGCGGACCTTAAGGTCCATGTACTTTTTAAAATTTACAAAAATTCCCATTGAAGAATCGGAGGGCCATGACATCATGAATCGAAGAATCGGGAGATTCATGACGTCACATGGCGATTTATAGCATGGAATCGCCTGTTTTTCTCTAGAACCGGGCGATTTCATGACATCATGAATCGAAGAATCAGGAGATTCATGACGTCACATAGCGATTTATAGCTTGGAATCGCCCGTTCTTCTCTAGAACCGGACGATTTTTGATATTTCACTGGAACAAGCACGGGTCTGCCAGTTCTCGAGTCGAATCAGACGAGTCCGGTTCGACTCGCCGACTTTTGAATCACTGGTTACGATGCATAATAAAATACATGCCACGTAGATATCGCGATGCAGTTGGTGTCTCTACCTACAATTGACGATCACCAAATTCTCATAAGTCCACATGTTATTTTGAATTATGGCTTCCCTTGCACGTGTCATTGCCTCGAATAAGAAATTCATTATTGGTTGACTTATCATCAGAGTCAAGTAACCTCAACAATTACACTAAAGGTTTAATTATAGAAACAACATGGTTGCATCGAGTCCAGAACCTACGGTCGACACAAATACTTTCGACTTTCCTTCCATGTTGATGCATTACTCCGCAATCAAACTGCCACTCGTCAGTATGTATCATTAACCTCAATCATGCCTTGTTGCATAACATTGATTATATAGTAAGGACTGTCGTGACGAAATTAGCAATGGATTCCCTGACGATCTCTCGCCTACACTGTTTTTTCATTAAAGGGTGGAGATACATGTGGTTGTATATGAATCTTGTAATTGTCTTGCACTTCACATACAATTTTTTATCCTCTTCAGCTTCCCTTTGTCTTTAAGCATCAAATTAATATAGTGGACAACATAATGAGTCTAATAAAAATTGGGTTTTTTCTCCATTAGCAACTTTCCTGTTTTTATGTAACTTTCAACATTGTCAGTTACTACTTAGATCACTTTTTTAGCCCCAACCTCATTTACAATCTTGTAAATGTGCGTGCATAACAGTCTTGTAGTCATTTTTTTATTGGATAGGTCAATGCTAGAGTGCTAAACAATTCCCTTTGGGAAACTTGCTAAAAAATTGATAAGATATCTATGGACCTTGTCCTTTCAAACATCTGTGATGATGGACACTCCAATATGTGGCAATAGATCTTGAAGTACACAATATGCCTATCTAAATCATCAATAACATCTTCTAAACATGGCCATGCAAGGTCCTTCGTAGTTGGGGCTTTGAAACCCTCAGCTATAACAAATACCGTCTGTGGAAGTAGTATGAGTTTGTAAAGTTAAATGGCAAAGCAATATCATACTAAAATATGCTAATCATATTTACAACCCTTTCCACGAATTTCCCTTCCAATGGAATTTTTAATTTTCTTTTCTGATGGTATTCTGGCCTGTCGAGTGCATGTTTAGAGGGTTCGTGGGGCATTCATGGCATCTCTACGGGTTCAAATTGGTGAATAGTAGATGGCCAACTTAAAACACTATGCCTAAATCTACTACATCTGGACCTAAGCAGGGAAGGCATGCATCCTTCCATACCGGACACAATGGGCTGTTGAGGGTGGTGGCTAGAGGATGCACCAGCACTTGTAGCATGCATCTTTTATATTTCCATTTGTCTATAGTTCATCTCTTGGAGAGTGGCAATCTTAGCATGTTCAGGGCCTCAAATTCTGGTTCTTCATCCTCCACCTCATGTAAGGGATTTTCATACCCCCTCCCTACCCCCTCTACATCCCTTTGTCTATGCACAGTTTTTTCGTTTTGCATCCTCAAGTAATTTTAATGTTAGTTCTTTTACTGGTGTTGGCACTGAGTAACATGAAATGACATTACCCTATACTTTGGCAACGTGTTGTTTTAGGCCATAAATATCACCACCTATTTCTTTGTTACAAAAATTGTGTTTTACTCTTCCGTGGTCATTCATTCTTACACCATATTGCGATGCCACATCTTCCCTCTTCATTTTTTACTTTTCAATACCCCAATTAATTGAGAAAAAGTTATGATAATTTAATTTTTAAGAAAGTTTTAAATAAATTTTGCCAAAAATTATAATAAATACTGAAAAATTTAAATATCCTGAAATAATTTTTTACCATGTTAAAATAATTCCAATTACTTAAAAGAATTTTAATAATTAATATTTTAACAATGATAAATTTTTTAAAAAGTTTAAATTATATTGAATGGTCACAACACTTTTCAATATACTCGGCCGAGATACCTGGGCTAGGGCCATTTTTTAGCCCGATTTGTCTGAGTTGGGTGTCCAACTCAAGGATATTAAAATAATTCAAAAAAAAATGAAAATAAGAAACTTTTTTAGGATATTTTTTTAACATTTTCTATCATTTTTTGAAAATATTGGGATGTGTTTTAGCAATAAATACTTGTTTTCACACTTTTCCATATTTTCAGGATTGTTTAAAAAATACGCCCAGTCGCAAATTGATTTTTTTTAAATCTATTTTTCTTATACTTTTTCAACATCATTTCAAAGTATTTTACTTAATCTCACTTTAAACATACATTTCTTAGTTTTTTGGATTTTTTTTTTAAATTTGGTAACTTTTTTTTTTCTTTTTTTTTTTGACCCTACAGTACCCGCAACTATTCAAGAACAATAGAAAAATGTAAAGAAAAAGAACTATGAGTATAAATTCCATGTGATGAGCTTCTAGGCAACCTAGGACCTCATTCTCATCTCATCGTCAAATTGGACAACCTAGAAGAAGTGAAATCCATAAGTTTATGTGATCTCTTGTTATCCAAAAATAATAAATAAATAAAAGCTCGAAATAAACAAACTAAATTGTGAAACGTCAGGTCTAAACATCTCATCATTTTTTTTGTTATGCATAGAAGAACATAACGGTACACGATTGCATCTTAATGCATCTAAGTAAATGAATAAAGATACTTTCTAACATAAAAAATAAAAAATAAAAAATAAAAAAAAGTCATAATAATAAAGCATGGAAAATCCGATTAACAAAAAAGAAAATAAAAATACTACCTTATTAGATTGTAAAAAGTTTAAGTAGAGCCAAGGCTCTAAACAATCAAATTAGAGCCTACTTCAAAATTTTCACTAGAAGATGTTGTTTTGATGCCCAAATATCCACAAATTGATCATCTCGACATCGAGGTGCATGGACATGAGAAAAAAATTGATTTCAAGTTTTGAAAAATAATGTATTTTGCAACGTATTTTTGGACAGTCAATTTTCAAGATTTTCAAGTTTTCATAGATCTCTTGATCTACACTATTTTTTAAGCTTTAAACTTTATAAATAAAGGTGAAAATATATTTTAAGGCTATCAAAAAGATTTTCAATATTGAAATCACATTTCTCGACACCATTTGAAGGTAGGCTCTAATTTGATTGTTTAGAGCCTAGGCTCTGCACCCTATTAGATTGTCATTAAAGGAAAAAAAACATACATGTAACAAGTTTGGATTTTATACTATTTAAAAAATTGAAGATAAAATTGAAAATTATGAGTTTTTTACATGAAAATTGCAAGTTCATGGGATAAAATTGAAAACAATTACAAAAAACTTGAAAAAATTCTTTTTTGTATACTGAATGTATCAAGAGTTTCTTCCGTCGAAGTCCCTAATTTGTTACACTAAAATAATTGGAAAAAAACTTACCTAATTTTTTACATCAAAATAATTTTAAAAACAATTACCTGAGCAACAAAAAATTCTTATAAAAAAAAGATGCAATGCGATAAATGAATCTACAAAGTTAATTTGGATACTAAAGCTAGGAGGATCAAAAAGCATACCTTAATTTGATCAAAATCGACTTTATTATCAGTTGGGTTGTTTTTCTACTCAGGATCTATTTCTGGCTAAAATCAAGCACGAAACTTGTTGTAATTGACCGAATAAGCACAACGATTGTGTAATGAACTCGATTATCTTAAAAACACACAAAGTTTTATATAATATCGATCTAAATTGACGGAGAAATGCCAATGGGTTGATTTTTTAGAACCCGCTGAAGAACATCCAAAAAATGGCCACCGAATTTTTTTGCGATTTTTTTTTATGTTGGATCTTTGCTTTGTAGCCTTGGGACAATAATTTCTCTCTAAAAAACCCGAAAAATCCACCCGAAATCGAACCATGGCCACCGAATTTTTTTGCGATGATTTTTTATTTTTTTATGTTGGATCTTTGCTTTGTAGCCTTGGGACAATAATTTCTCTCTAAAAAGCCCGAAAAATCCACCCGAAATCGAACCCGTGAACCCATGTTCAACTGTTAGAACCTGTAATTGTTACTGCCCGTTCTTTTTTTATAAAAACGCCCGTTAATCAACCACTTTGTTAAATCTCAGCAGGTTTATACCCAAAACCACCCAGTTGAGTGCATGTAGGTGGGGGAAGTGGACCCCCGAAACCAGAGTTAACCGGGATCGGTACTAGGGGTGGCAATGGGTCGGGGATGGGTTAGGTCCGGGTAGACCCGGACCCAGACCCGAATGTATTCGAGTCTAGGTTTCGAACCCAAATCCGACCAGTCGGGTCAAAAAGTCGGATCCATACCCATACCCGTCGGGTCTCGGGTCTATCCCGTCGGATCCCCGGTTTGGTTGGGTCCATTGCCAACAAGACTATGAGCTTGAAATTGGCAAGCTATGATATACCCATATTATTGGCAACAAGGTCACACAATCATCTGCCATTGAAATTCAAGCCAGTATGATTTGTCATTTAATAGCTAAATATGACTATGAATTCTTATTATATATGATCGTTAATACACCCAAACGAATAGGGTTTGAAGTATTTTATCTCCAACAGTTTACGAGTATGGGTTGGGTCCAATGGGAATCGGACCCAGACTCGAATCAAGTTTTCGACCCAGACTTGACCCATAGGTCCAAATATTGGCCCCATACCCGGACCCGTGTCTGGTATATTCGCCGGGTCCAGGGTCGGGTTTGGGTTCATTGCCGCTCCTAATCAGCAAATGCCCGATTCTAATATAATCGGATGGTTCCGAATTGAACCGACTCATATTTCTAACATTGGTTGGAACGAGATGGGTGCGCGGGCGATTACAAACTGATTCGCCTCTTTACAGATCGTTCCTACCTCATATCACGTCCTCGAGATTGCTTGTTTTTGCCTGTCGTTTTTGATGGAAAGGTCGAAGAAGCAAACCCTAACAAAACTACTTAGCATCCAAACAAAAATTCAATAATTCAACCGGCATGAATCTTGATTGCTCCTAATTTCTTGCATACGTCTATCCGTCGTTAGTTCCAACAGCTGGTTCAGTGGATCCAGTTGCCTAACAGGGTCCCATCAGCGCAAGTTGCCCTTCCCTTGCAACTTGAATGGCTCAACCGTGGGGCTTCTTTTCTCAAGTTGTGCGGACCAACATTCATATGTTCACGCGCATGACAAAGTACCAATCAACTTATAAAGGTGCCGTTTGTATTATGAAGTTGTGCGGGCCAACATTCGTATGTTAATGCACATGACAAAATACCAAACAATTTATAAAGGGTGCGGTTTGTATAGAGCCAAGGCTCAAAACAATCAAATTAGAGCCTACCTTGAAAGGTGTCGAGAAATGTGGTTTCAATACTAGAAATCTTTGTGATAGCCTTAAAATATATTTTCTTTTTTAATTATAAAATCTAAAGCTTCAAATATAGTATAGATTGAGTAGATTTATGAAAACTTGAAAATTTTAAAAATTGACGGTCCAAAAATACATTCCAACATGCACTATATCCATAACTTGAAATCCATTTTTTTCTCATGTCCATGCATTTTGACGTCGAGATGATCAATTTCAAGATATTTGGATATCAAAACAACTTCTTCTAGTGAAATTTTTTATGTAGGCTCTAATTTGACTGTTTAGAGCCTCAACTCTAAATAAACTTTTTCCATTTATAAATGGCTTTATCACAATTTAGTCTATTGATCCACAACTACTATCATCATTGGTCAGAGAGGGTGTGCCAAGGACTTTTAAGGGCCCCATCCATGCCACTTGATATCTAAGCTTTACTAAATATCTCCAAGATTTAGTTTTTATTTTTATTTATTTTTTTACTTTTTATTTTTTGATAGTTCAATGAGGATTACGGGCCCTTCACCATTTTTAAAACTGTTACTAGTTTTCGAAGGGGCTAGCATTTTAGAAACCGTTATTAGTTTTTGAAATGGGTTAGACGGTTGACCTTTTGTTCAAGGAGACTAAAATCATATCAGTTTGTTGGATGTGAAATTCGGCAGCTAGAGGTGTCCCCATGATGTAGTTCACAGTCCAAAAGAATATTCTTTGAATTTTATAAGATATCTTAAGCTATTTGATTTCACATTCATGGTCATGTTTGATTTCGCCCTCTTTATGCCAAAAGAAAATGGTTTTATGCTATAGAGTCCATTAAAGAACTTCATATCCAATTCCTTGTATATCATTTTATTAATCAATTGTTTCTTGAATATCACTTGTCTCTTTTTTTTCCATTCTTTTTAAAAATATCAATTTAATGGCCAAATGACCTTACAAAACATTAAAGTTTTTAAATCTTCCACTTAACATCAGGTTTGTTAAATTGTTTTGTTTCCTTCGCTCTAGTAGATCTTCGAAAAAAATGTTTGAAAATGACCAAATTTCTCCTCTTTAAGATTGTAGACCTACCGTAGGTGTAGAGGTACGGTGCCTTTCAAATTTTATCATGGTATATAATTTTGATGTAAAAATGTTATTAGGATTACCTCAAAATCTATTTTTATATCTAATTAGAAAATTTTAAATTTCAAAAGCAGTTAAAATTAAGTAGATCTATAAACATATGAGAATCTTGAAAATGGATGGTGTAGATAATATGTTGTAAAATACATTATTTTTGAGAGTTTAAATCTTTTTATTTTTCATAGTTATACATCTCAATGTCGAGATGATCAATCAAAGGGTTTTTCAACATTAAAACTACCTTTTCTAATGGATTTTTGAGGGGCATCCTTAGTTCTACATTATAAGATAGCATCCTTATGTAAACTTTTTCCTTTTAATAATTTGGATACACTTTATTTGACTCGCTCAATCCAAATGATGATATTACTCGTTTTTGTCTATGTCGGCAACATGGAATTGATGTTAATGTCCTGGATTGTTCATGTTTAAAACGGAACTCACCTTTTTATTGTGAACCATGTTCCATTTTCCAAACCTTGAACAAGAAACGCTACTATTGCATTTGGCTTGAACCACTTAACTAGACCAAAATATTGAAATGACCCTACTTGCTAAGGGTTTCGAATCTTGAATAGAGCATTTGAATTTTTTTTAACATACTTATTGAGAAGGTGCCTAAGTAACAAAGAATTTCACTTAGTTTGACTTCTTTAATGATTTTATATAGTGGTTTGACTATTTAAGTAAAAGGTAAATTTATAAATAAAAAAATCCCACGTAGAAATTTTAAAAGATACCACATAAGTCATATTATATGCCCATGTCTCACTTTTGCCAAACGATTTCATGCTTATATTGTCCATTTACTCCCTCGCATAAAATCCAATCTAAGAATAATTGTAGGACCCCAAATATTTGGGATATAATGACTTCAATCCATAGACTAACCTCAATAAGATATGTTCCAAATCACACTCTCTATGCACTTAAAAAAATAATATATCAAGATTGAACATCGACCACCTAATTTCTTGAGGGCGAGATCGAAATGTTAGAAGACTAAATTTCAAATTTTTTCTTTTGATAATATTTATCTAGTTATTCTTAGGTGGTTCATAAATTTAGGATTTAGAAAAGTCCTCCTAAAGAGGTCATATGCTCAAGGGAGAAGGTGTACAGTACGCTTCTACAAGAGCATGGTACGTGCTACTCACTTTTTTTGTATCTTTTATTTCCAACTTTATCCCTAGGTTGGATATCCATATACATACCACTCTCATTTTTCCTATAGTTAATTTTCTAAATTAGAAAGCGGTTCAAAAATTGAATAAGCGAACCACTTTTTCAAGGGTGGTTCGCACATCGAATTTCCAAACTATCATTTCACTAAAAACTTTATAATGTGGGTAGTTAGGATATCCAATATCTGAACTTCCTGCACTTGTCATTCTTAGATAATTTGATTTATTGGAAAAATATTTTGATATTCACTCTCAGCCATCCAATTAATGTTAGAAAGTGGGATTTTCTAGGGTAAAAGAAGTTGTTAGGCATCCAATTTCCATCCGCTATTTTGTCTAAAAACAATATAAAGAGTAGGAGGTTTGTAACTTGAATGTGTAGACTGTCCACAATTGTCATTGTTTAGATTGAAAGAGCAGTTCCAATATTCGATGATGCTAAGCAAAGAGATGAGTGTGGCTAATTCCAACAGTAGAGGGCTGAATAATCATCCTGAGTACGAAGAAGAACAAAAAAGTAAAATAAAATAAAAACGCTCCATCATTCGAGTAGCTTTTAACCTTATTAAGAGAGATGAGGTTAAAATGAAATAAAAAATTTAGGAAAAAAATTGGGGCTTTAGAGTAAAATATATAACTTGATAAATTATGATACTTATAAAAGATTTTCTTGCAAATTTCCCTAAATGACTTGTCCTTTTTTCATATTTTTTAATAAATGTATGCATCATTTTCTTCCGGACACGCTTAGCATGTATCCAGCCTACATATTGTAGAGATGAGGGCTTGACAATAAATATATTTTTAAATATATTTTGATGTTAATTTTTAAAAAATATTTAATATTTAACATGGAGATCATGAATATGAAATAAATAAATACTATTGGACTATATTAAAAAAACATTTAGACCCTTAGTTACATTTGCTTATATATGAACCACCTATTTACATCCATCTTTAAGATGGATGCTTTATATAACTCTGGACAGCATATTGTACAAATACGATCCAGCCTACACTTGCTTGTTCTGAATAGAAATATATTGGTAGAATGCCGATCTTTGTACCGATAAATGCAACCATCACTACAACGAGGATAGGTTCAATGAGAGGTCATCCTAGGTGAAATCTACACAGCAACTAGCCTCCCAGTTGTATATCAAATTGCAGCACATATTTATATCCCTTTGGACCACGGTGAGACCACGTTTTGCATTTCTCCTAACCGGATTCCGACATATCACACCATGAAATAATGAAAATACAAAGATAAACCATGATTGAACTACCACAAATAACCTCTATATAAACCATCCAAACCTTCACTTCTCCTCACACAAAGATTGGAAAAAATAACTAAACATCCCAACTAGAGGCAGCATCATGAGTCTTTCTCTCACTCTTCTCTCCATCTTTCTCCTCATGTTGGTCATGGTGGAGTTGAGGTCGGCCTCTGGGGATGACCCCAACTTCATCAGAGCCTCCTGTCATCGCACCCTCTACCAAGCTTTGTGTTTCACCTCCCTATCTCCTTATGCTGCCACCATCCAATCGAGTCATAGGCAAATGGCGCACGCTGCTCTCTCTGTAGGTGTAGGGAAAGCACAGTCATCCTCGGCGGCTATGTCAAATATGATGGTGGGTTTGAGCAAGGATACGAGTAAGAGGGCAGCCGTGGGGGCAGTGAGAGACTGCATGGAGAACATGGCAAACTCCATCGACGAGCTCCAACAGGCAATCGCTGAGGATGAGCATCTGCCGAGCAACAGTAGGGCTACCGACTTTGGAGAGAAGATGAGCAATATCCAGACATGGGTGAGTGCTGCACTGACTGAGGATGATACATGTATGGACGGATTCAGGGGAATAGCCATGGATGTCGATCTCATGGCTCAGATGCGGATAAGTGTTTTAGGGGTCGCTCATTTGACCAGCAACGCCTTAGCTCTCATCAATGCCCTCAACGAAACCCCTTGAACACTCTCTCCCTCCTTGGAATGATAACTTATGGTTCTCAGAGAAAGGCAATATAGTCCATAGTTTTCGTGGATTAAGAGCCACTTGTTATGTATTATACTATTGAAGTGTATATGATTTCCAATTTCTTGGGATTAAGAGCCCTGTGTACTACAGTACTAAAGGGTATATGAATTAGAAGTTATTGGGTAATTTCATTGACTATTTCTTTTCTTCTTTTTTTTCTTTTTTTTTATTTGATATGTGATGGTGGGAATGGAGGGTGGGATTATGAATTGCCGTTTCCACCGGCCACCAGTGCCCCAACCTAATTCACAAAAACTAAATTCAGTTTTTTTTTTTTTGGTTTTTCACCACGGGACCTTAGATTGTTGAGATTCTCTTTAGCTTTTGATTTAAACTTTCTCAAAGGGCTTATGGGTTCTTGGCTAGGGAAGTGCAGTACCTTTGATGTGGCCTTAGCAAGTCATCATCATCACAACTTTTATTCAATTATTAAGGCTAACTATACAAATTTTTGTCCATCATTCTACTTTATTAAAGGTCATAAAGTCATAAATCCCATGTTTTTTCAAAATACTTGCAACCACGTGTTTTTTAGCTTATCCCGTACCCTTTTCTATCCTTATGTAACAAGTAAATTTTGTAAATTGATTTACGAGCAAAAGATAAAAAGTTAAATGGCTCGATAATTTTGGATTGGAAGACTGCAGATCAATTTAAGTATTGAGATTTCTTAGTTGATTATGGGGGTAATTAATATCCCATTGCATTACATCATGTGTAACTTGTGCTTTCATTGGATGAGGACATATTTGCCAATGGGTCATAATAGGCAATTTGGATAGCCAGCAAGTAGCAACAAGCATAGCCACATTGAGATGGGGCCCTTTTTGTGAATTGATTGGAATTATATAAGGAAACGTTATTCATGAGTCAGCAATGCAAGAGCCAGCTGGCTCACGTTGTAAAAAACTTATTCATGAGTCAGCAGATGCAAGAGCCAGCTGGCTTTTCCAAAAAAGAAAAAACACATTTTAAATATTAAAAAAAATTATTTTATCTTCATAATCATGATAAATTTAACCTAGATCATGATATTTAAGATTCTAGATTAAAAATCCATTTTTAAAATAGGATTAAGTGGAGTATGAGTTGGGTGACTTAAAAGAACCCATCCATTATCATTTATGGAAAATTATTTCATACGGGCTGGACCGTATTTCTACAATAGGTGATCCAGAGGTATAAAGCATCCATATTAAAGATGGATGCAAATAGGTGGTCCATCTAAAAATAAGTGTAATGGTCTAAATAAATGTTGTCTCAATATAATTATTATTTTTAGTTTCAAATTATTATTTTTCATATTCATGAACTCCATGTTGAATATTATAAATTCTCAAAAAATTAAGTTCAAATTATATTTAAAAAATATATTTATTTCCAAACCCACAGTTCTGCAGGATCCATGTTGGCTGCATAGAAACCGTGTCCATCATTTGTGTGTTGCTCCAGCTGGATTATAGTGTAGCTACTTCCTAGGATAAAAGATCTATCCATTGCTTTTGATGTGAAATTTCAGGATGCACAACAAATGAGTACTTGCAAAGAACCAAAATTTGGATCTGACCATACAAAAATTGGAAGATTTGGGGGAAGTCTTTTGATATATTTTTAAATCTTCAGTAAATAAAAAATGTAAAACTTGGTACTTTTGGAAAAAATTTCAACATAAGGATATTTTTTAAAATTATGAATATCAGGAGTTATATCTATTGAAATTCTGTACATTTTATGGCTGCTATAGGGATCCTTTTGAAAACGTTTCTGATATATTCATTTAATTAGTGATTGATTCACTTCACTTAGGTTTACGGCCGCAAACAAAAGACTTCAGCCACTTCAGGGGATGGGAAGAGAATCTGATAACATTGCTCAGTAGTCCTATCCAATTATAGTACAACTGAAATTTCTCCTTTTCAAAGAAGTTACCCTGAAAAAAAAATTGTTTTATTTTAGGTTCGAAGGGATCACATGGAATTTTGATGTAACACTTATTGCTGATATCGCAGAAGAGCCGCAGCCATTGATAACCATGTTGGATGGTTTGGGCAATATAAGTGGAGGACAATTTGAAAAGGACTGCGGAACTTGGAAAATTCAAGGAGATTGGGAAGAGGATTGGGATGAAACTTTTTCAGGGAAAATAAAGCCTTCAATTTATGTTGTCAAGATCAACGGAACCTATTATTTTCCCTTATACTTCAGTGAAAGCGAGTTCTTTGGTAGATAGTTTGTAAAATAAGACTGCAGGTAGGAATAGCTTGTGTAGTTATGGAATTGCTTGCCACTATAGATACTCCTTGTTAATACATATTAACGTTTTCCATTTTATGGTTATTGAATGTTTTTTATTAAAAAGAATAGATGGTTGCATGCAATGAAGCTGTGATCTTTTACGGTCTATTTGCTTTGAATGAGTGGTTAGTTGTTGTTGATTTACAGTGGACATGTTCAAGCTGTTGAAGGAATTCCAAAGCACTTGATTGTTGGACAAATTGTATGGGCACCACCATCTTTAATCAAACAAGTCAATGTCTGGTATTTTTTGGTTGGGCGCGCCAGAATATAATTCACACCTTGCCAAAAAGCTTGGGCTAAGATACTGTTATAATAGACCATGTTACTTTTACGCAGTTGAGGCTCCCTTTCTGCAACATAAGGGCGAAGAACTATAGTTGAAATGAGTTTATCTGCTTATTTCTATTTTTTTGTAGTGTTGATTATTTTTCTTTTCGCCTTTTTCAGTGACTTACGAATTCTTGTAACTGATCCCGGCTATTGCTTTCCAACCCAGCAATGACCCATCAAAGGCACACATGATAACAAGGGGGTTATGGAGTACCTTCCTTCCTCGCTTCAGGTATGATATAATGCAGTAAAGGCGTGTCTCTTTATTTCAGGAGGAATTTCTCTACTTTCATTTTTACAAATCAAATTGCTAGAGAACCAACAACCTAGGAAATTGGAATTTTCATTAATGCATCTCTATTTTCTGTCATCGATGCTTGGATTAATGTTGTACTCATAGAGATGTAGGCTTTCTTCTCTAGGTCTTGTATCCTTTTTATGGTTATTATTCTTGTGCCATGGATTCATTTGTGCTCTAATGGAATATTACAAGCTTGGATAATGTTTTTATTTGGGAGAAGACTTGGATGATGATGATAATGGAATATTTCAATTACCAAATAAAGACATTATCAAAGCTTGTAATCAACAAAGATTCCTTAGAAAAACATGTTTTCAAACTTGTATTTGCTAGGGGCTGAAAGATAGTTTTATTGCTAAATTTCGTTCTGACTGCTATTGGTTTCACTGAATCAGTATTTCCATTTGCTATTTTGTTCTATATCGGGGCAGATCAATATTTCTAACCCCTTGCGTATCGTTATTATATGTCTTTCTATTATGCATCTTTGGTCTACCTCTCTTGAATATTTATTTATGGCTTATTGAGAAAGCTTCTTGTTTTATTGCCCAAACCAAAACTTGTCCAAATTAAATTTTTTCACTTTGGGTGTGTTCCTCAACCTCTTGTGAAGCTCTCAAAGAAAATTTGGGTCAAAATTATTATTTTTTAATATTTTTAATCATTTTTTTGGTAAAACAGCGCGTTTGCAGGATTCTGGATCAAAACAGGTATTTACAGGGTTCTTGGTAGGCAGATTGGTTCTGGGTCATAGGGTAGGTTGTGTGGATTATAGATTTGGGTTTACTAAGATAAGTGTGGTCTTAAAAGTTCAGGCAACCATAGAATTTGTCAGATTTAAAATGGGGTGTCTACAACGTGTGGCACGTTTTCTCCAAGGTCACCTAGTGTTAGGCTTATTCTGCAGTGTTCCTTTAGTCTGGCGGCGTCTTGGGCACCAGCACGACTAGATTGTCACTGGCTCTCTTCTTATTTGTGTCAGGGATGTAAGTACGTTAAAAATGAGGTACAACAAGGATAGCCAACAAAAACCCCCTAACTGAATCTAGTAGACTGGGGCCCAAAGAGGCACCCCGCCTATCAAACAAGTTCTAAATCTCGGTGTAGCAGTTCATACATCCCATTACGGGCCCTCAATTGTTTATTTGAAGCGCAAACATCTCCTGAAGTGGAAAGGAAGCCCTTAAGCAAGGCCCCTACCAGAACACTGAAGATCAAAAGCCTGATTGATTGGAAAGAAAGCCCTTAAGCAAGGCCTCCGACTGCCAGACAAGCCCTAATTCTGACTAATTGGGTCTACACACCCTTAAGCAAGGCTCCCACTAGAAGACTGAAGATCAAAAGCCTGACCAATTGGAAAGAAAGCCCTTAAGCAAGGCCCCTGATTGCCAAACAAACCATGATTCTTACTAATTGGGTCTATGAGCCCTCAAGTAAGGCCCCCAGTTGTTGGAACAAAAAAGAACTCCTAAAGTGAGAATAAGTCCCTTAAGCAAGTCCCCCACCAGCAGCTCAAGTCTCTTCTCCCTCAAAAGTCTTCACGATTCAAGGTCTATAAGCCCTTAAACAAGGCCCCCAATCGTTGAACCACCTCGGTCATCCCCCAAAGAAGAAGCATGACACGATTTCCCTTTGGTGGTCATGTTGATACCTGTGGTCGAGAAGAAAAATGAAAGTCGGATGACTAATTTTGATTATGAATGTTGCCCTTCTCACTTCTCTCAAAGAACAACATTCAGTGGGGTGTAGGGTACTTTTTTAGACTCATACCCCCAGTGTGAAAAAGGAAGAAGCCTAGGCCTACAGGTACTAAAATACATGCGGACTACGAAAGCATTGCTGGAGTAGACCTTGATTTTAAAGTGAATTTTGAAAGGTATCAGATTGGTCCCAAAAAGTATGTGAGGGTAGGAATTTGACTCCTTAAGAACACCAGCAAGGTTTCGTTGTGATCTAACAAAGCTAAAATGGATCAGACAAAAAATCAAGCTTCAAATCCAGCTCCAAACATGTTAAAAAAGTGCCTCATAATTGTAGCCCTATTATCAGGGTCTTATATGGGTATCAAACTACTTCCATCAAATTCAGAAGATTCGAAAACCCCCAGATATCAAAATTCAGCTTATCCGAGTGCTTTTGGACCATTTTAGAACCAACTTACCCAAAAATGGTAGGTTTCACACTATTCTGATGTACCCTCGATAAACCTGTTTCCATTTTTGGAAACTGTGCTTTGTGAACTCGGGATCATCTTCCAAGAGTCATAACTTTTTTGTTTTAAGCTCAATCAAGCCCAAATTTCAAGGGGTACGTCATCTTGTCAATCGCACGTTTTGATATATGGCATGACCTGTGGCACAACTCGAGATGGAATAAATCCTAGAGAGAAGTTACATAAAAGAAATTCATGTTTTGCATATTTTTGCAAGAATGAGACCCCTTTAATCAAGTAGCCATATCATGAAACCTTGACCTCGGATTATCTTGAAAACAGGTCTGTTGCGATCGTGACGTCGAGGGCTTCGATTTGAAGTAAAGATCACATGTGATGCAAGACCAAAGAAATTTTACTTTTAGGTTACAAAATGGTACAATTTTATTGATTGGAATCCATTTTTTCAATAACTTCCCAATTCAAAGATAACGATCCAGCGACCAAATCGAGCCAGTTTTATCACAAAATCACTGTGGCAGCCTCCTCGACAATCTATGATGAATAGATAGACCTAAAACATCAAGAGACAGACAATATCGAGCATTCAAGATTGCAAGATTATCATATTTTGCTGGATTTCAAGAAGGGATTGAAACCTCGATTCAAAGATCAAATCATATGTAAAAATGATGGTCTCACCAAGACAGACACTCTTACGATATTATCTTCACCGAAAGGTTCCCGGAAGTGCTCAAAAAAGGCCTCAAACCATCACCATAGTCTATGGAGCCTTTTTGGGAACCATCCGATCATTTCCATAATTCTGGTGGGGGCAAAGTCATCATTTGGACCCAAATTCAAAACAAACGTAATATTTGACAACTTAACTTGCCTTGTAGTCATCAACCCCTGTTTAACCCTAAGTTGAAAATTAATGAAATGCATTGAGCATCCCTTTAGTTTGTGATTTTTTACTATATCATCTTCATCTCAAAGAGAGGAGAGAAAAATTTCACTCATTAACGATTGCCCCTAGAACCCCTCACTCCCAACCTAGAACTCTCCACTCTCAGCTTCCATAATCCTCATTTCCACATGCCCTAATCCCATCTTCTATAGTCCATACTCCCATACACCCTAGTCACATCTTCTGTAGTCCTTATTTCCATACATCTTAGGCCTATTTCCTATAGTCCCTAGTCCATAAACTCTAGTAACTACACCCTCACTTCCATACCAAGGACTTAAGCCATCTTGAAGAATACATCAAGAAGGCTAGGATCAACCTAGCCCCCGGTTTGAACCCCCGGTTTGGACCCACGGTCCACACTCGGTAACCAACCTTACCCTCTCATCTCTCTCTTCCTGTCTTCTCTCTCTCTTGGTTCTCTGTCTCTATCTCTCTTTCTCTCGATCTCGGACCAAGGGGCTAAGCCTCCGATACATCTCTCTCTTTCTCTTCTCACTTTTCTCTCTTCCTCTCTTCTCTCTCCCCTTTGGTATTTAGTCTCACTCTATCTCTCTATCTCGAACTGAGGGCTATGCCCCCGGTCCCTCTCTCTTTTTCTCTTCTCTCTTCCACTCTTCTCTTTCCCTCTCAGTTCTCTCCTTCTCTCTCTATCTCTCAGTCTCAGTCTCGAACCGGAGGCTAGGCCCCCGGTCTCTCTCTCTTTCTCTCTTTTCACTCTCTCTCGGTCTCGGACCGGAGCTAAGCTCTCAGTCCTTCTCTCTTCTCTCTTCTCTCTCTTCCTCTCTCTCTCTCTCTCTCTCTCTCTCTCTCTCTCTCTCTCTCTCTCTCTCTCTCTCTCTCTCTCTCTCTCTCTCTCTCTCTCTCTCTCTCTCTCTCTCTCTCTCTC
>NW_006499799.1:5536705-5557619 GCF_000471905.2 Amborella trichopoda
TTCTCTCTTCTCTCTTCTCTCTCTTCCTCTCTTCTCTCTTCTCTCTCTTCCTCTCTTCTCTCTCCCTCTTAGTTTTCCCTCTCTTTCTATCTCTCTCCCATGATCTCGACCCCCATCCCTCTCTTTTCTATCTTCTTTCTTCTCTCTCTCTTCTGTCTATCTTACCCCATCGGACAAGGGGCTAAGCCCTCAGTCCCCCTCTTTTCTCTCTTCTTTCTTCTCTCTCCCTTCTATCTGCTCCCTCTCTCACCCATCCCTCTTTCTCTCTTCTTTCTTCTCTCTTCTTTCTTCTCTCTCTCTTTCCTCCCTTCCCTCTCTCTTGTCTACCCTCTCAGATCGACGGTCTCTCTTACTCTCCTCTCTCTCTCCTACCCTCTCGGACCGACTAAGCTACCAATCCCTCTCTCTTTCTCTCTTTCTATCTTCTCCCTTCCTCTCTCCCTCTCTTCCTCTCTCTCTCTTGCCTACCCTCTCAGACCGGCAGCTAAGCCGTCGGTCCCTCTCTCTTTCTCTCTCTCACTCTCCTTCTCACCCATTCGATCGGACTATAGGCTAAGCCACTGGTTCTTCTCTCTTTCATGCTCTTTGTCTCTCCCTCACTCTCTTTCCCTCTCTCGCTTTCTCCTCCTCTCTCTCTCTCGATTTTCTCTCACTCTCTCTCTTTTGTTTTCTCTTTCTCTCTCGGTCCTCTCTTTCTCGCTCTCATTTTCTCTCTATCTCTCTGTTTTATGCTCTCTTTCTCTATCCCTCATCTTCTCTTTCTCCCTCTCGATCACCTTTCTGTCTCTCTTTCGTGCTCTCTTTCTCTCTCTCTCTTTTTTGTTTTCCCTCTTTCTCTCTCTTTCACACTCACTTTCTCTTTGTTCCTCGTCTTCTCTCCTCTCTCAATCACCTTTCTCTCTCTTTCAGAATCTCTTTTTCTCTCCCTTGTTTTCCCTCTTTCTCTCTCTCTCTTTCACTCTCTCTTTGTATCTCACTCTCCCATGTTTTTCCTCTTTTTAGTTCTCTCAGTCTTCTTTCCCTCTCTCTCTTTCTCGCACTATTTCTCTCTCCCCCTCGTTTTCTCTCTTTCTCTCTCGATCTTCTTTCTCTCTTTCTTTTACACTCTCTTTCTTTCTTCCTCATTTTTGCTCTTTTTCTCTCTTGATCTTCTTTTTCTCTCTCCCTCGTCTTCTCTCTATCTCTCTCTCTTTCGCATCTTCTTCTCTCTCTCAATTTTCTCTCTCTATCTCTCTCCTGATCTCTCCTTCGCTCTCTCTCTCCTGATCTCTCGTTCACTCTCTCTCTCATTCTCTCTTTCTTCCTCCCTCTCATTTTTCTTCTTCACTATCTCAATTACTCTCTCACTCTCCTTCCCCGTTGGTTCTATCTCTATCTCTCTCTCTCTTTCTCTCTATTTCCTTCCCTCTTTCACGCCCTCTTCTTCCCTCTTTCCCACTCGATTTTTCACTTTCTCTCTCGCTCTCTCTTTCTCTCACTCTCTCGGTCTTCTTTCTCTCTCTATCTCTCCCTCTCCCCCTCTCTTTCATGCTTTCTTCCCCTCATCTTATCTCTTCTTCTCTCATTTCTATCTATCATCCTCCACTTTTCTTCTACTCATATCTCTCGTCTTTCTCTCTTAACATTTATGCATATCACCCTCATGTCTCCCCTTTTATTCTTTTCATAAAATATTCTCTTATTATCATTTTTATTAATATTTTTATTATTGCTATTACTATAAGGCTATTTGTTAGTTTGACGACGGAAGGCTGTCGGATTGACAAATGGTCCTTTATCCCCCCCCCCCCCTTTTCCTTAAATGATCTTCATCCTTCCCCCCATTATACTCTCAATAAATCACCCATCTAACAACAAATTAGGGTCTTCCGACCCACTTCCTTGGCCATCTCATACATGTGTGTTCACAAGACGCAGAGTGCAGTAAGGGTGCCAAAGTCGAACCAGCCTCAAGCTAGGAGGCTTTCCGTCGTGATCTAAGAGTGCGTCCCGCAAGCCCAAACATCTCACGAACCCATTGTGAGGTCCCACCTCACATCCTCTAATTCTCTCTCGCTAATTGGTACCTACCCGCACGCACACCACATGCACTGCGGTTTCCGAGAGAGTGATCTCGGACTGGACCCCATATTTGGGTCCCCACTCACGATCTTTAACCTGCCAAGATTGAGGCCCAACCAACGTGGCATCCAAATAGGCTACATTTGTGGGCAAGGGGCAATGATGCACTCACTATCACTGGAAGAAATTTGCAAAGATTACATCATACAATGGCAAAAAAAATCTCAAATAGATTTGTCCTACATAATCTCACCATCAGTCCTTCTAATATCAAAGCAGGCTATGGTATAGTCTCGGTTTCCTCTATTCGGTAGGCGGACTAGAACTATAGAGTAGTTGAGAACACCTGTTGATTCACCTAGTATATTATTTTCTTTATTCGTCAATGTCCACCAATACCGTCGTCATAAAAAATTCTAATAAAATTTGGCCCAATATGAGGTCACAATGGTAGTAGAATTTATGCAAAAACCCTCAATTTCTTTCCTCCAAACTTCTCTATAATTTTTTTTATATTTTCTCTATGCAAAAATTTACTTTTATGGGCCTTCATAAAAGAAATATTTTTGTGATGAAAATACCAGTTAAGATAAGGAGAATGCCATATGGGAGTGATTTTGCATCGTGTCCCAACACTTCCATCCATCAACTAACCATTTAGGAAAATATTACAAAAACATATAAAATTTAAAACCTTAAACAAACGAAAAAAAGTTGCAGTGGCTTTCAAACATTGGAATATACCTTAAAAAAAGCCAAAAATAAAAAACCTTTTTCCCCCTTCCTAGTCCATCCGATGTTCTCCTTTACTCTCAACCAAAACATCTACCGAATACTTTACGCAGATAACCTGATTTAACCTCCTGTTGTTTTCTATTGCTTTGGGTGGACTAACTGAAACATTATAGACATGAAAATAAATAGAGAACACATTACTCCAACATTTCCAAATGGGGGATCAAGAAAGTTTCGTGCCCTTTTTATTACAGTCCATGCTGTCTTTACGCGGGCAGGTAGAATCGCGTAACCACTACACACATTCAAACAAACCTAATCTAACCCACATCCACCTCATGTGCGAGTACATGATCCTCAGGACAACGCTGTGCTTATACTCCCTCAGGTAAATTACCTCATCTCGAAGATTTTTGTACATATGAAATGTGCCATCGACATAAGAATAACTAAAGGAGTAATTCCCAAACAAAAAAAGGAAGTGGATTTTAAGTTCTCAATACTTCAGTCCTGCCATCCAAAAATTGAAACTTTTCTATGTAATATGGGTACAATTTTTTTTATCTTTTTTAGCACTTATAATGGGTATGAAAAGTTTTTTTTTGGATATGCTAATGGTGGGAATGGAAGGGTGGAATGGTATGTTGAGGCATCCCCCTTAACAAACCCCGCATCACCCCCGTTCTTGGGTATGAAAGCATTTATTTAATTTTTTTGAAAATAAACATGATTGCTTGGCCGAAGAGATTACATCCCCAAATTTTGCGGTCCTAGTACTGCTCCTATAGGGCCTTACCACATAGGAGGAATCCCAAAATGCTCCCAAGGGAGCATAAAATCTTTTTTAAAAAATAATTTAGCAATAGCAACCCCTCTTCGCTTCAAACTAACCCAATATTTCTAATCTAAACCACTATCTGCCATATTACACATTTAATAGATATACCCCGTCTTATATAAGCTCTCCTATCTTTCTGACATTTCAAACCATCATCTCTAGAGACATCGAGTAAAAGAGAAAAAGAAATGGTGAGCCCCCCTCAATCATGCACCAAGGCCTGCGCATTGTTAGCACTAGTGATGGCTACTACGTTAGGCCATGCGAGCTCCATTAGACACCTCAATGAGGATGCCAAAGCACCCCAAATTACACCAACTAAGGCAACAGCGGTAGCTCCACCCACCATTCCTCCACTTCTAGTACCTCATGGAGCAACAGATGTTGCTCCAGTGGCTCAACCAGATCACACGACCGCCAGACAACCGACACTCACTTTCTTCATGCACGACATCATCGGTGGCTCCAATCCCTCAGCTATTGCACCGATCATCACCGATCCATTCAACGATCCAATTCCCTTATCAAAGTCTGGTGGTACCATTCCCCCTGATGCAGGTATTCATATACCCAACACCAACCCTAAACCGTCGGCAACCGACAATAATCCTAATACTGGGTTTCTCTTTGAGGCTGGTCATGATGACACAACTACCCAAACTAATGGCATCCCTTGCGATTCAGTAATGGGACACCCTTTGCTCACAGCAACTGGTAGCCTCCAGCATGGGACGATCATGGTGATCGACGACAAGCTCACCATAGGGCATGAGTTCGGGTCCTTGGTAGTGGGAAAGGCACAGGGATTCTTTGTATCAGCCTCTGAAGATGGGAGTAGCCTTATGATCATATTAACAGCTTTGATGGAGGAGGGTGGGGAATATGGGGGTAGCATAAGCTTCTTTGGGGTGTATAATATTAAGGAGCATGTGTCTCAAGTGGCAGTGGTTGGAGGCACCAGCAAGTACCATGGTGCCAAGGGCTACGCGACGATCCAATTCCTTCCACCGACCGAGGACCACGCAATGGATGGTGTGCTCCAATTCAATGCATACCTCACTTAGTTCTTTTCGACCTCTTCAAAGCTTTTTTCTCCATTTCTATCTTCTTCTTCTCCATCTTCTTCTTCTGTGTTTTTTTTTTTTAACAAGCATCTGATCCTTTTAGTGTCAATGCTTCTCGCTTCTGACCTTATGAAATTCTCTGGCTTAGATTATCTTCCATCATCATCATGGAGCTTGGTTTTTCCACTTTCTACTCAACTTTTCTCTACTTTGCTTGGGAAGAAAATCTGGCATTGCATGCCTTCATCTTTTCTTGCGAAATATGGTGTGGTAAATGTTTTTTAAATCCCCCCAACTTCATGCAACCTGGAGAAATACTTGTTTTCTCATGAAAAGTGACAGGGATGGAATAGGTCCCCACAATACTTTACTAATGAAATGTTATATAATACAATAAAGCCTCACTGTAAATAACTTTGACCGATTGGGATGGAATTTACAACCAGAGCACGAGAAAGCATTGTTTTCCTTGGTCATGATCAATTCATAGATGGCACTAGGGGTGTTAATGGACAGGCCCGGGCCTGTTAACGGTCATGTAGAGGGCCTGTTAACCGGCTGGTAACGGGGCCATACAGGGCTGGGCAGGGCTTTTGACGGGCCGGCCTGGAAAAGGCCAGAATGCTTCGTTGGGTTCAATAAGGCATGGCCGAAACATAATCCGACCCATTTAGCATTTACTATAATGCCACACCTATGAAATAAGGTTGTTTCCTTAGGAGTGCATTTTTGACCTAAAAAGGAAAACCCTTTCTCCCTTTCTTATATTTTGTGACCCAAAGAGAGAGAGAAACTCACTTAAGGAACCTGTCAGCCCTTATATAGAAAGGCTTTTATATATGGGTGAAGGGCTAACACTTTCCTCAACAACTTGAGACCCATTTCAAATGGAGAGAGAGAGAGACCCATTTCAAATGGAGAGAGAGACCCGTTCACTTGGAGAGAGAGAGACCCATTTCACTTGGAGAGAGAGAGAGGATCAGCATGACTGCATGAATCTCTTTTGAATCGAGAAAACCAAGGAAATGGTAATAGTTTCATTGAATTTGAAGAGGACATAGAACCCATAAGAGCTTGGGTGAGTTCAATAGATAGTTTGTGGTTGAATCGAAGAAGCTGTGGTATTTGGCAGGGCCTGCTATATTCACATCGACATGTGAGTACTCGCTGCGTGCTATCACCCAAGAATTTCCAGGCCATTTGGGTACCCATGATCACTCTCTAAAACTCGCTCTCTAGAAATTTGCAGGCCATTTGGGCCAGGTCTTATTTGTCCATGGGTTTAAATTTGGGAAAAGTTTATATAAGGTTGCAACTTTAAAATATAGAATCACATATGCACCTCAAAAATCTATCTGGAACGTTGTTTTAATGTTGAAAAACCCTCTAATCGATCGCGATATTAGATCATCTCGGATATCGCGATGCATGAATATGAAAAAAAAAGTTTTTGAGTCACGAAAATAGTACATCTTGTAACACATTGTCTAGACCGTCAATTTTCAAGGATTTCATGTATTTATAGATCTACTTGATTTGAATCATTTTTGGAATTTAAAATTTTCTAATTACCTACGAAAATAGATTGTAAGATAATACGAAGTTTTTTTACCACAAAATTACATGTTATAATAAAATTTTAATGTGCACCTTAATTGGATTGTTTAAAGTTGCAACCTTATAGATACCGCACCGTTTAAATTTTTTTTTAAAAAAATAGCAAATTCTTTTTTTACTTACAACGAATTTTTTTTTTTTAAGGCCGGGCCTGAGCTGCGCCGGGACAAGCCCAATAGGCTTAATGGGCCTTTCTGGGCCAAGCCATATTCCATCAATTGGGGTTATAAATTTTCTAAACAATTGGGCGCTTTAATTTTCTAAAAAATAATAAATAAATTTTTTTCCCTTGCAAGAAAAGCTTGAAGAGAAATATTAAAAATAAAAATAAAATAAAATAAAAAAGGCAATGGGCTTTTATGGGCCAGACCTTATTCGACAATGGGAGATTCAAATTTTCTAAAACAAATAATTTAGCAAATTTAATTTCCCTTGTAATAAAAGTTTGAAGAGAAAGATTTAACCAAAAAAAAGACATCGGGCCGGAGTTGGGCCTTGTCAGGCTTAATGGGCCTCTTCTAGGAGGAGCCTTATTAGCTCTTTTTTTTATTTTTTATTTTTTTACAACAAAAGTTCGCAGAGGATAATTTTCCTTTTTTTTTTTCAAAAAAAAGGTTTGGCCTAAGTTAGGTCAGGTCAGGCCAAACTTTGCATAAAGTGTCGGGCCTAGCGGGCCAGGGCCAGGGCCGGGCGTCTATACATTTGAGGCCTATCTACAAGCCGGGCCCGACCGGGCATGGCCAGGTCAATCCTGGGCTTTATCGGGCTCCTGATCAAACCAACCCTGGCCCTACCCATTGCCCACCCTACATGGCACTCCTTTATATGCAAGTCAGTGTTTGAAAACGCGTCCACCCAATGGGAAGCCTGCCTCAAGGGCCTAGGGCTAAGAGAGCTCTAGGGACCCGCTTATATGGCTAAGGTGCCACCTAGTCAAGCGACCAACACCTTGGCCAAAGGCTTTTTCTGGCATTGGATGAACGTCAAGAAAAATACGATGAACAAGACAAAAAATGAGAATCCCATAATTGCAATCCAAATGGGATTGTATATTCCCCATAAAATTTATAAGAAAAAGATCTCCTTATTTCCTATTTTTAACTTTCATATCTATGAGACTTAATAATTGAAAATATTATTTGTAAGCAAAAGGTCTCCCTGTTTTCTATCTTACAACCTCCTCGACCCCTTTGATCATAAATTTTTACCCAAAAAAACACTAAAATGACACCCTACACAAACTCTCTCTCTAAGACTCCATATCTCTTTCTTCGCTTCTCGATAAGTTTACCAGCCAAGGGGTTTAGCTTGAGCTCGAATACGAGCACACCTTCTTATGTGTGAGAGATGGAGTTTTAGAGAGAGAAAGATAGAGTGAGATGGAGTTTTAAAGAGAGAGATGTGTGAGAGATGGAGTGAGAGAGAGATGTGTGAGAGATGGAAAAGCTGAGCCAATCGTGTTTGATTAGCTTAGAATTGATATTTCCATTGGAATTGAGATTTTCATGGGATTCGTCAAAGGTCATTTTAAGCCTAAATTTTCAAAATGTCAATTCCACCAAAATAAGTGGAATTGACATTTCATGGAAGTGATCCATTTTGCTGTTGAAGAACAAAAATAATATTAAAATTTTAGAGAGAGAAACTATATCAAGTTTTAAAGAGAGAAAATATATTAAAATTTTAGAGAGGAAAACTATATCAAATTTTAGAGAGAGAAAATATACGAAATTTTTGAGAGAGAAAATATACAAATTTTTTTAGAGAGATAAACTATCTCAAATTTAAAGTCTTAAGGAGACCATATTAAAATTTTAGAGAGAGAAAGTATTTCAAATCTTAAATTTTAGAGAGAGAAAGTATCTTAAAATTTTAGAGAGATAAACTACATTAAATTTTAGGGAGAGGATCTACTTAAAATTTTTTGAGAGAAATATCTCAAAACATTTAGAGAGAAAACTTATTTCAAATTTTAAGTTTTAAAGAGAGAAAGAGAGCATATTAAAATGTTAGAGATTAGAAACTATATCAAATTTTCGATAGTGAAATTACCAAAATATTTTAGAGAGAAAAACTATCTCAAATTTTCAGTTTTAGAGAGAGAAAGTACATTAAAATTTTAGAGAGAGAAACTACTTGAAAATTTTAGTGAGAGAAACTATCTCAAATATAAAATTTTAGAGGTAGAAAGCATCTTAAAATTTTAGAAAGAATAACTATATCAAATTTTAGAGTGAGAAAGTACCTAAAAGTTTTTAGAGAGAGACTATCTTAAAAATTTTAAAAAGAAATTATCTCAAATTTTAAGTTTTGAATAGAGAAAGTACCTTAAAAGTTTAGAGAGAGAAACTATATCATATTTTAGAGAGAGAAACTACTATAAATTGTTTAGAGAGAGAAACTATATGAAATTGTTTAGAGAGATAAACTATCTCAAAAATTTTATAGAGAGAAACTATCTCAAATTTTAGATTTTAGAGAGAAAGTATCTCAAAATTTTAGAGAGAGAAACTGCATCAAATTTTAGAAAAAGAGCATATAAACTTTTAAGGGAGATAAACTATTTTGAATTTTAAGTTTTTGAAAAAGTGTGTATTAAAATTTTAGAGAGAGAAACTATCTCAAAAATTTTAGAGGGAGAGAGAAATAATTTGCATTTCCAAAAAAATAATATTCCAGACAATCCAAACAGGGAATTTGCATTTTCTTGATTTCTACGAGATGCAATTCAAACAAGGAATTGACATTTCCAGAAAATCTCAATTCCATAAAATCCCAATTTAAAGATTGACTTTTATCAGGATTGAAAAATCTAGGGATCCAAACGGGCCCTTAGATAATAGTCTAGAATTGGGTGAGAATCAAATTTTGGAAATAGAAAAAATTAGTTTCATGATTTATGGAACTTGTGGGAAACCCTTTGTATATAGACTTGTTTTTTAGTTGAATGAAAATAGAAAAATAGTGTGAAAGTTGTAGAGAGAGAGAGAGAGAGGGAGGGGTTCATAGGAGCTAAGGTAATTTAGGAGCTCTGCTTTGGCCATAGCATCTCCTTCTTGTTTTGGGTTTATCAATATATATTCATTTATTTGGATATATGTAATTTTTTAGTAATTTCCTCGAGTGCTGTTATGAATAAAGATCGCCCCGATGTGACTTACTTCCTATCGTTATTTTTCTTTCTAATTAATTTAAAAAACTCCTAAAGTTTGTACTCCTAAGGGTTGGTTCCACTTTCTTCTCCCATATCCCATTTTTTAAAACACCTCTAAATTTCCAAGAAAGTCGTAAGTTATATTGATTCCTGTGGCCATTATAATGTAGGTGCAAAAACTAGCTACTCGATAAGCTTTTGCCTAATTTTTTTTTTTAAAAAAAAAAAAAAAAAAAAAAAAAAAAAAAGAAAAAAGTATATCTAGCATTTCCTCCAACCCCTTCTTGCAAAAGGCATATCTAATATATACCTAACGTATAAATATATTAAATAGGAAAGTATATAATGAAACTATTTATCTTGGAACAAGATGGTCATAATTAATCTACTATTGAATGTGAAATTGTGAAATTGGGTATCTATATTTATTTTATTGATCAAGCTCAAAGTTCAAAAAAAAATTTATGGAACTATTGTGAAACACCTAAACTATCATATTTCACATCCGATGGTTATAACTAATTATAACCTCACATTTAGTTATAACTAATTATAACCTCCCTATACCAAAAGTAAGTGGTCCCATTGCATACGATCCCATATTAAATTCACATTAAACGGAAAGCCATTCACTGTAGATGCCCAAGAGCCACTTCTAATGTTTCAAACTTTCAATTCTGGTAAATTTTCATTTTATCTTTAAAAACCTTTTCAATCCCCTCTTTCACCATTAAAAAACAAAAGATGAAGGAAAACATGAAGCCACAAACAAGTCTTATCACTCCAGCACAACATCAAACATTACAAGAACAGCCTTCTAACCATTAGCACAATGCACCACCGATAGATGCCACACCCAAATCTAAGAAGCCTGACGCCCGGACCATAACTAGTGCTGCATGAGGTAGACTGTGAACTGGAGGAGTGTCTCGACACCATCGGTTGCGTGATCATCGGCCGGATGGAGAGACTGCACAGTCGCGTAGCCCTTGGCGCCCTGGTACTTGCCGGTGCCGCCGATGACCGCTACATAAGACTCATGAGCTACAGTGCGGTGCACGCCAAAGAAGCATATGCTATCCTCATACTTCCCTCCCTCCTCCAACAGTGCAGTCACTGCCATCGTGTGACTGCTCCCGTCTTGGGAGCTTGCTACATAAAAACCTTGTGCCTTCCCCACAACTGATGATCCGAGCTCATGGCTCTCTGTGAGCTCATCGTCAATTACGG
Organism: Amborella trichopoda; assembly: GCF_000471905.2. Next base: position 5,547,405 of record NW_006499799.1, read on the forward strand.
TAATCGTGCCAAACTGGAGGCCTTGGACAGTCGCCCCATTGGGCAGGTTGGAGGCTGTAACAAAGGGGATTGAGCCAGTTGGGTTGTTCCCGTTCTGAGCGACGGTGCCCCCGAGACCGGTCACTAGGGGCAGTCCACCATTCATATTACCATTGGTGGTGACAGGTAGCGCAGGGTTGTTGTTGTTGGGGATGGCAATGCCTCCATTGATGGGCAACACGCCATTTGCCTTAGCAAAGGGCAACTGGCCGTTGACCACGTTGGCTACGATTCCAGTGACAGGCCTTGTGGAGGGGTGGGTGCCTCCAACAATGTCATGCATGAAGAAGGTGATCGGGTGTTCGGCGTCTACCGAAATTGGCTGGGCTGCTGAAGCAGCACCTGTCGGGACAGGCTGGGCCACCGGAGCAGTGATCATCGGGATTGGCTTGGCCAATGTGGTGTCCGTAGGGATCGGCTGTGTCACTGGAGGAGTGTCAGTCGGGACAGGCTGAGCCTCTGGAGCAGCTCCTGTTGGGATCAGTTGGGGCACAGGGGAAGGAGTAGACAAGGTAGCCGGGACCGCGGGAGTTACAGTAGAAGGAGTAGATACGGTAGCCAGAACCGCAGGAGTTGTCGTAGCAGGCAAAGTTAGCGCCGGTGCCAGTGCTCCAGGCGCAATCGCTGCCGCCGCAGGGGTTCCCTCGTCTAAGATCCTTGCAGAGATGGCGCGGTCCAACACAATGGCCACCATCAATAGAAAAGCTATCTTGAGGAAGGGAGAGCACTTGGGGTTGGTCATCTTTGGCTCAAAGAAGGGGGGATAGGAAGGCAAGATGTGTTCGATGTTTTATGGTGTGAAGGACTTGGTGTGTATATATATATATGCATATAACTTATTTGTAGTGAAGTTGTTAATATTGGAGTTGTTTGATGCATGGGAGACAAGAGGTGGTGGAGTGGATTACAAACTACTTACCTTTTCAAGAATAGGGGACTGGTATGTTGCTTGTAATAAGATTAACAAAAGCAATTCCATGTGTTTGGATCCTCTCCTAACTGAGGATGGATAATAAATAATGATGAAGTAGTAAGTAACCAATATGGGTGCGGTTTTTATAGAGCCGAGGCTCTAAACAATCAAATTAGAACGCACCTTCAAATAGTGTCGAGAAATATGGTTTCAATACTAAATATTTTTGTAATAGCCTTGAAATATATTTTTATGTTTAATTATAAAATTTAAAGATTCAAAAATAGTGTAGATCGAGCAGATCTATGAAAATCTTGAAAATTGACGGACAAAAAATGCATTACAATATGCATTATTTCCAAAATTGAAATTCATTTTTTCTCATGTCCGTCCATCTTGATGCCGAGATGATCAATTTGATGATATTTGAGCATCGAAACAACCTCTTCTAATGAAATGTTTGAGGTAGACTCTAATTTATTTGTTTAGAACCCAAGCTCTATATAACCTTTTCCCAATATTTTAAACTCTTATCTAACCAACCCACAAAAGCAACCTCTGAATGGGGGCCTCTACGCTTACCGTGCCTTTCTGGCTTCTGGATTGGATTTTCTTCCAGGTCTCCAAAATAGTCATGGAGTAAGGATTTGGAAGACCCATTGCGGGACCAATTTATGCTCTTGGTCCCACCAGCAAAATACTCTGTTGCGGGGGCGGGCTGGCCCACGGGCTTTTTAGTGTGGGCCTTACTTCAGCAGGGGTGGGCTGGCCCACGGGCTTTTTGGTGTGGGCCTTACTTCAGCAGGGGTTGGTCTCATAGCAGGGCCCATGGGCCAGGTTGCATAAGGTTGCAACCTCAAACAATCAAAGTAAATGTACCTCCAAACTTTGTTATAAGATCCAATTCTGGCGTCAACAATTTTGAGGATAACTGGAGAAGCCATTTTCATATCTAATTATAAAATTTAAACTCCTAAATTAGTTCAAATCAAGCAATATGAAATGTTGAAAATAGACGGTCCAAGTGATGTGATGCAAGATGTACTATTTTTGGGAGTGAAAATCTTTTTTTCTCTCATATCCATACGTTTTGATGTCAAGATCATCAATTATATGATTTTCCAGCACCAAAATAGCGTGTTCCAATGGATTTGTGCAACTTAGTTCTACAATTTAAGGTGTCAACCTTATATAAAGGCTTTTCATGCATAAATGAAAAAAGTTTATAAGGTTTCAACCTTATAGAAATAAGCCCCACCTCAATAACTAACCAAAAAAAGTTGTTTTGGTGTTGAAAATCCTCTAATCATGTCGACCTTGATATCTATGTATGTGGGAAAAAAAAAGGATTTCAAATCTCATAAATAGTACATATTGTAATGTATTATTATCTGGACCGTCCACTTCCAGATTTTAAAGTATTTGTAAGTTTGCTTAATCTATACTATTCTTGAATTATACGGAAATAGATTTATAGACCATCATACGGATTTTCGGCATTGAACAGCAGCATTTGACATCATTTTGAAGTGTGTCTCACTTTGATTATTTAAGGTGCCAATCTTATACACGGCGACCCATTTGTAAGGTTTCTCAATCCATATCTCCAGAAGCCCTAGATCGAATGGGTAATAGGATGGCTTCCATGTGGCCATCCAATTTGTGAGGGACGCATATGATCATTTCCCATATATGTAAAGTATTTACTAAAACATTTTTTAAAAACAAGTAAATTATTAACTATACATTTTTATTATTTGCATTTGGCCCCAACCAGCCTTGCTGAGCGTGATTTTAGAGGCACAAGACGGCCTTGGCCCTCTACTATGAAGCCGGCAGGGACAGGCTAGGCCTAAAACAATATTTAAGCCTAAGCTGCGTTGGGCGTAACCATCACCATTTCGGGCCTCGCATGTTAACACAACTAAGTGTAGCATCATAAAATAAAAAAGAAGAAATTGTTTCTTACGATAAATATGATGCTCCAAAAAGATTATTGCTTCATAAATGATCCTCGCCTGTATATTTCATAGCCATCCAATATAGAGTTTTAAGAGCTCAATATTTTTTACTTTTTTCTCTCTGTTTAAAAATGGAAAAGTATACAGTGAGACTATTTACTTTTGGCATAAAGTGGTCACAATTAATATTGACCATTAGATGTGAAATTAGGTGGTTGTATTTATTCCATTGATCAAGCTCAAATGTTTAAAATTTTTTTTCGAATTTTGAAGCGCAACCTAGCTATCATATGTAACATGAGATGATTATAAGTAATTGTGACCTCCTTATACCAAAAAAAGTAGATGTACAATATGCTTTCCAGTAAATCTTTTGACCTCCTTATATTCTTTCCAGTAAATCTTTTCAGAGAGTAGATATATATGATGCTCCTTCCCTTCGACATCCTTTTACCGCACAAACTTTGCTATATTTCTGAAATTTTGATACCTTTTACACAACTTTATCTGAATTGTGACACCCCATGTGTCAACACTTTTGACGCTTATTAACTGCCCCAACACCCGAGATTGACACGTGGATTGACTGATACCGATGTCAAACTGGTTGTCAAAAGTATTGGCTTACGGGTAATGTATGGAGACATGAATATCGAGTGTTTTAGGTTGGTGAAGAGCATCCTACCACCTCAAGTCAAAGCATTCAAAAATTGTTTTTGAGAAGAATTCAAATCTTTATCAATCAAAGACTGAAAGAAAATTACAGAATCCAAAACCAAAGTCTCAGTCAAAGCGAACCCATCTTTAACAAGATAATCGGCCACAACATTGGCCTCACGAAATACATGCACAAAGGAAAAAGCAAAAAACCTATATAAATCCAAAATCTGCATCAAAGAAGACCTCAATTCCCAAGGTGGATTATGAATCCCATTACATCACTTAATGACATTCATCGAGTCTCCTTCTACCACACAAAATTGACCCACCCTTCTTTTCACGAAGAGTTTTAAACCATGAAGTAAGGCCATCATCTCTAGATAGTTAGCCGTTTTTTCCCCTAATGGACCTGCATAAGAAAAAACAACATTACCATTCCAATCTCTCGCTACACATCCAAAACCAATAGGCCCTGGATTCCCAAAGGAGCTGCCATCAAAATTAAGCTTAGAGGTCCCTACCAATGGTGGCATCCATCTACCCTTCGGGCTGCTCTTGAATGTGCCCATCCGGAAAAGATTTGCTAAGTTTCTCTTAACATCCACTTCAAACACATCAGACCCCACCTTCGTCACAAAGCAAGAAAGAGAAATAGAATGTCAATTTTTTTCCAAGACTCTCTCCATTGGCAGGCAGATACCATAAAAAACACAACGATTTCTTTCCTTCCTAACTTCCCACAAAATCAGACCCCTCGCAATCTGCAAAATAACCGCTCCAATTTTGGGAAGCCAGTTGACCGACAAGTTTGAGATAACCCCTATTACCTCCGTAGGCATCACCATCGCGACCCCCAGTTTATCAAAACACCATTGCCATATTTTAGAGGTAAAAGAACACTGAAGAAACATATGAGGACCTGTTCAGCATCATCCTTACACAACAAATAAATATTAAGCAATATCCTACCTCTTTTAATGAGATTGTCAATAATGAGTACCTTATTTTGCACTACCAACCATTGAAAGGCTTGAACCTTCAAAGGCAACGACCATTTCCAAAGGGCAACAATTTCAGGCATAGACCATCTCCATCGGTCATGGAACAAAAGTTTATACATAGACTTCACCGAATATAGCCCATCTGAATCAATATTCCAGATAACTACATCTGAGGCATGCTGTGGAATAAAGACTTCTTGAAGGAGAGAAAACAAGCTCACATACTCCCGAAAAAGCTGCTTAGAGATCCTATTATAAGGCAAAACAATATTTCAAAAAACCTGGACTCCTCTGCATTCATAATGATCAGCAACAACAGTATTGGGGTTATGCATGCGCTATGAAACTGATGGAAAGAGATATTTATGTGGAGAAGACCCCACCCATTTATGGTGCCAAAAGGATATATTACATCCATCACCCAGACACCAACGAATATATCTATGTATCAAGGATTTGCAAGAATTTGTGAACCTCCAGCAATATGACATATCCCTAGTGCCATTCCGCGAACCAACCCACATTTTAAATCTATCATCACCATACTTGGCAGCAACTCAATACCACAACTGGTCTTTTAGGTTCAGGCTTCTCCACAACCATTTACAAATTAGAGCCTAGTTGACTAGTTTGATTCTTCTTATACCCAGTCCACCCTCCTTTCTATGTGTGCAAATTCTATCCCAATGCAAAAGATGGAATTTTTTTGAATTTTCAAACAAACCCCAGAGAAAATTTCTCATCAACGCTTCAATTTTCTTAGCCACCCTAGGCGGAATTTGCAACAAGGACATCTAATAAATAGGTAAGTTAGATAAACATGCTTTAATCAGGGTGATCATTCCTCCCAAAGATAGATATTTGTACTTCCACATATCAAGCTTAACTTGTATTCTTTGAATCACTTTATCCCATACAGCCAAAGGTAATTGTCCATCTGAAATTGGTAAGCTCAAATACATAATTGGGAAGCTTTCCAGCTTACAACCCATCTTCGCAGCGATCTCAGAAAGCAAAGTCTCACCACAATTAATACCTACCACAACAGACTTCCCAAAATTAACCTTGAGCCCCAACGCCATTTCGCAACAGCTCAAGAACATTGCAATATTAGCCACCTAATCGAACCTAACCTGACAAAAAGCATAGTATCATCAGCATAATGCAAATGTGAGATACAAGGACCCCTAATGGGCAATTGGAAACCCACAAAATGACCACAAGCTACAAATGGTGATCACCCTGCAGAAACCGACTGAAACATTCTGCATAAATGGTGAACAAGAAAAGGGGTAGGCGATCACCCTGCCGAAGACCCTTGGAGGAGAGGAAAAACCAGTCAGGCTCCCCTTGAATAAAATAGAGAAGTGAGAAGATGACAAACAACCATTTATCCAAGTTCTCCACTTCTCACCAAAGCCCATGTTTTTCATGATTTCTAACAAAATGCTCCATTCCACCCTATCATAAGCTTTTTTCATATCCAGTTTAATCACAACCCTAGCTTCACCACTCAGAATTCTAGAATGAATGCATTCCTGAGCAATCAGGACACTATCAATTATCAATCTATCCTTGATGAATGCAGACTTTTGTGATGATGTTAGGTAGGACTATTTTAAGACATTCCGCCAGCACCTTGGCAATAATTTTATAAAACCTTGAAAGTAAACTAATGGGTCTTATATCACCAAGGCCTACAGTAACCAACCTTTTAGAAATAAGCACTCTATAGGAGGAATTAACCCCCCTGAATAGATCACCTCTTCTCATGAAATCACAGACCATATCAAACACCTCCCTACAAACCAAATTCTAAAATTTATGAAAAAAGAAGAAGGGGAACCCATCAGGGCCTGGTGCCTTATCACTAGGGAGGGCAAAAACTGCTTTCTTCACTTCTTCCATGGACACTTCCTTCTTAAGAAAAGCTACCATACCAACCATCAGGTACTTAAAACCCACTCTAGCTAAATGCGGGGTGACCCCACCTCCATAGTAAAAGCATCTTTGAAGTTGTTAACCACCGCGTCAGCCATCCCATTTCCATCCTCAGGATCAATTCAATTAATCAAAAGCCTAGAGACATCATTCTGACATCTCCTAGCATTTGCAATGGCATGGAAGAATTTAGTATTTAAATCACTTTCCTTCAACCATTTGATCCTGGAGCTCTGCTTCCAATACATCTCATCGATCCTGCGAAGCTCCTGTAATTCAATTGATTTAGAGCATCTCTCCAAGACCTACTTCTCAAAGATAACTCCTGAGATCTAGACGCAAGCATCCAAATCTACTAAGCACTTTACAACGTCATCAATTTTATATTTCACATGATATCTCTTATCACTCCGCCAAGCGATAAGCTTGTGCTTAACACTTAAAAGCTTCTTGTGGAGTTGAAAATCAACAGAGCCAAAATAGATAGAGTTCTCCCAAGCACTTTTAATAAAATCCACCACTCCTTTTTCAGCCAGCCACTCTACTTCAAAACGTATTTGGGACTAGTAGGAATAACTTTCGAGCACAGGAAAATGGGAGTGTGGTCAGAAGAAAGTCTAGGTAAGCCCTTTACCGCTGCAAGGGGAAAGAACTCTGACCACTCTGCAAACACCAAAAATCTATCTAATTTGGACATTGATAAGTTTGAGGCACTGCCATTAGTCCAAGTGAAAGATATGCCAGAAATGGGCAGATCTAGCAGAGCATGAGACTCAATAAATCTATTAAACATGCGCATGGAAGACGTAATCGGTCCACCATAGCTACTTTCATCAAGCCATCTAATGAAATTAAAATCCCCACCCAAACAAATAGGAAAAGAAAAACTCCTAATGAAAGTAGATATATCATTAATAAAAAGTTCTTTTTGAGGCAAAGCATGAGGACCATAAACATTTAATAAGCCCCAATGAAAATCAATACCCGGCCCCACAAAACCAGCCATCAGAAAATTATCCTTTTTAGCAGAGCAAAAAGACTGCAAAACAGTGGGATCCCACAAAATCCATTGCCCCACAAAAGCACCCACATAATCAACACCCAGAAAATCCACAAATCCAAGACCCCAAACTTCCCTAACACCAAAGATGGTGGGACTAAGAAGTTTAGTTTTCTGTAAAATCAAAACAGTAGGCTTGAAACGAGACACCAGAAACCGAACATCTTTCTTGTGATTGAGGTCACCTAGACCTCTAACATTCCAAGACAAAATATTCATTAGAAAGGAGAAGAAGAGCATGAACCTGGTTCACCCCTACTCGCACCAAAGATAGCTTATTCAATAGCTCTCTTCAAGTCATCGTCTAGAGCTTCCTCCACATCCAAAGAATGCCTCGAACTCGCCTCAATAACCTGGTCATCAGAAATAACGATACCTCTAGCTTTCGAAGGAGCATGCACCATTCCCCGAGCCTGCAACCTTGTCGAGGACCTATTACCCTTCATGGGGGACTTGCCCTTGGATTTAAATTTATGCACACCAGCCACCGGAGTCTGAGCCGCACTTGTCAACAAATTGGGACTTGCACCCTGCTTCGTTAGTTTTTCAGCTTTATTTTTTGCAATGATCTCTTTAAAGATAGCTCCGATTGGGACATCAAAGACCATACCACAATCTGAGACCATGGATGAGATTATCTTCTCTTCCTCCCCGCTCTGCACCTTAGCTTCAGAGGATACGTTCCCAAAATCACCATCTGGCGCAGAAGGACTAACCCCATCCAACGGTGTAGCAAAATAAGGCGCAAAAGCAACAGCGTCTCCTCTTAGCGAATAACCTTAAGAGGGGTGGAGATTGCCACTTCCACCAAGGCGTGACCATGATCATCCACAAACGGTCCATTCTCTTCAACAGATTGAGAATCTAGTTCCACACAAGCAAGACCAATTTCAGGAACTATTTCCCCCTCCTCAAAGTCACAAACACCTTCATTCTCATCAACGATCACCATCGCTAAAGGATCGACCACCAATAGATTAAACATCGGCCTGGGAGACGAATGAGCCTTTCTTGCAGCACTGCGATGGAACAAAGGGTACATCTTGGCAACACCAAACAGCAGAAGATTGAAAGCCACCACAGAGGCTTGGTATTGACCTGCAACCACCACCGCCAATAGCCACAACACCAGGCTATGGGAGTACTTGTAAAAAGCCACCTTCTTACCAACAACAGGAAAGGGAGAAAGAGGCGGTGCCTTCCCAAATATGGCAAGCCGTACCGTAACACTTGGGATCTTCACACACCCCGTCCCTGAAGGTGGCTCCTCGGGACACAGCATTGACGAATGATCCATCACGACCATTCCCTCGTGTGGTCCCACAGGATCCAAACCTTCACATAGGCCCTCACTGTGTGAACCATCGACACTGTTCGTAACCGAAGCCATGATTTTTGCTATAGGGGAAAACACCCACCGAAATCCAACGTCTGATGATTTTCAAAATTTGAAACTCCCTCCTAATATTCTTAAGATGGCGGAGTCTTTTTCGGATGGGAACAAGCTTATCACGACCTCATGGAAAATCACATTTTTTCGTTGACCGTCATCGGACCTTCTGCCATGCTCCAATGTCCCCTGCAATTGGCAGCTGTGACTCTCTATGATAGGATGAGAGTTAGGAGTGTATGTGTTTGGGAGGTCGCACCCCCAAAACTTATATGAGGCACTACTCATTGGGACCCCTTTGGTAGTGTAGCGTTCTCTCGCCATAAGGCCAATTACGAGGTATGTGTTTGATAAGGTTAGTGCCTATCAAAAGCCCCAAAGCAAGCTGGGATTGTGTGCGTGTGTGAGGCAATATGCAATAGATTCACCTGTTAATGGTGCCTCTCTCCTGATTGTGATGATAGAGGTTCTACATATCAAGATTTGATTGACACGATAGGTAGGATTTCTACTTTAGAAGTTAGTTTAGTATCAGAATATTAGGTTTAGGATTCCTAGGAAATTTGAATAGAAATACACTCTAAGTCATACTTATCAAGAGCTAGCATCGAAGGAATTCATAGAACTTTAGAAAATACGGTTTCTCTTATGCAGCATCAGATAGAAAATTATAATATACACAAAACGTCAGTTACAAGGAATAATTGGACTCATCTGGTAAGTCGGTGAGATATGAGTGGACCTATTCGATACGTCGATAAAGATTAAGTAGACCCATCCAGGACGCTAGTGGGGTATATAGATGACCTACTTGAGATGCCAGTAGGGTACTTTGTGAAATCCTTTATATCATGTTAAACTAGGCATTTCTGTTAAAGGAAATATATATGCATTTTCTCATACTGGTTCAATATGCATTCAAATCTTTTGAATTATGTTAAATTGTGTGTTTCTAAATTTGAAATTGTTCTCCATGTATGCTCTTCCTTATATTATGCATTCGTTTAAAAAATATTTACACTCTCCAACCATGATTTTTAAGGATAACGATGGTCACTTACTGAGTAGCCAAACTCATCAAGCTATTGTGAATTTTTTTCAGAGTAATTGCAGCCGTAGTGTTCGTATGTATAACATGAGTAGCATGGAAGAAGTTTGTAGTCATGGATAAATTCACCTTTGTAACTTTTGTCTATCAAAGTTGTATATATATATATATATATATATATATATACTATCTATAGTTATTA
>NW_006499799.1:5568783-5586744 GCF_000471905.2 Amborella trichopoda
ATACAAAAAACTTTTGAATGGAAAATTTGTTTTGGAGCAATATATAGTAAAATTTTCGAATTTGTTTTGCTCCCTAAGAGTAGAATGTCACATCTCTAGAATTTTAGTGTTATAAAACTTGGGATGTGACAAATATGCTAAAAATTCTAATCAAATATACGACAAATAATTAATTACAGAAATATTTTGCAAACAAATCAAAGTCTATCAAATAAATTTATCTCAAAAAACCCTCCCAATCGCATCCCCAATATAACCGAAAGCCATGTTAAATACATCTTTTGATGTCAAACTTATGTCTTTGACGTTAAATGTGAGCCATACAATGTCATGCTTAGCTGAAAATGGATGGCAAATGGTTAACTGCTTACCTCACTTTCATATTGTACATGCAAACCTGGTGATGGAGGACCATGCTATTATTCAGTTGAGCATAAGGATGAATAGCATGCTAAAAAGTAAGTTTCCTTACAGATGAAAATATAAGTTACCATTTCATCAAGCACATAGTAAGTTACCAAAAAAAAAAAGAGAGAGGAGAGAGAAGGGGCTTAGATACAAAAACAATTAACGTGTTGCAACAAGAAAGAGGATGAGAAGCGCAATTGGTACATAAAACTATATTAAAGACTCCCTAGATTACTAAATTGCAAGAAGCTGTTACTAAAGAAATTTTCTCAATACATCATACATGTGTTTATTCACTTAATCAGCTTTTTTTTGGTGTTGTTCCTCTCGCGTTGTTAACACTTATCCAAAGTTTTCAAGAAATGGGTTTTCATGTATGATAATTTCTCGGCTAAAATTGTATAAATTTAGGAGCATCAGGCAACTTGGAGAAACCACCGTGAATTTGACTCGCACAAATATTCAGTCTACTCGCTGCTTAAAATTGCAGGACCCATTTCTCAAGCTTTTTCAAACAAGATTAATATCAGAGAGATATGTGTCTGGTTGCACAACTGTAAACAAAATAGTCGCTAATGGTATATAGAAATTCACACACACATATACAATTAACCATAAATCTAGATTTACAAGAACACAAAAATCACGAAATAATCAGGGGACTAAATCAAAATGATCAGGGAACTTGATGTCAAGCACTCAAAACAATCAGTTAACCATGAATCTCGATTTACAATATAGAAAAATCACGAAATAAAGCATTTGCAGTGCCTTAGAACTTGATTTACAGCAGAAAAAACTATTAAACCAATTTAATACTACATTCAACAGAGGATATTATAGAAAAATTAGTAAAATCGGTAGGTTTAACCCTAGAAATGTTTTTCTACAGAGTTTCCTCCAAAATAACCCAGAGAACAATGATGTTGCATAAGAAATTCAAAATTAGTAAGAAAAAACAGAGAAAAAAATGTAAAATCAGCAAAGAACTCACTGATTAGGTTGTTGCGAATAGTGCTTGGTGAGAGGAAACTTTCGCATAGGAGTTGCTGCTTTGTTAGGGAAGAGAGAGCGAGATGACCGAGGTACTGGTACTTGCAGCGCTAGGGTTTTTGACAAGTCTCTGTGTTCCGACTAATAGTTTAAAAAACTGGTCGGTGCCTCGGATCGGGCACCCCAAAATCCCATCTGGATCGGTGAATCGGCGATTCAAATCCGAAAATCGACAGAATCGGTAGGATTCAGCCTTTAAAAAATCCAAAAAAATTATTAAATTTCATTATAAATGTTTCTAATAATCCAATAAAAAATGGGGGTACTCCATTAAGAACTTTCATTTTTTTGCATCAATATACAAATATTGATATGTTCTTTCCTTGTATGAACTACTATTCACCTATTAAATTTACATCAAACAAAAGAAGAAGCATAGAATTATCATGGATAAAGTATATCATCATACATGAGCTACAATAAAGCATACAATTAGTAAAATACGACCTAATAAGAAAATGAAAAATGACGTCGTTCTTCATCTTGGTCACGCTTGGTTCCATTGATTGAATTCGCATGACAATTCATTGACTCGATCTATGAACGAATCATCCAAATTAGTGGGCACTTGACTATACCCAAATCCCTAAGAGTTAGTGTTTTGTTGCGCTTCTAATCCATAATCCACGAAGCATGTCCATCCTTCGTGCTCACCTACATTGTCATGCTTGTCCCTACCCTTTTGTTGTTAGAACTAAATATGCGAATGATTTGGTTGGGATAAGATGGCTTCAGAATCATCATCTCTCTCATTTTCCCTTATACCCCTTCCCACTCTCCCTCATTAGGTGCAACACTACCGGCATCACCAATGGATTGTGGATATGTTGGCGAGCTGCTTCCTCTTTCATGTTGCTCATCACCTTCTTCACGATCTTCCTCACCGATAGCATCAAAGAACACTCTCTTGTGCAACACTGGCTCATATTCCTCTACTATCTATTGTTCTGCTGTGTTTGTGATAAATATTGTGTCCAAATCTATCGACCCATAGTTTTCAAGCTTCTTTCCTATTTATCGCTCTCAGATGTTTAAGTTGTAATGAACATAGACTAGCTTATGAAGCCTCCCCGAAACGAGTCGATTTCTCCTAGTAGTGTACAACCATTGGAACGTACTCCAATTTCGCTCATACCCAGTAGCAGAACATGTCTAGGCGAGCACATTGATTACTATCCTCCTTAAGTGAGGTACATCACTACCATATATCTCCCACCATTCTGCTGGATTAAAATGCAAAAGCGTTGTAAGGGCAAGAACAATTCATAAGATTAATATATGAAAGAACAACTCAATGAAGTTTTTACCCAAATATTAAATATTACCTCTTGTATTGCCGCTACTTGGTTTCAATGACTTCTCTCCAGCATGGCAATAATGTATCTAACCCTTTCCATAATCTTATGGGGATGTTCAGGTGTCAAATAGAAAAAATTTGGGTTGAATTGTAACTTAGAAAATACAAAGATTGAGAAACGTCATTTAAATTTCCATTATAAAAATATTTTAGCATGAAACGTTTTAAGGATATAAATTGGGTGGCCCAATTTGGTGTTTCACCTTCTTTCTATAATCTCGATCACTTTACTAGCAAAACTATACTTCTCCCCAATAGCTAATTTGATCCTCTCCATACCTTCATAAAGGATGCCCATGGTAGCTTTCTTGTCACCATCCACCATTCTTAACACCGTGACCAAAGGGGTAGTGGCCTCTATGATACTAGAACACCGAGACCAAAACCTCTTATATATGACTACGCCCTCCACTTTTAGTCCATTTATGGATTTCGAGAGGCGATCATTTAACCACTTTTTGCTGATAAATAATTTCTTCAATGCAGGTTGGGATTCTTAAATGGAGTCTACAACCAAATAATTTATCGCAAAACGGGTTATGGCAAGCTTGATTATCTCTTTTTTCTCAGACTGTTCTCTGAACAAAAATTAAATTTTAGAGTGGTTATATTAAACATCGCTACCTCTAGAGTCTCATTCACAATTTTGATATCACTAATCTCTTCTTGCATAAGATCAATGTTGTGTGCAGCCCACGGGATCCATACTAGATCATTCCTCTTATCCATCAACTTGCTACCCGTAGAAACACAAGTAGTCGTATTGTCCGTAATAAACTGGACCACATGCTTATCTCTCACCTCCTCCACTATCTGGTCATATAGTCGTACCAAGACGTTTGCATCCTTCTTTTCCCTAAGGCGTCTTTGCTAAACAAGAAAGCTGTACATTTTGGGCAATAGGCCAAGAAGTTAAGATATTCATTCTTATTAACTTTATTCAACCAACTATCACTTATGAGAGTAATGCCTATTCTTGGCCAACCCTATTTATATTCTTCAATCCACTTCCTAACTTCCTCTACCTCTTCATCCAAGATTGGTCCGCTGAGCTCATATGCAGCCAGGGCTTTACCTCGAGCCCGGCTCTCTGGATTGCGTTGACCATAGGTGAGAAACATGAGCTATTAGTTGCATCAAAGGGGATCCCTTTATCGTAGAACCATTTACCCATGTATCTGCCCAACATGTTCCTTGTACCTTTCACCATGCCTTTGAGGGTCATCTGTTGTGACTTGGACTTTGAGAGAAATGGGTCTCTACGACCATGACTTGCAATAATAGTGCTCTTAGATAAGTCAGAAACAATTTCCTTAATGTTTGCTGCCTCTAGAGACATATTGTCACCAATCCTTCCATACATATTCGAGTTGGGCCCGTCATACATGCTTGAACTGGCCTCGCGATGCATGCTCGAGCTGGGCTCACCACGCATGCTTGAGCTGGGCCCATCATGCATACTTGGGCGGGGCCCACCATGCATGCCCATCTCATAACCACCAAGCATCCTGAACCAGTTTTCTCTCTAGTATGTCTCGTGCAAGTTCATTCTTGTGGTCATCTCCAAGTTATGATTATATTGCTCTTTTGGATCCATCCTACTCGATGGCGTATATAAGCCAGCTATCTCCTCTTTCGTCATCTGTTTTGTGAATTTTTTACCTTTGGTGGCCTTGAGAATGGTCGTCATCTACTTTCTTACATTGCTAGGGACACTTTTGCATGCAGAAACGTCTCCCTTAATCCCTACCAACTGTTGCTTAAACCTATGTACCCCATTACTTATCACTTTTTGGTAGTAATTACAAATAATTTTATCTTTTTATTGGGATCAAGTTTGACCCCATGTTGTCATGCAATTTCTTCCTTGGATCTTATCATGGTTCAAATGTTTTAAGATGTAAATGGTTAAAAATGAACCCGACAATTCAAAATTAAAAATAATCCCGATATATAGTGATAATGTGTAGGGGTAGTTTATGAAGTTATCTTTGTTGTTCATGCAAAATACTTTCAATGACAAAAATATTTTAGTTACTACTGGCAAAAATATTTTATTTATGCAACATTATAGATAAAAATAGTATGTATCAGCCAAACCTAGAATCAAGAAAAAAAAATATTTACAATGATATAGTATCAATAAAAACAGATATTTACAATGATATAGTCATTCATAATGCCACTACATGTAGACTCGCCACATATCTTCATCTTGACAAGCATGAATGACTTCCTACTAACAAAAATATTTTACTTATGCAACATTATAGATAAAAATAGTTTGTATCAGCAAAACCTAGAATCAAGAAATAAATAAATAATTTACAATGATATAGTATCAATAAAAAAAATATTTACAATGGTATAGTCATTCACAATGCCACTACTTGTAGACTCGTCACAAATTTGCATTTTGACAAGCATGAATCTAGAAAAACTTAGAATCAAAAGTCTGTATAAGTCAAACTTAGAATCAAGAAAAAAATTATTTACAATGATATAGTATAGATAAAAATAGAAATAAAAATTACAATGATATAGTCATACACAATGCCACTACATGTAAACCTGCCACAAATAATTTTTACAATAATATATATAATCACAATACCATTTCCTGTATCAATATAATATAATTAAAAAATATGTATCAAGAATATACATACATTTTATGTATCAACCTATATTTTTTTGCATTAAAAATTTAACAATAACATTGAAAAATACAAGTTAATTTATCATGATAATCAAAACTTGGTCACGATTTTTCAAAAAAATTGAAAAACATCAACAATCACGATTTTTCAAAAAATTTGATCACCAAAATTTAGTTAATCGCACAAATAATCATTTGAATAACATTGTTATCATCAAAACCCCTCTGAAATCATTCAAAATGATGCCCTAATTCCGCCGAAGATTTCAGTTTGGTGGATTTTTGAACTCTTTTTCTAAAACCGCAGCCACAAATCCATTTCTTAAAAAATCAAGCAATAAAAATTGGGTAATCCCACAAATTACACCCAAAATATCATATGAATAATAGTATTCCATTAAAAAACCCTCTGAAATAATTCATAATGGTGCTTTAATTCGTCTAAAATTTATTGTTTGGTGGGAAAAAAAAAAAGAAGCCCTAACTATTCTTGAGAAAAACGTGACTCAAAATAAAAAATCCAACATAAATCGACCAAAAAAGAGAAAATGGGATACAATTTGTATTCAATAACATTACAAAGAACCAAAACCCTATGATATGAAGAACTATTTTCTAAATCGATTGGAATCGATTAAATGGTAGAAAAAGAGAAGCTCTTACCAGTTCTTTTGAAATCGTGACTTGAAATCCAAATTTGACTTGTAATCGATCAAAATATGCGAAAATGATGTATAATTTATGTTGAATGACATTATCAAGAGTAAAAACCCTCTGATTTGATATAAAATAGTGCCCTATTTCATCTACAATCCAAGAAATGACGAAAAACTTACGAAAAGTCATGTTCTTCATAGAATCGTAAATTTCTGTTCTAAGTTCGAGCTTTGAATTCGATTATAATGCTTAATAAGGATGAAAAGCGAGATCCAAAGCCTGAAAGATCCAATAATTGATCAAAAAAATTCAAAATGTAATGATTTTTCATGCTTTACACTGTTCATCGAGTCATGAACAGTGATTCGGGCGGTTCAATGTAGAGAATCGTCGGTTCTTCTCTAGAATCGGGCGACTCAACGTGTTTTATTGGAATCGATACGGGGTGACCGATTCCCATGTCGACTTGGGCGAGTCCGTTGCGGCTCACCGTTTTTGTAAACACTAGTTCCGACTTTCACCATTTGGGGGTGAAACCTCCCGCATAGCTCAAACCCTCCGCAACCGCTTTCCTTTAGAGCAATAGTGAAGTGGGTAAATGAGGGTTCCGACTTTCACCCTAACTTAGGGTTACCAAACAGGGTGAAAATCAAACATTACCATATCGTTATTGTTTTTCATTTAAGGTTTCATCTAAGGTATTGCAAGAAACTATGTTTTAAGAAAGAAATTAGAATGAGAGAGGCAGTAAACTAAAATGGGTTGCAACATCATGAGAGAAAACTTTAAAATCTTGTCCTAAAGAAAGCCACAAAGTGTACAGGGCTCAGGAAGTTTACACTTGTTGTCAGTGGTGGGAGATTTTGGGTTTATGTGGTCACTAAAGGCCTTATGAAGGAATGTAATGGATATCTGATTTACTAAAATATAAACTTAGTGGAAGTGTGGCCTTTTGTGAACCATGACAGACAAATGTTATTTGTCGATACTCAGACTTGGATTGACGAGCTAGGCCAGCCGAGTTGAAAAACCCCTAAATACCTAAGCATAGAATAAAATTAATGAAGGTTTGTGAGTTTTCCCTTGATGATGTCGGAGTTACCTAGAAGAGTGAGTCAATAGACTATGTGAACCCTTGTGTGTGATGGATAGCCTCTAAAGACTAGGGCCAAAGCCTCATCACTAAACCAACACACAACATATGCAATGATAATTGTATCGAGAAAGCGATACTATTGAGGGTTCAGTGTGCACATGTGCGAGGGATTACCCCTATGCATCATAGAGTTGTGGTTGCATCCGGTCTTGATGATTATGGGTTCATCTCAAGAGGAGAACTTGTAATCCATATATTATGATTATGTCCCTTTTCCTATTGGCTAACTATTATAGCCCAATCATGAACCCCTGCAATAGTATGTGGATCATGGTAACTATTGGGTCAGTTTGAGAAAACAAATGTGGATTATAGTCCATAGTAGAAGATTGAGTGCTCTAGAAATATTAATTCCTAAACCTGGAACAATCTTAATCTCATCAAATTTATTTGGTTTTATTTATTTTAATGTTAATTGATTTTTAGAATGATTGATTAAACTTTTGTGAGTCTATAGATATTTTATTTTTACAAAATGAATTTATAAAATAAAAATATTCAACTTTCAATATTTAAATAATCAGAGAAAAATAAATTTTATTTCCAAATGCTAAAAATCAATTTAAATAAATTAATATAATAGATGAGGGCCCATGAGACCATCAGGACCCCATTGGATGTGCGTGGGGCGCACTATGGGAGCCCTAGGTTGAACGCCCCACTTAAAGTGGAGAATTCTCTACAATTTTGAGATCCACTTATTTATGATCTATTCATTTGGATCATGTCTTGTTGACCAACAAGATCAATATATACCTTATGGAATCTTAAAGAGATTAATACTTTTAAAAAATATATAAATAAACAAGATATGATATGTCTAATAGAATCGTTAAGAGAATAAGAGTTCTAAAAGGAATCCGTATAAATAAAAGAAATTTATATAAATATAGATATTTTTTATATTTTATTTTTGATGGGTTAAAAGTTTATGAAACTGAAAGATAAGGTTCAACATCATCATTTCAATCATGATAACTGATCCAAGAATTAGATGGCTCAAATCTCTCACCCCACAGGTCTTTTATGATCAATTGATCAGGACCAATCTGCAAGAATGACTATCCCTGTGGAACCCTATTCCCATGAAAGGTCTATAAGTAAGGACCTCCTTACCTTTCATCCTCTACACCAAAAATCCCTCTCTATCTCTCTAAACTCTCTAGGACGGCACACTACCCTCTGGGAAATTCCTCTCTCTCTCTCTTGAATGTCTTATCTCTTTAAATAGAGATATGGGGACACACCCCATAAGAGACAATAGCATAAGAGACAATAGGGGTGTGTTTGATAATAAGAAGACACTTCAGGAAGTTGAGATGTTCTAGAACTGTTCAACTTCTTGTGTTTGATAAAATAAAAGAACTTCATATAAGAAGTTTGCATCGTCCCATCTCCCGTTTAAAAAAAGTTTCGACCCAAAGGTCGGAACTCAAAATAGGAAGTTCGATGCTTCCTACTTCGATAACCCTAGCCGCAGTGCCCCTTCGCGATAACCCTAGTCGGAGAACCCCTTCACCGCTAAGAAGTTTTCCACGCTGAGCACTCTTCTTCGCTGAGCACCCCTTCGTCGAGCACCCATCTCTTTGCAGCACACTTCTCTGTTCTTCTAGTTTAGCCACTGAGGTATGCTATTGACTCTTGAGATTTTCACAATCTTTCTCTCTCTATCTCTTCTTCGAGTTTAGGGTTGGTTGATCTTTGAGCTCTGATCTTTGAGCTTTAATCTTTGAGCTCTGATCTTTGTGTTAAGATCTATGAACTCTGATTTTCGTTTTCTTGTTTGAATCTTAGAGCTCTGATCAGAGTATGAAAGTGTATAAAAAAACTTCATTGAGATCAGATCACACACATACCTGTTCTTTTGAATTTTGTGAGAATGAGAAATTGAGAACTATTTTTATAGCTCCCTTCTCGTTTCCTTTTTAACAACAAAAAATAAGGCTAAAATGGAAGTGGGTTTTTTTTACAAAATTATAATTTTAACCGGTACCAAAAAGCCTACTCCTGTAAATTTCATCTCTCGAAAACTTGGATTGACCTCGGATCTCCTAGATCTGAACATGAAAACCAAAAGTATTTCTAGGGCTTCTCCCTAACCATTTCTAGGGCTTTATGAGATTCTCTCTGATCAATTAGTTGATTTTTAAGCTTTTATTTGAGCTTAAACATTGGAAATCTCTAGGGTTTTATAGGTATGTTCGAGTCATTACGCGAAATTTAAGCTTGTTTCTTAGCTTATGCTATATTTCTGTTTTTGTTTTTTTTTTTGCTCTTTTTGTGGTGGAATAGCTCTCCTTGTTGTGATATTAGTTCTTAGTTTCATGTAGTCATGTTTAATCCATGATTCTAGTGGTTTTACACTGATTTCTCGTTATTGCATTATAATTTCTCATAATGAAATTGAGTGTTTTGTTTATCTCAGAAGGAATTTGATCAATTTCAGTCATAATTTAATATTAAATTCTAGACTTGCCAGAACTATGAAAAAAAATTCTGAAATTTCATCTCGAACTCTTTTTGGTCGTTACTCGTGAGACTGTACTCAACATCATCGTGAGAGCCTTTTCCTAACTATTTGGGGTCAGCTAATTCGTTAGACTGTCTTACACTTAAAATGAGCATGTGTATGAGAGTTTATGCACACTGTTACACTGTGATTTTTTAGTAACATAGATAAAAAAATATGTGATCATGTGCCTCTATGTATCTAATGAAAATTGAGAGAAGTTTATGACAAGATTTGGCATGAGTTAAGGTATCATGATAAATGATACTGACTGTTTTGTTATGATTTTTCGAGCAACAATGGCTTGCCTTTGTATGATGAAATGAATAATGAAACCATTCAATTTATTGGAGAAAAACTTGTGAATCAATGGGGCATACGTATCTATTATGTGTTAAAAAGGGTTGCATGCTGATTGCTAATGAAAATTTGAAGCTATGAACAAATCTTTAAAGCATGCTATGACTGTGACATGAAAATCCAAGGACTATGCATAATTTTGTAATACATGCTTACCTCTTTAAATGGTGTCGTAATTACCCCAAATTACCACCATTATAAAGGTTTCTGTGTCTATTTTAATATTCATGTTTGGGCCTCGCTGAGATTCTGAATAATTTGAAAGTTGTGCTTTATTTTATGACCTATGTCACTGTTGACAGATCCTACAAATTTCCAGAAATATCACTCTTGTTGTACTGAAGTTTTGTTTAATCAAATGAAGTCCAAAAGACTTGAAATTATAGCCATTTGAAAGATACACGAGTGCACTACAATTTTTATGTTTTAGTCTTGTTCAAATTCTGCATAATTGGAGATTTATATTCTGAAAAGTGTGCATATGTCACTGTTGACAGATTTCACAGAAACTCAGAATTTTCGCATCGGTTGCCACAAGTTTTTAATGAACAAATGGAACCCATTTTCGTCCAAACTACTGCCATTTGAAATTTCTATGAGTTAGATTGAACTAACATGTTTAGCACTTTTGGAAATTCCTCCTTGATTTCGAGTTATGGACAGAATTTCAAAGATATGTCATTGTCTTCACTACACAACAGTTTTCAGATGAAGTGCCTCTGGTCTTTTGTATTTTGAGGGGAAATAAGGTCCAATTACTCTTAAACCACCCTTATTTGAAAGATAGCTATGTCTAGCATAAAATTGGTTTTGAAGCTATCTTTAAATTCCAAACAAATTGAGAGTTATGACCCTGTATTTGATAGGATATCACTACCTGAAATTGCAGGAAATGTCCTTATGTGACACTAATACTGTCTGATTCTATTATCTGATTCTATATATGATTATTTTCTAGTTTGATTATTTTCTTTTGATTTTTTTATTTAGGCTTAATATTTCTTGTTTGATTATTTTCTTTTGATTGAGAATAACATGCTTCCAATGGAGCATACCATACACTTACTCTGTTGGACCAAATACCTACTTAAAAAGATTTTTTCAAACAGAAATTTTGAAATCTACTTTATAATGATGAAATGAGTACTTCAAAAAAGAAAAAAAGAAAAAAAAAAACAAACGATGAAATCTACTTTATAATGATGAAATGAGTACTTCAAAAAAGAAAGAAAAAAAAAAAAAACAAAAGATGAAATCTACTTTATAATGATGAAATGAATACTTCAAAAAAGAAAGAAAAAAAAAAAGAGAAAAAGATGAAATCTACTTTATAATGATGAAATAAGTAATAATAAAAAAAAAGTAAAAAAAAAAAGAAAACCAAAAAGAACATGGTGGTTTCTTTCCCACTCACACCACCCTACTAACACATTAAAAAAAACTAACTCCTAAACTATTTTATGAAGAAAAAAGTTTATATAGAGCCAAGGCTTTAAACAATCAAATTAGAGCCCATCTCAAAAGATGTTATCTTTAAGCTAGATGCCCAGCCCCTTTTAAATAACTAATTATGCATTAGCGCTGAATATAAGTAGTGCTCAAGTTATTATAGGTTATTGTTGAATGGGTTGATTTCTTGTTGCTTGCATTGTACATGTGTGTTTGAATAGGCTAATTTCTTAGTTCTTGCATTTTTAATTATGTATGTTTAAACTATTACAGGTTATTCTATGTATGTTTAAATATCATGTGCCATTATAATCTGGCCGAGAGAGTGAGAGTCAGAGAGAGAGACAGAGAGAGAGAGAGAGAGAGAGAGAGAGAGAGAGCGCACACAACATATGATTATATAGAATATGATAGATTTGTTGTCTCCCTATTTTAGAATGGATCCAAACACGAGAGGAACTTGCAATGGACACAGACATAAGATGATCATTTCATTGAACTTATAGAAAAGGAGAGTAGGGCTGCATCCAAGATAGGGGGAGGGGGGGCTTTAAAAAAGGTTCTTGGAAACGGATAGTAGAAGCAATGACAATTAAATTTGGGCCATTAAACACGGAAAGCAGGTTAAAGAGCAAGTATAAGTTCTTCAAAACCATGTACAGTGACATAAAAAAACTTATGAATGTATCCGGGTTTGGATGGGATGCAAGGAGGAGGATAGTAACAGCTGAGAGTGCTGTTTGGATTGACTACTTAGCAGTATATAATTACTCATTTGCATAGGCTTTAAAAATTTTGAATATGCTTAAATACGAATATTGCTAAAAATAATTTATGATCTTTTATATGCAGGAGACTGAATGAGCAAATAAATATCATAACAAGACTTTGCCCGAATATTCGCTCCTAAGTAAGATCTATGAGGGCAACACAGCAGATGGGACGTACAAATCGACTGGGGGTGGCATTACATTTGAGCCAGAAAGGCTCGAAATTCCATTCTCTAATGACCCCCCAGTAGAATTCTAGGTCCAATCTAGCTCATCCTATATTATGACCCAGTATCATCTGGATCAAAAAGACAACGGTCTCATGCTCCTATAGGAACACAACGCCGATTAAAGCAACCCACCTTCAATGACTCCATGACTAAAGTCATGATAGAGGTGGCCGATAGCATTAAGATGCTAGCACGTGAAACCGCAGGTAACAACAGCACTCCTGTTGTAGATGTTCCATCTAAGGTTAGGAGAGACGCCTTAAAGATTGTTGAAGACATGTGGAGAGCAGGTGAAGTTGGTGATGATGTCTTTGTAATGGCGGCAAGGATCTTCCAAGATTCTACAAGGCAGAGTTGTTATTAAACTTACCGGATCCAAGGATACGAAAGGCTTATTTGGATGAAGAGATGAAACACCTCTAAATACTTGATTGACTATTGTTTACTTTATGGTTTTCATATTATAAATATGTATGTGGATGACTTCTTTCATTTGTAATTCGATGGCTTCTTTCATTTTAATATCAAAGATTTCTTCATGGTTTTCATTATGGATGTGGATAGCTTCTTTCATATTATGGTTTGATAGAGATTACTTTATGGTTTACATTTTATAAATATGTATTGGATAAATTCTTTCATGTGTATGTTGATGGCTTCTTTCAATTTAATGTCAAAGGTTGCTTCATGGTTTTCTTTATGGTGTGGATGACTTCTTTTATATTATGGTTTGATTAAAAATATTGCTTTAATTTAATGTAGGTGCCTTCTTCTATTTCTAGTTATGGATCCCCAACAGCGACGGTTGGTGGTAATATTATATCTTACATATATAATGTGGTGCATTATAGGTTGGTATAGCACTACGCAAAAGAGGAGAAGGCGTATTCATACTGCAATTTTTACTGAGGCCAATTATGTCCAATACTTGCTGTCAGGGTACCCTCGTAAGTGCTTCAACCAAGTACGAATGGAAAGTTATGCTTTTATCAATCTATGTAATTTGTTAAAGCAGAGAATAAACATTACAGATATAAGATATTTGGCAGTTGATGAACAAGTAGCCATATTTTTAAGTATCATCACACACGATCAACGGAATAGGGGGGTCTAGAAACGGTTCCAACATTCAGGGCAGACCATAAGTTACTACTTCCATAGAGTTTTACAAGCCATCTTACAATTGGAACCCTTGTGCCTCCAACCAGCAAGCAATGAAACACCGGCCCACATTGCTAATGCTACACAACGATTTTACCCATACTTCAAGGTATGCGAGGGTCAAGTAATTCACATTATTGTTCTCACATTCATTGATAATTAATATATAATATGTTGATTTTTTTTGTTAATAGGATTCTGTCGGAGCTATTGATGGGACTCATATCCCTGCTCGAGTTTGTAGTCAATTGCATAATCGTTTCCCAAACAGGAAAGGTTTTTTAAGCCAGAATGTTATGGTTGCGGTTGGTTTCGATACACGCTTCCATTATGTATTTGCAGGTTGGGAAGGATCCGCATCAGATTCTAAAGTCCTATATGACGCAGTTAGTAATGAAGGCAGTAGACTTGTAGTGCTTGAGGGTAACTTCATTCCTTCCTATGTTTCGTTGCTTTGGTTTGTACAATATTTCTAGTGTAATATTTGGCCTTACAATATACTCATTGCACAAACATGGTATAAGAAAATATTACCTTGTAGATGGTGGGTATCCTACTATTCGTGGTTTCATAGGACCATATCGAAGAGTCCGTTACCATCTAAATGAATTTACTTCAGGCCCACGAGCTCCCCAGAATCAGGAGTTATTCAACAAGCAGCATTTCACGCTTAGAAATGTAGTGGAGAGGACATTTTGACTTTGGAATGCTAGACTTCTTGCACTCAGGAATCAAATGCAGTATCCTTTGTGAACACAGGTTGATGTAGTTATTGCATGTGTAATATTGCACAACTACATCATGATGACTTGGGGAGCTGATAGCATAAGGGAGCTGCGTTTTCGAAGGAGGGTTGAGAGTCAACTCGTAATTGATGGAGATGATAGTTTTTCGCAATTGACTCAGGGGCATGTTGATCATGACGTTGGCGTCAATCTGCGAGATGCCATAGCGACATAGTTGTGGGAGGCCTACCTAAGTCGCTAGCACTTGTACTTAAACATTATTCTGCATTTCATATAAAATTTTTATGTTGTGTCCATTCTATTGCATTTTGAATTATGTATGTTTCAACTATTACAGGTTATTGTTGAATGGGGTTTTGTACGTGGTTTTCTTTATGGGTGCATGTATTGTGAATGTTGCTTGATACAGATGCGTCAGTATTGACTATAAGTAGTGGTCAAGTTATCGCAGGATATTGTTGAATGAGCTGATTTCTTACTGCTTGCATTCTGCATGTGAATTTGAATGGGTTGATTTCTTACAGGTTATTGTTTATAGGTGCATGAATTGTGAATGTTACTTGATACAGATGCATCAGTACTGAATATATGTAGCGCTCAAGTTATTGCAGGTTATTGTTGAATGGGCTGATTTCGTATTACTTGCATTGTGCATGCGTGTTTGAATGGGTTGATTTCTTAGTTCTTGTATTTTGAATTATGTATGTTTAAACTGTTACAGGTTAATTGTTGAGTGGGCTGGTTTTGTACATAGTTTTTTTTTTATGGACGCATCAATTGTGAATGTTGCTTGATACAGATGCATCTGTGCTAAAGTTATTACATGTTAGGATTTATTATTACATCTCTAGAATGGAAGTGTATAATATATCCAATGGCTACTCATTTGCATATTCCATGGGGTGGTCCTCGTCCAATGAAATGATAAATGGTATAAAGAGGGACTGGAACCCCCTAGAACAGGATATGATCACAATGGTGGGTCCTACCTCTTCATCACCACTCATAATTTCATCAAATGTGGATTACCCTAATGGAGTATAGTTTTCTGTAGCGCATTGGATATTATACATCCCTTTTCTAAAACATCTAATGCCTCTATAGAGTTTCAATATTTTGACCCCAAGTGTCTTGCATATTTTTGTCCACTTCTGACTCTCAAACTTCACTCGTAGTTTATCCATTAGGCCACATAGCATGCAAATCTTGAAATGTTCATTGATTAATGAATTTATTCTATTATGCATTTTACATATTCTTTTTTTTTGAAAATATCTTTTTGGTTCCAATGCCATGATATGAAACATTTTGCATTTTTCTGTTCACTGTTTATAAGTACTCTATATTTTGAGAAAAGTTGTCAAAAAAATATATATTGAAAAAGTGAATGCACAAAAACAAAATCGTGCAAACAAAAAATTGTTACAAGAAGCAGATAGAGACTACAAATCTTACAAAGGTAGACTACCCTTCTCTATGGATTTTGCTTGTCTTCATGCATGTCCATACTTCTTTGCAAAAAAAGAAACTATGTGCACCTATTCTTTGCAAAAAAAAGAAATAGAAAATAAGTTACATGACTGCCACTGATTTAGGAAACTTCAAAATGATATGCGCTTTATCAAAATTACATGACTTCCACTGATTTTGGAAACCTTTAAGATGATATCAGCCCCATGATATTTCTTTTGGTAAGGACTATAGGACGGTTTGGAAACCAAAAAGCAATTTTCTCATGTGGTGTTAGTGGTGAATATATGAAAAATGTAACTGTTGCTAATGGGATGAAAGCCAGTCTGTTCTCTAATCCAATACAAATATCCAGTTCTTCTTTAACTTCCCAAGAGTTTATCAAACACAAAAACCATGAACTTCTTAACTTCCTAGGAGATTATAAAAACCAGAAACCAGGAACTTCTTAACTTCCCAGGGAGGTTATCAAACACATAAACCAAGAACTTTTGAAGTTCACAGAACTTAAGAACTTCCAATTTATAGTTCTTGAACTTGCTTCCATTTATCAAATAGGCCCTAGAGGTAAGCACACCCCACTCATAAAAATGCATAAGGCATTTAGGTATTGGCTTGATCAAATAAGGTACTCGGTATATGTAACAATCCTAAAATTTCAAAAAAAAAAAAAAGGAGAAAAGATGCTTTTAATAGGTGATGGTCTGATTGAGTATGATGGTCCTTGGGGACCATCACTATTTTCAAAAGTTTTACTTGGTAAAACTTTTGCTGCTGCTTTTGTTTGCAGCCTTTGCAGTTGCTGCTTGCAGCTGGCAGCGTCCTTTAGCGGACGTGGTTTTCGTATGTTAAAAGCAGACGCTTAACGCGACACCTCAGGTATGAAGTAGAGCGTAATAAAATATTATAATAATACGTTCTAAGAATTTAAATAGGGGAGGTGAGCACTACTACCCTAGAAAATTTTGAGATCTCTCTCTCGCTAGCCGAAATTTATCGAAGTTCCCTCTCAAATATTTGTGGGTAAGTGACATCGTCTTTCTGAAAAATAGTCTATTTTTAATAAATAGTGATATTCCGTCTTGGATCTTTATTTTATCAGTTTTGTGTGTAAGTGACATCATTGTCTCGAAAAATAATCCATTCTTTTTAAAAAATAAAATGAAATAAATATTTCTGCTTATTATCATGAATTTTAGGCGCGATAATTTTTATGCGCACGTGACCTCATTATCTTGAAAAATAATCTTTTTTATAAAAATTGTGATATTTTATCTATGTTAGAAATTTTGAATGCTGTAAATTAGAAAAATAAATTTATTCATTTTTCTTGTCTATTGTTAGAAATAAATGTGATATTTCTGCTTTTAGTAAAATTGTGATATTTCTTTCTACTGTTTTGAATATTTAGACATTGTAAAATTCATGTGCAAATGACTGCCTTATTATTTAAAAATTGACATTTTTGCAATTGATTATAGTATTGTTGTGAAATGTTTATTTGTGAATTGATAATCCATAAATTGTGATAATTCCGTATTCTTGAATTTTTATAAGAGTTTTTCTATACATATCAAATTGGCAATTATGCTAGAATGCCTTTACAAACTGCTACCTTTCTTAATTTGAACCCAAAATATTTGATTGGTTATTTTTGAAATATTATAGAGAGTGACTGTTATTAATGGTTTAAGTGAAATTCATATTAATGGTTTCAGTGATATGTTGAGTACATGATATTGCTGCTTCTAAATGTTTAAAGAGATTTAGAAATAATTTAAGTATGCAAGTGGACTCATCCGGTACGCCGGTGAGGTATAAGTGGACCTATCTGGGACGCCGGTAGGGATTAAGTGGACTCATCCGGTACGCCGGTGAGGTATAAGTGGACCTATCTAGGACGCCGGTAGGGATTAAGTGGACTCATCCGGTACGCCGGTGAGGTATAAGTGGATCTGGAGGGATTAAGTGGACCT
>NW_006499799.1:5600978-5671371 GCF_000471905.2 Amborella trichopoda
AATTAGTGATTTCAGCTACCCTCATCACCGTCCAAATTTCATCGTACGGTAACAATTGTCCGGTAGTGTTTTATTTTTTATTTTTATTTTTACAAATTAGAATGACCTAATATTTGGATAGTATGTACATATTACTGAGGCGCATCTAATAAAAATATAAAAAAAATTATCTGTAAAAAATAAATTGTCCAAAATACCACCAAAATTTTTTGGGGGTATTTTGGTCAATTTTTTTCACGTAAAACATATTTTTTATATAATTTTTGAGGATTCCCCTATTTCTTATGAATATACTCTCTAAATTTCAGGTCATTCTGACTTGTAGAAAAATAATGAAAAATAAAATACTACCAGACAATTGTGACCACGCGATGAACTTTGGACGGTGATGGGGGTAGGCGAAGTCAATGTTCATTTTTGCCTATATTGCGTAGTGTTTTCCATATATATATATATGCAATTTTATATATAAATTGAAAAAAAAAGTATATAATGAGATCATTTACCTTTGGTACAAGGTGGTCACAATTAATTTTGAACATGGGATGTAAAACTAGGTGGCTGCATTTATTCCATTGACGAACTCAAAGTTCAAAAGAAATTTTCTTGAACTTTGTAACACACCCAATTTATCAGATTTAACAACGGACGATTATAAGTAATTGTGACTTTCATGTACTAGTAAATTGTTTCATTGAATACATTAATATATAAATTTTAAGAGAAAATATCTCGATACCCCCTATTTTTAAGTTTCATTTTACATTATACCCAAGGTTTTAAAAGATATCTTGGGGCATAAAAATTGTAAATTTTATTTCTTTTAACCCCCGGAGCTACTTTAAACCTACTTTTTTAGGCCAAACAAATATAAAAGGACATACTTTTTCTAAAAGCCATCCTCCTAAAGTTTTCTCTTTCTCTCTCCCTACGCCCTTTTTCTCTCTGTCTTTCCCATCTCTAACCCTTCACTCTCTTTCCTCCCTCTAGCTCTTTACAATTCACATTTCTCCTTTCACTCTCTCTCTTACTAACCCTTCACTCTCTCTCCTCCCTCCCTCTCTCTTTACAATTCACATTTCTTCTTTCACTCCCTCTCTTTCCAACCCTTCACTCTCTCTCCTCCCTCTCTCTCTTTACAATTCACATTTCTCCTTTCATTCCCTCTTCCCAAATACACAATAAATATACAGAGAGAGAGAAAACGAGAAGTGTTTGGATAAACACAGTAAGAGAGAGGTCTCTTCCCAAATACTTCCCAAATACACAATAAGTATACTGAGAGAAAGAGAAGTGTTTGGATAAACACAATAAGAGAGAGGTGTTTGGTGGTGAAAGGTTATCGAGAGGAGAAAGAGAGGTGTTTGGTGGTGAGAGGTTATCGGGAGGAGAGAGAGAGGTGTTTAGATAAACACGGGATGAGCGAGATACTTGGTGGTAAGAGGTGTGTTTGGATAAACACATGAAGAGAGAGAGAGATGGTCACAATTATGAATTGAGAAAGTATATAATGAGATCATTTACTTTTGGTACAAGGTGGTCACAATTAAAGTATACGGAAAATTCCTATTTCTCCTCTCATTCTCTCTCTTCCCATATACACAGTAAGTATACGGAGACAAGGAGAGATGTTTGGATAAACACATGTTTGGATAAACAGGAAAAGATTTCTCCTCACATTCTCTCTCTTCCCAAATATACAGTAATTATACAGAGAGAAAGAAAAATGTTTGGATAAACACAGGTAAAGAGAGGTGTTTCTCCTCTCATTCTCTCTCTTCCCAAATGCATAATAAGTACACGGAGAGAAAGATAGATGTTTGGATAAACACAAAAAAAGAGAGGTGTTTGGTGGTGAGAGGTTACCGGGATGAAATACACGGTAAGAATACAGAGATGTTACCGGGAGGAAATACACAGTAAGTATACGGAGAGAAAGAGAGATGTTTGGATAAACATAGGAAAAGAGATGTGTTTGGTAGTGAGAGGTTATCGGGAGGAGAGAGAAGTGTTTGGATAAACAAGATAGGAGAGAGATGCTTGGTGGTGAGAAGTTATCGAGAGGTGAGAGAGAGGTGTTTGGATAAACACAGAGATATGTTTGGATAAACACAGGAATAGAGAGAGAAGTGTGGGAGGAAAAAGAGTGAAACATGCAACGAGAGAGAGAAAGAGTAAAGTTTGGGGTATATAAATGAAGAGAGAAATGAGAATGGGTTTAGAAAGAGCGTGTTTTTTTCACATTTGTTTAGGTTAGAAAAAAATGTTTAAAGTGGCTTGGGGGTTGGAAGATATTTTTTGAAATCTTGAGTTTATTAAGAAATAAAATCCAAACATAAGGGATATGGAGATATTTTTCCAAATTTTAATAATAATAACCACAACAATAATATATGAATCGTTAAATAGTTCATATCTCAGATAAATGAACAAATATTAATAATAATCGATTAACAATAGTAATAAAGATTTTGATTGATCAATTTGCAAGTTCGAGAGATATTGATGTAATTGTAAAATAGATCATAATATTAAAAAAAAATATATCATTTTTTTTTAAAGTCTAAATTTGTGGCGTGGAGTCTACGGAAGTAAGATTGATTTTGGGCAAGAAGAGAAAGAGAAAGGAGTAAATATTCAATATAAAGATGTATAGTATAATTTTTAGGCATTTTTTACGAGTCCAGTCCAAGTCCAACTGACTTGGATTGGACTTGGACCCGACCTGAGTCCGGCTCTACTCTAGGTCCAACTTATAACTGGTCAAGGTGGGTTCGGGCCTTCCCTAAAACAATGTTATCGGGACCGGACCAATGACCGAACTGGTGCCACCGGTTCTAACAGTCGGTCCAGTCTAAAAAGTTAAATAATTAATATAAATCAGGAAGAATAAACAATTAATATCCCTTTAATGGCCAAAACCCCATTTCTTCCTTTATAATTTTTTCTATCTTCCTTCTCTCTCATTTAGGAAGATGAAAGAGAGACGAACGTCCTTACGTTGGCTACAAACTCGCGTGTTCATCATCTCTTCCAGCTCTTTCTCCTAGGTGTTTAACAAGAGAGAATGGAAAAATCCATGAGTGAGGGGAGAGAATTAGGAGAGAGGGAGCAAACCAGTGTTCGTAAAATCGAACTGGAACGGTTAACAGGACATGGGCCAGGAAGCAATTTAATTGGTCTAATAGGTAAATCGGTCAGTTCAACCGCTTAATTGGGCAAGTCCCAAATGATAAAAAAAGTGTTAAAAAAATAAAAAAAGATACAAAAACAAATCTACTAAAATATGAAAAGAATATAAAGAATGCGATTAAAACAAAACACACTCAAATGAAATTGAAAATTATTGAAAAAAATGGATTTTAACGAATCGATTTGTGCCTAGGGGTATTTTTAAAATTTTCTGAAAAGGATGGAAAAATATAAAAGTGAGTATCAATGACCACAAATTTTTTTAATCTTTACCATAATGTAAATAATATTAAAATATCGACTTGACCAACTCTTTTTTTTTTTTCAAAAATGACAAAAATTAAGTTATATACAATATAGACCATTCTATTTTTAATTATGTAATAAATGACATATTGGTTAATAGATTTAATAGGCAACTAAATAGTATATGGTGCATTGGTCAGTGGATTTAATAACAAATTATTCCTTTACAAGAACTTTCAAGTTCGATTCATGTGGGCAAATAAATTTTTTGAATTTCTTACCAATGTAATGAATTCTTAGAATTGTTAAAGGGTGCAGTTGGCATGCGGATGATTCCGTAGGTGTAGAGGTACGGTGCCCTTCAAATTTTATCATGGTATATAATTTTGATGTAAAACGTTATCAGGATTATCTCAAAATTTATTTTTATATCTAATTATAAAATTTTAAATTTCAAAAATGGTTAAAATGAAGTAGATCTATAAACATATGAAAATCTTGAAAATGGACGATGTAGATAATATGTTGTAACATGCACTACTTCTAGACTTAAAATCTTTTTATTTTTCATAGTCATACATCTCGATGTCGAGATGATCAATCAAAGGGTTTTTCAACATTAAAACTACCCTTTCCGATGGATAAGGGTTTTTCAACATTAAAACTACATTTTCCGATGGATTTTTAGGGGCATCCGTAGTTCTACATTATAAGGTAGGCAATGTTTAAAAAGATAACCGCTGACGGAGGATTTGAACCGTGTTTCATATAACGTATAGTTGCCAGCGCTAACCAATACACCATTCTAAAATATTTGATATAAATGCCAATTAGTATTCTATTTAAACATTAAGAAATCGGTTGATCACCAAAATCGCCCAAAACCGGAACCGGCCACTTCCGATCTAACCGAGCAGTTAGATCGGCTGGTTTTGCGAACACTGCCCTAGAGTAGGAGATCCCCAAAACTACCCCTAATCGGACTCAGAGCCCTAACGGTTCCGTGCTAACAGGCTGATTTTTCTAACAATGATTACGAGATAGGTCATCTAGGAATTCTTGTCTAGATTACGAAATATGTGCTTACCCTATCTAGTTAGAGATGCAAATAAGGGACAGTTTTTTTTAATAGAAAGTTATATACTTACCCTATCTAGTTGGAATACACGATTGAGATGGACCCAATCAATGCCACGCCTCTAACTTTTTTATTTTTTATTTTTTCTACCCCTACCTAGTTGGAGTTGTAAATAAGGGAAAGTTTTTTTTTTTTATATATAAAGTCATATGCTTACCCTATTTAGTTGGAATAGACGATTGAGATGGACCCAATGCCTCTAAATTTTTTATTTTTTATTTTTAGATCAAATTGTGGTTGTTTACTCCTCTCTTAAACTCTTATCTTGAAAACATGTAAAAAAAATATTCCAAATGAAATAAAATGACAAAAAAACCTTAAAACTTTTAGGGGTATTTCGGTCATATCGATTTTTTTTTAAGTGTGCCCATTCAGATGATGCTACTCATCAAATTTCATATTCATATGATTTACAGAAAAAAAATTAAAAATAAAATATTACAAGGCATTGGATGTAGATCATATTGCCAGTGGGTCACTTGATCTAAACTAGACAGATCTAAATTAGATGGCTAGATGGAGGGGTACAGAAAATTTTCTCATGAGGAGAAAGAGCCAAAAAAAAAATTAACCAAATCAGAACCTCTTGTCTATTTGGTTAGTGTTATCTTATCTTATCTTAAGAATTTAAACCATCGAAAGCACGAGATGTTACAGAGAGAGAGGGAGTTTTGATGGTCTTTCGTTTCTTGTAATAAAAGAGGAGATTTTGTGTAAGAGATGAGCAAGGGTATGTAGGAATCCTAATGTGAATATATGGGTATAGGTCTCCTCATTCCTAACGTGAGTATATATAGACAAGTTGGGATTCCTGATCTTTTTAAAGTTAAACCAAGGGAGTTTGTATCTAGAGAGAGAAACAAAATTTTCCATAATTTGTTTTTGGGTAATTCAGTAGGAATGACAAGCCCCTACCCGTTTTTTAAATCGTTAGTGGTTTTTTAATGTGTTAGGTGAGAATAAAAGCCTAGACCTTTGCTTCTTTTCTTTTTTTGGGTAAATCAGTGGGGGAAAAGGCCCCCAACCCGGTTTTAGAGAAAATTACATCATACTATTTTACAACCCTCTAATAGGGTAATTGGGCCATATCATAAAGTAAAGGAATATGAAAGAAATCTGGAGATTTGGAGCACCAAATGGGGGCTTCCGTAAAAATTGTAGCCTTTTTAGCAAGTACATCGGCCACCATATTAACCTCACGGTAGATATGGTATATGGACCATGAAAATTTCTTGAGTCTGAACTTACAATTAGCAACTGTGGTATGGAGAACCCATGGAAGTTTACATCGACCTTGTATAACCTGAACAAGTAGGGCGGAATCACTTTCAATTTGCAAAGGGAAACAATCCATATGAATGGCTAAATCAACGCCCTCTGCTAAACCAAGGAATTCTACATAATTATTGGAAGCAGTATCAAGGGGAACAGAAAATGCTGTAATAAAAGATCCATCATCCCCTCTAATAACACCACCATAACCCGCTTTTCCTGGATTCCAAATAGAAGACCCATCAATATTTATCTTGAAACGCTATGAGTGTGGAAATGACTATACCACTGTTATTGGTGACTAGATTTTTACCCTTGCCCTGTAAGTCTTCAATTCTCAATAATAGCCCTCTCTGAAGCATGATAACTCCACGCCATAGCATCTGCCAAATCACGAACATGGTAAGTAATCCTCCTAATCAACTTTTCCCACATGAGTATCTAGCCTTGAAACATACAATGATTTTGCTCCTCCCAAAACATCCATATAGTCATGAAGAAGAGAGAAAGCCAAATGTTAGTGGTGCCCTCAGACTTGGATCTGAATGCTAACAATTTTCTTAATGTAGCTGCAAGACCTTAGTTGGCGTATAAGTGATGCTACTACCACGACCCCAACCCCATTCTCAATTTTGAAGAACTCATAATAGGGAATAAACAGAGAGGGTATTAGAGGAGGAGGAGTGGGCTTGAGAGAAGTTTGAGGACCAGGCTTCTCTTTCTTACTTTCTCTCTCTTCTCAACTAGCAGGGGTTGATATGGAATCGTACTTAGAGAACATGGACTTGGAAGCAATAGGAGAAGGCAAGGACAGAGAGTTAACGTTCTC
This sequence comes from Amborella trichopoda, assembly GCF_000471905.2. The sequence goes on from NW_006499799.1 coordinate 5,607,656, forward strand.
AAGTTATTATAAGCCTCATCCAAGAAAAGCCAAGGAGTTGCAGTCCTTGCAAACCCTGCTCTTGGCTTATCAATCACTTGGGGTGATGTCAATAGATATTGGAACTTCTCCTCTTTATGTTTTCTCATTTGTTTCTCTCTCAAACCCTAGAGAAAAGGACATCTTGGGTGTCCTGAGCCTCATCTTTTGGACCGTAATGATGATCGGTTTGCTCAAATACGTCTTCATTGTTCTCCATGCCGATGACCATGGAGGAGGAACATTTGCTCTGTATTCCCTGATGAACCAACACATTAACTTCAAGAACAGGATCAGTGGCGGCCAAACCATGAGGCTTGATTCTGCTGACTCCAATTTGAAGGATTATAATGGCGGATCCTTGTCCAAGGCCAAGAAGTTGTTGGAGAAGAGCTTAGTGGCTCGACCCTTTCTCACATTCATTGTCTTGCTTAGTACCTACATGGTGATCGATGATGGAGCGTTGACACCCACCTTTTCTGTGTTCACTGTTGTGCAAAGGCATACATTCAAGGTCTCCAAAGATTAACACCAATCATGTGGTCCTCCTCTTTGTGGCAATCTTACTTGTGCTCTTTTTGAAAGCAAAGTTTGCTTCTCCCTCTCATCCATAATGCTTTTGTGGTTTGGATCAACCGCTGCAATAGGAGTTTACATTATATTCACATACTATCCTGGGTTATTCAACCCCACTACATTTACTATTACTTTGCTAGAAACCATAAGCACAGATGGGAGATGCTTGGGGCAGTTATCTTGTGTATAACAGGTGCTGGGATTATGTTTGCTGATATGAGTCATTTCAACAAGCAAGGAATTCAGATTGCCTTCTTTTGCTTTGTGTATCCTTGCCTCCTCCTAACTTAAGGATGAGAGGAGGTGTATCTGATAAAGAACCCCGAGAACATAAGCACCACCTTCTACAGCTTCGTGCCGAGTCCTGTGTTTTGGCTCATCTTTGTCAAACCGTCTTCTCAATCATAAGGCACAATCCATGGCTTTAGGGTGCTTCCCTCGGGTTAACATATTCTCCACTTCTTAAAAGCATGAGGGGTAGGTCTACTCTCCGCACATGAACTACTTCCTCATGCTCATCTGCATCCTCATCATCGTTGGATTCAAGGGAGGTATCGAAATAGGAAATGCATGTGGGGTTGTTGTGATTTGGGTCATGCTTATCACCATATAACAGTGGTGATGTTCGTTGTATGGGAAACCAACATCATGATCATATGCATCTTCTTCTTGGTCTTCATCTCCATTGAGAGTATTTACATGACCTTTCTTTTCAACAAAGTGCCACAAGGCTGTTGGGTTCCTTTCGTCGTGTCTGCATTTTTCCTCGTATTGATATTGTCGTGGACCTATGAGAGAAGAAAGAAACATGAGTACGAGGTGAGTGCAAGTTGAGCTTGCTCGATCTCCAACAACTCGCCTCCAATCTCGATGTCTCTCGTGTTCCTGGTGTCTGTTTCTTTTCCACGAATCTCATTAATGGCATCCCACCCATAATTTGACACTACGTTCAAAATGTCGGCTCCTTGCGCCAAATCATGATAGTAGTCACTGTCTGAACTCTCCCAATAACTACAATCTTACTTGAAGAGCGCTTCCTCATTGGAAAGTTAGCACCAAAAGGAGTCTATAGGTGCCTGGTGCAATATGGATACATGGAACATCCTAGCATGAAGGGTGATTAGTATGTGGCAACAGTTCCTTGAGAAACTCAAGGAACTGGCATAGAGCAATGAGGAGTTGGAAGTGTTAGAGACATGCAAAGATAGAAGAGTGGCCTTTGTGATGGGGAGGACAATTTTGAGGACAAGTAAGAAGACTGGTTGGTTTCAACGGCTCGTGATTGACAGGATTTATCCATTCTTTTAGAAGAATTTTAGGTCAACAGTCTCCACTTTGAGGATTCTGCTATCGAAGATGCTGCAAGTTGGGATGCGATACGAGATATAAGAAGATGTAACTTAGTTTCCTTGCCTTCTACCTTGGCTGTTGGCTTGAAGCCAAAGCCTAAAGTATTTTGCTTTCCCAAACTTGGGTTTTTCTTCCTTTTTTTTTTTTTTTTGTTAGTAAAATTAAGATTTGCTAATTGTAGTTTTTCCTTTTTGGTAAAAATATAAACCAACAGAGGGAACTTGTTTCTAGAGGGAAAAGCAACAGAAGTTTTGGGAATGTGTTTTTAGAGAGACTTAGAGAGAAACTCAAAAACTTAGGGATTGTGTTTAGAGAGAGAGTTATTGTCACGAGCCCTCCCCCATACCCCTATCGTACCCTACCGGAGGTCACGAACGTCACTCAAGTGGGAGTGGCTCAACGCGTGTTAGAAATGAGAAATCAAAACAAACCATGAAAATTAAATAAAACTCATACATCAAGCACTAAAAACTGACTCAATTAAAACCATTGAATTCTCATTCAAACTCCAAGATTCTTTACAATATAGTTCAAGGCTTACAAGCCTGACTTTACAGTACATCACACCAAAACAACACAGTGGCCTCTCCACCAGACACCTACTATGCAGAAAAGGATCCCTGACAGGTCTGAAGCTTCAAATGTATGCCGCCATCACTCTGCTGCTCGACTCCCACAGTCAAGTGCTATCACTCTACACAGATGAAAGTAAGCGGAATGAGCTATAAGCTCAGCAAGTAGATCACTACCCTTGTATTCCCATCTACATGCAGATACATAATAGCATAGCCTACGATTCATCAGAGATCGTACTAGTATTAGTGCAGTCATGCATCAGAATATAAACACGAGCAGTATAAAGAGAGAAAGGTTCAAATACCAGAGCATCGAATATTTCCTGAGATAGCAATTACATCGTTACTTATCATAGTTTGAGTCAGACACTCATACAGAATATCTAATTGAAACAGGCGGAAAATAGAATTATTTACTCCCGAAGTAAAAGCCACACATATAAGGTTAAGCCAATCCTGTAACATGGGACTTCTACCCTCATTCAAGAGGGAGGACAATGACAAATGGAGGTCCCATTTCATAATGTCCTCACTCACACACATAATCCCCAACCCATTTTGGGGTATTTGATAGGCAATGGCCTTGCAAGACATGACCCTCTCCTTACGCCTTCAGGAGGGAAGGCGTTACACTACCATTAGAGGGCCCAATGAGTAGTGCCAATGACAATTTGGGGGGCACGACTCTCCCAGTTATTCACAATCACTCCTCGACTCCACTCCTATCATAAGAGTCGAGGTACAATATACCCAACTACCTATGGGGGACCTATTACGTAGTGGTCATATCATAGATATCAATTTTTAGTATAGCAGAATCACAAATCAAACTACTAATGGAGGACCTATTGCGTAGCGGTCAGGACACATATAACACTTTTAATATAACAGAATCAAAGTAGCCACTACTAATGGAGGACCCATTGCGTAGCGGTCATGACACATATAACAGTTTTAATATAATAGAATCAGAATAGCCACTATCAATGGAGGACCCATTGCATAGCGGTCATGGCACATATAACAATCTTATTATAACCATTCGTTATAACAAAATCACATATATTAATCTGTGCCACCGTATCACCGTATCATATTTTCAGTATCGCAGTATCATATTTTTAGCATCACAGTCTCATATTTTTCTGCAATTTCAAACAGTGACATCCATCCATAAGCAGGTCCATAATGCTTGATCTATTTGGAATTCAGAAATTGTTATAAAACCAATTTTTCACTAGACATGCGTATCTTTCAAATGGTAGTTTGAAAACATTTGGATCCCTTTTTCCCCTTCAAAAGCTCATTAGAAAGGAGGAATCCCATCTGAAACCTGCTGTGCAGTTGGGACAGTGGCATGTCTCACTTAGCACCATTATACCTTTCAATCCATAAAACATTTTGAAATGCTTTCAAAACCAAAATTGGAGTAGAAACATGTATCTTTCAAAAAAGGCAGTTTGAGAATATTTGGACTCCATTTGTTCATTCAAAAGTTCATGACAACCCAAGTAATTATTCTGGATTTTAAGAAATCTGTCCACAGTGACATATCTCCGCAAATAATTATATAACTCTCAATTTAAGAAGAAATTCAAAATGTGTTCATCATGTGATTTCAAGTATACTCATAAATATTTCGAATGATGGTAGTTTAAAAGAAAACAAACTCCATTTGGTCAATCAAAATTCACGACAACAGATACATCAATACTGCACTTTTACTAACTTTGTCAACAGTGATCTACTTGCACATTTTGAAGTATAACTATTCAAGCATAAAGAATTTGAGAAAGATGCAAACATGAATATTTTAGTAGACACAGATATCTTTTCAATGGTAAGTGTTTGAAGTCAATTGGACCCTATTTGATAGGTCAAAAGTAGATTAAAAAAACATAGAACCTTCTTGGAAATTACAGCATGGTCACATCATCACTCAACTTGACAATCAATTAGTTTCTAATTATGCTAATTCTTAACATAAACCTTTCTCATTTTCCATTAGATACACAAAAACATATAATCACAGACTTTCCATGAAAAACAAGGAAGATTCAATACTCATTTTGGTCATGCATAGGCAAGCTAAATTGCTGGAATTTACATTACAACAGTGTGCATAGGCATCCATTAATCATGACACTACTTATGCAAATTATCATGCTTGATTTATGTCCAATCCTTGCTTAAAGACCAACAAGGTAGATGGTCCATTTACCTTAGATGCACTGTGTCTCCACATCGTCTCCCATAATATCCTCTTTCAAGCTTCTAACATGGCTCTTCAATGGTGAATAATAGCTAACAAAAGGGGCTTCAAGTTGAAAGGCTCTAGAGAGGGAGAGTGAAGTGAATGGCATGAGGGAGAGGGAGAGGCTTAAGTACTCCCTTGATGGGAGGTGGCAGCCCAAGTGTTGACAGGTGGCATACACCACACATGCAGCTGGACAAGTGGCAATGTGTGGCTGCATGCACTCAGCAGGTGGCAGTCACAGTTCATGCACGACAGTGTCATGCACGACGCTACACGCACGGTGCTAGTCCATTTGCTCCATCTTACTACTGTTTGTGAAATTTCCTTCTTCTTCTCGTTACACCCGTGGTGTTGCCTCTCTCTGTTCATGCACGGAGCTGCTCCTTCTCTCTCTTTACGCACGTTGTTGTTCTTTCTGTCTCTTCACGCACGATGCTGCTCTTTCTCTCTCTTCACAAGTGGTGCTGCTCTTTCTCTCTCTTTACGTGCAATGCTGCTCTTTCTCTATCTTCATGCATGGCGTTGCCCCTCTCTCTTCACAGGCGGCATTGCCCTCTCTTTCACGCTCCTACCGCCGTATGTGTTTCCATGACCAGGAAAACCTTGATCCTTACATCATACCCCCCTTAAAAAGATTTTGTCCTCAAAATAATTAACTTATCTATTTAAGCAAATGGGGGTATTTATCCCGAATCTCATCTTCTCGCTCCCATGTTGATTCTTCTCTCGAATGATACTGCCATAGAACCCGGACTAGGGGAATCTCTTTATTGCACAATACCTGAACCCTCATATCCAATATCTCAATTGGTTGTTCAACATAAGTCAAATCTTCCCTGATCGGGATTGGCTCATACTTCAAGACATGGGACGGATCGAGTTGATACTTCCTTAACAGTGAAACATGGAAGACATCATGAATATTAGCCAACTCGGGCAGTAAGGCCAATCGATATGCCGTGACTCCAATTCTTTCTAAAATTTCAAAGGGTCCAATGAATCGTGGATTTAGTTTTCCTTTCTTGCCGAACCTCATAATGCCTTTACGTTGACGATACTCTAAAAAAGACCCGATCACCTACTTTAAACTTGAGGTCTCTTCGACGGTTATCGGCATAATTCTTCTGCTGACTTTAAGTTGTTTTGAGCCTTTCTCGAATTAAGGCAATCTTCTCTGATGTCTTCTGAACAATTTTTGACCTTAACAGCCTTCCTTTTGCCAACTTCATCCCAACATACTAACGATATGCACTTCCTCCCATACAGGGCCTCAAAAGGTGTCATTTGAATACTGGCCTGGAAAATGTTATTATATGCAAATTCTATTAGAGGTAAGTGATCATCCCAATTTCCTTTAAAGTTTGTAACATGTGCCCTCGATATATCTTCTAGGGTCTGAATGGTTCTCTTTGACTATCCATCAATCTAGGGGTGGAAAACAGTACTGAAAGTGAGTTTTGTTCCCAAGGCTGTTTGTAGACTTTTCCAAAATCTTGAAGTAAATCTAAAGTCCCTGTCGGACACAATGCTAACAGATACCCCATGCAGTGTTACTATCTCTTTGATATACAATTGAGCCAGTTTATCAAGGGTATAGGTGGTGCAGACCAGTAAGAAATGAGCAGCTTTAATTAGTCAGTCTATAATAACCCAAATGCTATCGTGTCTAATGCTTGATCTTAGCAACCCAAACAGAAAGTCCATAGTGATGTGTTCCACTTCCACTATGGCACAGATAAGGGCTGTAACAGTCCGACGGGTTTCTGATGTTCAGCCTTCACTTGCTGACATGTCAGACACTTAGAAACAAATTGTGCCACATCCCTCTTCATGTTATTCCACCATAAAGTTTTCTTTAAATCCTGATACATATTTGTGCTCCTAGGGTACACAGTATAAGGAGAGTGGTGTGCCTCTTCTAGAATAACGCTTTTTATATTCTCATCACTTGAAACACATACCCGATCTTTAAATTTCAACAAATCATCACTGCTGACAAAGAAATCATCTTTTCTTTTTAACTTTTTCTTCTAGGATTTTCATGAGCTGGGGGTCTATCTTTTGTGCCACCCAATGGTTAGGTGCCTCAATCTCACCCTCTGGGTAGGGTCGACCTGGGGGCATGGTTCCGGGTTAGAGATGGACTCGGGACATGAGATTGCTCTCGCGGGAATCGGGCTAAGAAGGCATGGCAGGAATATCAGAGAGGAATTAGGGTTGCAAGGCAGAACTTACCTCACGTGGGTCCATGACGCGCTCATGCTGACTCGCGTGGTTGCTCTCTTAGATCACGTAGAAAGACCCCCTGACCTTTTGGCTGGTTTGGAATCGCCTCCCTTTACCTGTTTTTCTTCTTACCAGTAAAACACACACACACACATTAGAGTACATACAAGTGGGATGTGGACCCCACCTTGTCATAGGGTGAACCCACACGTGTGTGTGTGTACTCGAAGAGAAATGAAAGGAATAGCATAAGAGAGTCCATGTCAATTCGACATCCTTACGAAATCTCCTTGACGAGGGACTTTAAGTAAGATCCTATAATAAGGAAAGAAAGAAAAAGGTGAGGTAGAGGGAATGAAAGAACAAAAGAGGAAGGGTTTGAAGGATAGTATGTCTTTCAACTAGTTCTTCAAAGAAACGTAGGATGGAGGATGGTTTGGATTTCACCCAATTCCTAGAGGCAAAGAATAGAGATTTTTGTGAAGAGAAGGAGAAGAAAATGAATGAAAGAAGTGATGAAGGTAGCTTGGCTCTCACTGAACCTTCGAAAAATTGAGTCGTTTGACCAGACGGTTAGGTGTGCATAGTGACAAGACTAACGCGACGATTGGTCTGGCGTGGTAGCTAAATGGGCATGGTGATTGGACTGGCACGACAGCTAAACTACTCGACGACCAGACGGATGCGATGACGAATCTAGCACAGTGGTTGGTCTTGTGAGGCAGCTAGACGGGCATGGTAGCAATTCCGTCACAACGTCTAAACTACAAGACCGGCATGGCGACTATCCTAGCATGGTGACTAATCTAACGCGGCAGCTAGACGGGCATGGTAACTAGTCCGATATAATGGTTAAACTGCTCGAAATCAGGACTAGCACAGCAGTGCAAGGCTCAACCAGCCCTATGATCAAACAATCAAAAGGACAAAAGAGAGAAAGGAAATCGTGTCTAGTAGTGTGTGCTACCATGTGTGGCAGAAAGTGAGAAGGGAGAAGAATCACGCTCGGCAGTGTTCACTGCCGTGCGCAACAGTCAGAGAGAAAGAAGGAAAAATCATGCACGACATTTGCACTGTTGTGCACAAGAGATAGAAGAGGAAAGATTGTCATGCTCAGCAGTATGCACCGTCGCGCACAACAAACTGAGAGAGAGAAGGAGATCATGCCTAGCATTTGCACTGTCGTGCTCAACAGACAAGGAGAGAATAAATTATCACGCTCAGCAATATGCACTGTCGTGCGCAACGGACAGGGAGAGAAGAGATCGTCATGCTCCGCAGTATGCACTGCCGTACGCAACAGATTGAGGAAGAGAAGGAGATCACGCCCGGCATTTGCACTGCCATGCGCAATGAACAGGGAGAGATGAGATCGTCACGCTCGGCAGTAGGCACTGCCATGCGCAATAGACTGAGGAAGAGAAGGAGATCATGCTTGGAATTTGCACTACCGTGCGCAATGAATAGGAAGAGAAGAGATCGTCACGCTCGACAGTATGCATTGTCGTGCGCAACAGACTGAGCAATAGAAGGAGATCACGCTTGGCATTTGCACTACCGTGCACAATGAATAGGGAGAGAAGAGATCGTCACCCTTGGCAGTATGCACTGTTGCGCGCAACAGACTGAAAAAGAGAAGAACATGAAATCAGAAAGAAACAAGGAGAAAAAGAAAGAGAAGAGAAAGGAAAGGAAAGAAGAAAGAGAGAAAAGGAAAAAGACAAGGGAGAAAATGAAAGAAGAAAGAGAGAAAAGGAAAAAAGAGAAAAGGAAAGAAGAAATAGAGAAAAAGAAGAAGAAAGAAGAGAGAGAAAGAAAAGAGAGAACGAAGAGAGAGAAAGAAAAGCAAAAAGGATGAGAGAGAAGTTTACCTTATGCCCGGGGGTACCACAAAAGTCTTCTCTCTCCTCACTCTCTCTAAGACGTGACCAAAATCTCAAGCAAAAACTTGAATTTTTATTGATGAAACTTGGATCCTTTTGCATGAGGTGCATGCTTGTTTATGTAGAAGTGGTTCCCAAAGGTGGGTATACACTCAAAAGTTGACCTAATTGATAAAAAATAATAATTAAGTGAATTAACGAAATTTTAAGAAAAGAGGGCAAAATGATGATTTTGCCCTTGCACCAACAATCCATAAAATTCTAATTAAGTCCCTATTGTGCCCAAGAACTCTTGCAATCTTCCCGGGTTGGTTCGGAGTCTTTCCAGTCTCCGTTTGGCTGAAAGATGATTCTTTTCTTGATTGGCTCGGGAAGACGGTCGTTTTGATATCACTTTTGAGCCACAGAATGGGGCTTTGGGCCATGATCACGAAGTGCGAAAATCACGAGAAACATATGATCTTTGTTTAAAGACTATGTGTATTTCTTGGTGTTTTTCAATGATTTCTTCGCTGAATATCGACGAGCAATTCTTCGTGAGCATTTGGCGACGAATGTGGCTTGATTTGGCGTGCGAACGAAGATTTTCCATTTATGATCATTTGGCTGAAATTTGGTTTCCGATGACTGAAAAGTGCAGCAATTTTGTAGTTGTCACATGTCAAATCTGACCGTTCATCACATGCGAGGTTTGGCTCTGGTGAAGCCTCGAACCTCGTGCTTGTAATGGGTCATGATGTGGCCACTCGATCGAGGTGCACTCCTGGTGAAAAACCTGGAAACTTACCTTGAATCGCGATCTTCTCTCATGCTTTTCTCCCTGCTCGGGCCGCGACATGAGTCATGCCACATATCAAAATGCTCGGGTCGACGAGAGGAACACGCCCGTAAAATTTGAGTGTGATGCTGCTTGGGATGAGAGCTACGGTCTTTCAAAGTTGAGCCCGAAACCCAAGGAGCACAGTTTCCATTAATGGAAACTGGTTCACTGAGGGGCATGGTAATAGCGTTTGACTTACCCATTTCAGGTAATCTCGTCATAACTTGGTCCATGAATGTTTGAGCAAGCCGAAACATGGACCTTTGCGGTTTTTGGACGTTCCGGATTCAATGGTGGTGGCCCCACGATCATTTGATACTCTGGTGATAGGGTTTATAAGGTCCATTTCAAGGCAAAAGAGGCTGATTTTCCCAAAATTGTTTGTGCATCTGCATTGCCTTAAACTCATCGGATTGCGACGAAGCTGGACAGGTATTCTTAAGAGACTTTATCAACAATTTTGATCCTTCTTGGGCCATTCTAAGACTGCTGGAAATTTCTCTTTTGGATTAGGGCTTTATTGTCTTGGCTTCTCTTTATTACGCATCGGGGATACAAGGTGATGAAAAATGCCCCCAGACAGCTTGCCCCACTGAAAGTTGTGCTTTGAGAGAAGCGAGAAGGAGAACATTTGGTAAATTACCCTTCGGCTTTATTATTATTTTTTCTTCTGGCCATAGAATCACGCAAACGTCGAGGGAATATTCGTGTAATGTTGTAACCAGGCTGCTCAGATGTCTGGATGCATTTGTTGCAGATCCATTTGTGGAGACTTCAAGGGAGAAGGGACATTTAGGGATGATTTTAACGTCTACCCTTGTTGGACGTTTTGGCGGCGTTGTTGGCAGCCACATTAGGTTTGTAGGATGCCTAGTATGACAGTTTCTAGCCTGTGAGAAATGATTTTAAAGTCTACACCCTGTTGGACATTTTGGCAGCGTTGTTGGCAGCCACACCAGCTTTGGAGGATGCCTGGTATGATAGTTTTTTGCCTATGAGGGATGATTTTAAAGTCTACCCCCTATTAGACGTTTTGACGGCATTGTTTGCTGCTACGCCAGGTTTGGTTTGACAAGCAGGATACCTCTGAGGTCCCAACATGCCGGGTCCAATAGGGGGCTTTTTGTGGGCCTGTCCAAATGTATGGTCTGGTTAGGGAGGGGTTTTGTCGAGGTGGCCTTAAAAAGGCTCTACCCTGGTTGCTGTGAGCAGGTATTGACCTGGTTTGACAGTTTCTTACCTGTTGTGGATGTTGAGGGATGATTTTAACATCTACACCCTGTTGGACATCTTGGTGGCATTGTATGCTGCTACAGCAAGGTTTTCTTTGACAAGCAGGGTACCTCTGAGGTCCCATCCTGGGCAGTTGGGGGCTTTTTATTAGCCTGCTCGAATGTTTAGTCCGATTAGGGAGGGGTTTTGGCGAGGAGGCCTTGAAAGGGCTCTACCCTGGTTTATGTCGGCAAGTATTGACCTGGTTTGACAGTTTCTTGCCTCGTGAATGATCATGTTTTTCAGTCCTGATAACAGGGTATTCTGCTACTGAGGATTTTTCTTGAAATGCTGGCCAAAGATGCATGTGACGATGAATGCTGCATCAACCTGCTTTGTAGGTCTGAGTGCCCTTTGCGGATTTCACTTAAACTGGGGGAGCAGTGCTGTAAAGACGGCTTTCGCCAACTTCTTTTTTATTAGGCTTTTTTACCCATGGCCTGACGGCCATGTCTGCTTTTTTGTCCATTTTTGCTCACGGTGCCCATTTCGGGTTTCCACCATGCCTAGTTTTTATTTATGGAACGCTCTTACTCATGGTTTCATGACCATGCCCGTCCATCATTTTTACTCATGGCATTCCCCTTTTCAGGTTTACACCATGCCCGATTTTTTGTGGTGGCATGTTTAAGGCCATGCCACCAAAACCTGAGCAAGGCAGTTTAACGTCATACAGCCAGGATGTGCGTTACAGTTTAAGGTCATGCGACTGGACCATGATGGTGGTGAATGACGATCTGTAGAGGCCATGGAATGAGTATGGTGGTGGATTGACTCATTTGGTGGAGATGGCATGAGACTGGTAGATTGACTCATTTGGTGGAGATGGCACGAGACTATCTATGGATGATGGATGGTGTTTGGATGGATGGTGTTTGAATGGAAGGTGGATAATGAGTGACCCACTAACTGACGGTGAGTATGGATGATGGAATGGCTCGCCGTTTCGTGAGCATGGGTAAGACTCACTGGGGATGAAGTGAAGATGGTGTGTACTGGGGATGAAGTGAAGGTGGTGTGTAAATGAGTGTGTGGAGAGGTCAGAATGAAAAAGGCATGTGTGCAATGGGGGCCACACATGTATGGGGGCATACTTAAGGTCATGCCACCGGGACCTGGGCAAAGCAGTTCAACGTCATTTGGCCAGGACGTATGCTACAATTTAAGGTCATGCAACTGGACCATTGTGCAAAGAAGTTTAACATCATGCGGCCAGGACGTGTGTTGCAATTTAGGGTCATGCAACTAGACCATTAGGCAAAGCAATTTAACGTCATGCAGTCAAGATGCGTACTATAGTTTAGGGTCATACAGCTGGACCATTGCTCAAACGATTTCACGTCATGCGGTCAGGACGTGCACTATAGTTTAAGGTCCTACAGCAGGACCGTGTATGAGTCTCCATGTACGTAGGTCGCCAATGAGGTGTGGACTCACTCAGAGATGTGAAGTGGATGAGGCTCCATGGGAAATGGGCCTGTGGATGGTGGTCTGACTCACTGGGGATGAAATGGTCGAGACCATTCATGGGCAGTGAGTTCAGGTGGTGATAGTGGCCCAGTGAGGGATGGCAGGTGGAAATGGACTCACTGGGGAATTAGGAACCCATGGTGGTTCCTTGCTAGTGATGGAAAGGTAATGGGGGCCGAACCTACGGCCGAACCTACTGGTGCGCCCACGGACGGGCCGATTAGGGAAGGCGTGCATGAAAGTGCATGTGAAAGGTGTGGGTGCAGCGACAAAAGGTTGTGCATGGTAGTACAGAGGTATCATGTTTGGTAGCATCATCGCAGAGGTCGTCAAGGTGCATACTGTAGTGGAGCACACACGGCAGTGAACGTGCTCGGTAGTGAGTGAACGGCAGCATGCGGTGTGGGCGTGCGCGGCGGAAGTCGTGCAGCGAGAGGCGTGTACGACAGCAGCACGGCAGAAGCATGTGACGCAAGAAGCCCACGGTAGTAAGAGGCACGCTCGACAGTGACAAAGCGCACGACAGAAGCGTGTGACACAAGAAGCGCACAGCAGTAAGAGGCACGCTCAGCAATAAGGCACGCTCGGCAATGAGAGGCGCGCTGGGCAATGAGAGGCAGTATGTCGGATTCGGGCTCGAGGCTAAGAGCAACTTGGTCCAGCCCATTACCGTTTGACCTTCTGGACTAGGGCATCCTTTCTTCTTTGTGAGGGGCATCTTCGGGAATCCCTAAGTAAGGAGTTTGAACCCCTTTTACTGTTTGACCTTGGTGAAATAGCAAAGGGGTTTGAGCAGTGAGAGGGTGAACTCTGGCTAGCAGTAGGTTTTTGTCGAGGGGAACACACCAGAAAGAGAAGAAAAAGGGGCTCAACAGTGAGCAAGGACCTTCACTGGGAAGAGGAGAAGAAGGTGCGGCAGGAGTTTTCGAGCTAGGGTTTGCCGACAGTGGCTGCAGAGAGAGAAAGAGGGAGGTTCGGGCTTTTTTTCGGTAGAGTGAATGTGCTGGGAAGTGTTGCAGGGAAAACTCCGAGGTAGTTGAAGCCTTGCGAGAATTTCTTCAGCAGAAGGCGCGTTCTAGCAGCATTTTTTAGACAGTTTTCTGATTGAGTTTTGTCATTGAAGACCAACGACGGTAAGACTTTCCGACGTTAGGGACTACGTTCAGCTTCCGTCAGTTGAGGCAACGAAGGGTCGCCATTCGTTCATGTGAAGGGAACAACATGCTGGCTAGGTGTCGTCTGTACAATGCTCGTCAGCTGAAAAGACGGTCATTGTAGAGTCGTACGTGTGAAGGTGACACGTGCGAAGGAGGCAATAGCGTGTCACGTATGGCGGTAAGAGATGCATGGCAGGACGCTATACTTTGATGAAAAGTGTGCACGACAATGAATGCACGGCAGTGAAGAGCACCTAGCATCAAAGCACGCACGGTGGTGAGAGGCACGCGGCGTCAAGAAACATGCACGACAGTGAGAGGTGCACAACAAAAAGAAACGTGCACAGCATTGGGAGGCGCACGACATCAGAACACACACGTCTTTAAAACGCACTCAGCAGCGAGAAGCGTGCGACTTTAAAAAAGTGCATGGCAGCATAAATTTCGCGTCAGCAAGCTGCTCCTGATTGTGAAGAAATGACCGAGCAATTGGGTTATGAGGGCTCTGCACCCATTCCATAAGTTACAAATATTCCCAAAGATGGGGAGTTGGGGACCAGTGATTTCACTGGTGAGAGTTTAGTCCTGGGAAACCCGATCTGGCTCACAGAGCCTGCATGCAAGCCACATTGGCCTCTGAGCATCACCTTTATCAGTGAACCGGTACGTTTTGAAGTTCATGAAGATGGTGATGGCAATGTTTTAGATGAAGAGGTGGGGGTTGTTTTGCTCTATTGTCTCCATCAGGAAGTGGCCTCTAGTGAAAATCTTCTTACTCTTAAGAAGAAGATGGTTTAGACAGAGGGGCTGGTATGGTTCCCCACTGAGCTCCGGGTGCAGGGGGAGCATCAGTTTCTGAAGGGGTATACTTCCTGGACACTCACCATGTTGTATGCCAACTTACTCAAACGCACTGCCCTAATGGAAGCAATTCAATGTTCAACATGGTATTTTCACTGGTGTTCCAACACCATCAAGGCACTGTTAGAGTCATGTTAGCAATACATGGCTTTTTGGTCATGGCGAGGTAGGAATCTCTTTGTTGGACCTTCACTTTGTTGGTGGCTTGTCTTAATAGGGGCGATGTATGACAAGTTCGTTCCTTAGAACTCTGTTATCTTTGGAGGGGCATCGCTAGGTGGTGAAGTACCTCCTGCAAGCCTTAAGGAGTTGTTTGAGATCTACCAACTCCTCGTTAGTCAGTGTAGTAATGATCGTGTGACCTCTACTGACTGGGTGCGGTTCTTTCATGGGGAATACCCTGAAGAGGCCGAGTCAAATCACGGTCCTTCAGGGAGGAAGAAAAGGGCTAGGAAGGAGGTGATTCCCCCATCTTACAAGTGCCAGTCTGCAGATGATGGTGTTTCTCTGTCTGCTGACTTGGCCCTGTTCTTGTGCAAATTTGTCTTCCCCGAGGGAATGGATGTAATTCGTCCAAGCACTTTCTATGTTGCCTGCGACATGGGGAATGGGCGGCAGTATGTCCTTGCACAACCAGTCCTGTGTAGTATTTACCATGGGTTGGGAGCTATGTCCAGGGGTAAATCTTACAAGGGAAAAGGAGGTGGCCTTGAGTTAGTAAGGGGCGAGGCTTTTCCTGGGGACATCAAGACGCCCTTCCCTATCCATTATGTGTTCGGGTGGCTTGCAGCCTACTTTCTGAACACTTATACTAGGAATATAACTTTGGAGGAGAAGATGTGCCCTCAGCTAGTGAAGATTGTAAGGCAGAGGACTGTTTTTCATTCCCCAAGGCATGCGAGAAGCTTATTTGGAAACGAGTCCATCCAGCGGCGAGTACCCTTTCCTATGGGAAATTTTGCAGATCAAGCTTTCGAGGATTCGTTGGGCCATGAGTTGGATGGTGCTCGTACAAGCTTATGATGGCTCATGTTCCTTTTAAGTGTAAGGGGAGGAATCTTGGCCTATCAGATCCCTTACAGCGCAAAACTTGAAGGGCATTACCCGCACCGCTTTGCTCGTCAACACGGGCTCGACCATGGGTGTCTATTTCCCATCCTGTTCGAGAAGTGTTATGGGAAGGTAACCTCGGGGAAGACGAGGGAGTTGGGGACCTTCCGCGAATCATGGAACACAGTCCATGTTCGCACTGCTTGGGCGACTTGCTTGGATTTCACGAAGAAAAACAAGTTCGTCGTGCCTCACTTCAGGAGGGTAGGCCGAGCAACTGTGGCGTATGCGCGTTGGTGGAGAATCATCAACTACGGTGGATATGGGGACGTTGAACACCCTTGGAAGGGGATCAACAACAACTAGCCTTAGGAGACCAAGCAGGGAAATGACTTCAAGGCACCTTGGTTTGGTCGAGTCCTTGAGTTGGATTACCCTCGCAACTGGAAACACCTTGGGGTGCCCCGAGAGATGGCAGCAGATGTGGATTCGCTGCAAATGCTCTCACTGAAGGAAAGGTCAAGGACGGTTTTTGACAATCTTTGCTCCATTTTTGAATGGGACGAAGGTCATAGGGTTTTTGGTTACGAGGGGCATCCGGTCCAGGATCTAAATGCTTTTATAGGGAGCGGTCCCCATAGTACCCCCACCGCCAGCTCTTCGCGTGGTGAGACCTCAAGGAAGCTTGCACCACCTCAGGAAAGGAAGAAGAAGAGGAAGTGTTTTGTGTCTGGAGATGCTTCTAAGTCTCCGTCTGTTGTCGCACCCAAGAGTGTTAAGCCACCTATGGTGCTTGAGCCAACGGTTAGTACTCCCTCTCCTACTACCTCAGAGTCTCAAGAAGATCATGTTAGCACCTCCGAGATTATCATGAGTTCTTCGGATCAGGAGACAACCTCTGATATTGGAACGGTGTCACGGGTTCAAGAGATGGGCCCTGAGATAATCGAGCCTATGCACAAGTCGACTCTTGCTCCATCTTCCTTATGCATGATGAGTTTGGACCCATGCCCCGAGGAGCATGCCCCTTCAGGGTTTGGAGAGGCAAGCGAGGCTGCAAGTAGGGCTGCTGATGAAGGCCCCACTACCATTCAGGGTGACTGGCATGAGTCCAATAAAGGACCCGAGCAACATGAGGGAGCTTCCCCAGGTATTGTGGGTGATGAAGACCCAAGTGTAGTTGAGGGAGGAGAGCTCATCCTTAGTGAGGAGCCTGTAGGGCTTGTTGAGAGTATGGGGGATGAAGGCCCGAGTACTTCTGGGGGAAGAGGGCCTAATGCTAACGAGGTGCCGGAGCAACATGAGGTGGTTACTCCTGAGGCTGCAGAGGTTACAGGCAATGAAGGCTTGAACACTTAAGGGAGACAAGAACCCAGCCTTGGCAAGCATTCGGGAACAGCCGTCCTAAGCGATATGACCGAGGGTGTAGGGGACGAGGGTCCAGACACTATCAGAGGGGAGACTGCTAAGGAATCTAGAGGTGCGGGTTTCGAGCTAGCTTCTCTTGAGGTCGCTATAAACATGGCCATTGTTCCATCGAGGGTGACTCCTCCTGCGGAAGTGACTCTGGTCACGTTTGCTTCAACGGTGACTCCCTTAGCTGAGGTAGCCCCGGTTCCTATTTCATCACTAACTGTGGCTCAAATTAGTGAAGATTTGAGCATGGCTGTGGTTATGCTGCGCTTGGGACTCCAGCGTTTAATCTCTCGTGGAGCTTGGCCCAGCAATTTCAAAACTCCGAAAGTATGCCCTTGCATTACACACTGTTGAGGGCGATCTGGAAGTCTTTTACATCTTCGACCACCTGATGAACGAAATAGAGGGCTAGATGACAAGGGGATTGTAGTAGGAGGTAGAAGCCAATGAATTGGTTTCTTTAGAGGTGTCACTGGCACGTCGTCATGAGAAGGTGGACTCCTGTGCACAGAGCAAAGTTGTCGTGGCCACCCAGCAATTCGATCTCAAGTAGGAAGGCAAGGCTCATTTTGACAAGATAAAGGCCGTAAAGGACGAGATGCGGAGCCTGAAGAGCGAGTTCGACAAACTCGAAAGGGAGATGAAACAGAGGAAAGCCCTGGATGCAGCTCTGGCTGCAGAACTATCAGAACTTGTCCACACCATTGAGTCAGAAACTGCTTCCGTGGCACAAGAGGCTCAGAGGGTGGCTGAATTAAAGGGGTGCATTCAAGGGACCATGGTGGCACCCGAAGAGCCAAAGGCGAAGATTGATGAAGCCATTAACCACTTCTAGGAGCGGTTTTACTCCTTTTTCTTCCTTCTCGCTTCATTATTTTTTATTGTATAAAATTTTTGTACATAGACTTTGCCTATACATGAATGAAACGCCATATTTTGTGTTTTGCTCCATTGTTCATGCCTTGTGCCTCTAGTATGACAGTTAGGAGCCCTCCTTTCTGACTTAAATGCCCTTTCCGGTTTCGTTTAAGTCCTTGGGGTACATGTCATTTCTAGCTTTCACATGACCCCAAATGATGATTTTTTTATGGCAATTTTTGCCCGTGGTTTTTACTCCACATCTTCCATTTATTTAACGAATTTTGCTCATGATAGCTGATGATGCTATCATGCTCTGTCATCATTTTTTTGTTTCTTTTGATGCTTTTGCCCGTGGTTCCCTTTCTGATTCTCACCATGTTTGTCTTTTTGTTTGACATTTTTCCCCACGACGCCCTTTCAGGTTTTCATTTGTCTATCTTTTTCAGAGAGAGAGATGAGAAGAGGGAGAATACCCGAGCCCTTCTTTCGTAGTGTGTCGTGCTACTTCTATGACCTCAAAGGGAGCAGTGGTTCCCTTTTCACCTTTGAGTCCTTGATTAGTCAGGGGCTCAAAGTTCATCGTCTTCATGATGCGATAAGCTTGCTGACTGTAGATACTCCAATCAAGGGAGGTTTTGGTTTCTAGACGGGATGGACTCTTTGAATCCTCATGTTTGTCATAGCTTTCTGGCACAAATCCCTTCAAAGGTTTCAAGGCTGCCTTTTGAGGTGCTTCTTCGATTTTGGCTTTCCCTTTTCACAAGGCTTCAAATTGGTTATGAAGACCTTACACTCCTTTTTTAGCTCAGCAAGAGTACCCTGGCTTTGATGGTGAGATGAGGAGTCTTCTATTGGCTTCTCTTCTGCCAAAGACTTGGGAATGCGTAGAACTTTTAAGGCATCTCGAACCTGAGCTAGTCCTTGTGCTAGATAAGGAACTTCTTCTTCACTCAGAGAGGCTGGGGTATTACGGACCTTGTGTTCTTGCGGCCGTGATGCTTCTTCCTCAAGGAGTGAAACAGGATGTGCAAGACTTTTTGTTGGTCTGGCGTGTAAGTGACCCTTGGGGCCAAAGCATCTACTTGCATGACCTCCTTGGGCTCGATGGCAGCTACTAGTTCAGTAGCCGACAACTCTGAACTAGAAGAAGGGAGAGTCTCATCTTCAGGAAAGGTCGGTAATCCTTCAGGGAGAGGACATGGAGTATTGGGGTGAATAGAGGTCAGAGAGAAGATCTTGCCAGCTCTCTCATCTTCTTTGAACATGTCCAAGAGTACCTGTCCTACATCTTCAGCATCTTCTTAAGTGGATGATTCCACTCTTCTTACAGACCTTCAATCATCATGTTTGGATTCTTGAGATGGTACCAGATCTATGACGTAGTACTTTGCATCGACGTAATGTATCTCGGTGACGAGTAACGACCTTTTATTAACATAGATTGTGTATTGCCTCCCATCACGACTGTCCTTCAAACATTGATGGAGAGTAGACGGAACCACTCCTTGATCATGCATCCAAGGGCGACCGAGGAGTATGTTATAAGAGGTGCCGGTGTCGATAACATGGAATAGGGCATAATCATTTAATTCACCGATCTTGAGACAAATGCGAACTGTACTGGCTAGCTTTTCTCCCGACTGATTGGACCCCTGAACTATGATATTTGTTGGTGTGAGGTCATTTTATCCAACCCTAAATGGGTAAGAATTCTTCTTGGGATGAGGTTGACTTCTGATCCTCCATCTAGCATAATTCGACTGATGGGACATGCATGCAATTCACCGGTTATGAAAAGAGGCCGGTTGTGGTACTTCCTCCCAACTGAAGGTCGTCTTCTGAGAAAGTGACAGCCAAACAGTTGTTTAAGATAGCAGGGTCGACCTTGATGGGTTCTACTTCGGGCACGTATACCTCTTGGCTAGAGAGAGCTTGAACAAGGGCCATTCAATAGTCCCTCTAGAGCATAAGGGCGTCATAGATGCTAAGGAGGGCAGGGAGTTTTCTCAAATGTCCTATGACATCATACTTCACCTTGTCATCACCAGCCATAGGTCCGGGTGGTATGGAGGACTGAGAGGTAGGTTTAGGTAATGGAGAATTGTTTTGGGGTACCGACCAACTTTGTTGTGCAACCGGGCTGGTTTGAAGAGGTTGTGAGGTTTGGGATGGTGAAGGTTGTGCCACCAGACTTGGTGCCGATTGGCCAAATGAAATGCCGAGCCCAGTATGGACTGGCTAGATGGAGATTGAGGGTTTGGAAGCGGATTAGTGTATGGAACCAGTGGTGGTCCCAGGTACTTGAGAAGTGGTGGTAGACTAGTTTTAGTATTAGGGAATGGGTGGAGTGGCGGACCAGGATACTTCCGGGGTCTGGGCTGCCGAGGCCTCTGGATGAGCAGCTGCAACTTCTTGTTCGACCTTAGACCGATTGGGTCAGTGTTGGTTGTCGTTCGAGAGATCTGCACCATGTGGCATGCTTCATGATAATGGGAGCTTTGTCGTGTCAACTCTTTCATTCGTTGCTCGAAGTCAGGATCAAGAGGCCATTGGGGTCTCTTGGGCTTGGGATTCTTGCTCTACTTGGGAAGCTTCTTGATGGTGGGAGGAGGCTTTGTATTGGCTCTGGATGCTAGAGCATCAGCAACTGACAAGAAACCAGCTGCTTGGGCCACCGTCTTTTTAAGCTGCCTCCGATGTTGTCTGCTAGTGTTGCAACTTTTCAGCTCTTTGTCAAGAGCTTCAAAATCTGGGCATTCGCATATCATACCTACAGAAGACGCGTTAGCAGAAGAGGAAGAGGGGCTAGAAGAGTCGAAGACAGGAGGAGGGAGAGGGCTTTTAAGATCATCACTCCGATTGGACTGATCCGAGTAGCTTTCAGTATCATCATCAGAATTGGACATGTGCAGGGGATCTTTTAGGTCTTCACCCTGCTTGGACCATTGGGAGGTGCTTTTAATGTCATCACCCTTATTGGACATTTTGAGAACCCAAGGAAAGGAAGGCTCAGGAATGTGTGCTTGACTAGACTGGGAGTCTTGATCAGTGAAAGCTCCTGACTTGGGGAAGAAATCCCGCAGAATTGGTAATGGAGGAAGGGGCTCAAGAAACTCTACCATGGTATGGGGATGAGGGATTTTTTTCTTTTGATAAACAGCCCTTGGTGCTTGTCTCGCTTTACCTTTTTCATGCACAAGGATATGTTGATCAGGCTCACGTGGCTTGGGAGCTTGTTTTACATGGCGAACTGCTTCCCTTCTCATAGACCTGCTTGGGAAGTTGAATGTTTGTCTAGATCGAAAGGCTCGGGCTGCGCATTCTTAGAGGAGGCCTGTGTTTGAATGACCTCTGACGATGGCGGTCTGACATGATCGTCTGATATACGGGCGGTGAAGTGCCCCTCTTGTACTTTCTCCTTCATTATGTCTTGAAAGGAGAAGCACTCATCTAGATCATGACTTCATATCGGGTGATACAAGCACCATAGTTTTTTGGCCTCTCGAGGGAGGTATCTAGACTGTACGGATGGCTTTGGTGTGATGACCACTACTTGGAGAATCATGCAGTACAGCATCTGGAGAAGATCCGGTGGCAGGTTTTCTAGATGATATTCTTGTTCGTCTTCTTCTTGTACTATCACCACATGAGCTGCCTTAGCCATCCCGAACGGCTTCTTGAGACTCTCAAGTTGAATCTGCCCCTTCTGGATCAAAGCCTCAATATGATCCTCGAGAGTGAAGTAATCATGGACAGGGTGTCCTAATATCTCGTGGTAAGTGCAATAATTCAGGTTGGTGACAAGACCAGCTTCTTCTGGCTTCTTCGACTCAGGTAATACAATCATTTGTTGTTCTAGCAGCATCCGAAGTAGAGCTAGGACGCAGTCCTTGTTGAAGCTATAAACTTTGGTCCTCCTCTCTGCTCAGTGAACCTCCCCATAGAGGTTCGTAGGTGGAGGCACTCTATTGTAAGCATGGGGTTGTTGTTGCCCTGGTTGAGGTGTGGCTTGAGCATTTGTTGGGGTCACCCATTTGGAGAAGTTTAGAGTTTGAGGGGAAGCCTTCTTGCAGTCTGATACAGTGACGGTAGCACTGACCACCCCTTTTTGTTGATTGCTAAGTGCATTGCCCGAGCTACTGTTGTTTCCTCCATTCTACGACTGCACCTAGGGTCCACCATGGTGCTTGAAGAGGCTCTCTATAAGGAATGATTTAGAGATCAGGTCCAATATGGAAGTTGGGTTTGAAGCCTCAACATGTAACGAAATCTCTGGCCACATGTTATGTACGTAGGCTTGGACTGCATAGATTTCAGAAATGGGATTTGCTTGGTGTGCAGCCAGATTCCTCCACAATGCAATGAACTGATCAACAGGTTCATCTGGTTCCTAGGTCATTGTGAGGAGCTCAATAGCCTAAACTTCTCTTTCAACCTCATAGAAGCGCTTGTAAAGCAACTGCTCCATTTCTTCCCAGGTCTAGACTGAGTTTGGGGGGAGGCAAGCATACCACTTGAATGTCAGTCCATCGAGAGTCTCGACAAACTGGCAAAGAAGAAGCCTCCCATCAGCTGTTGTTTCTTAACAAGCGGTGTGCTGAAGAGGGGAGCTCGTGCAATTGAAAAGTGGGAGTTTCCCCCTTTGGTAATTAGGGGGAAACAAGAGTTGATCAATATATGAAGGATAAGGCTTCTAATAGAGGGTCGGGTCTGGTATGCCTGAAATTTGCCTTCCTCACAAACTGTAGGTGACCATAGTGTCAATGTCAGTTTGAGAGACCTGACGAGGGGAGGAATGGTCGTGTGAAGGAGGTGGATGTCTCAGGACTGGCTTAGCTGGATGAGGAGAATTGGTACCTTGGCTCGTTGAGTTCCCAGGGGCCGAGCATCTTCCATGAGCTCAATCTTGTCCCTCATTCTACGCATCATTTGTTCAAATCGGTTCATTGGATCCTCCTGGTTATTGTTAAGGTCATCGATAAGCGTCATGTTGACCCTCTCCTCAAGTAGATCGGTCTTTTGCGTGGTCAGTGTCTTGCATGCCTTCCGGACTGGTTGTGGTAGGTCGGTCAGCAGGGGTTCGACATGCCTCAACTGAGCTTGAGTCGTGTACACTGATCGGGTCAAGACCAGGTCACCATGGACTTGGGACCGTGGGGGCTGCATGGTTGAGTTGTCTCTTATGACGCTAATGACCATGCAAGGTCTTGGTCCTTCTACCTTAGGTTCTTCTTCAGGCAGTAAGGGGTAGAAGGGATTTTTTGCTAGGAGGTCAGCAACCTTGCTTGCCCCGAGCTTCTCGGGTTCTTCCCTTGACGCTATTCGTATGCCCCAGTCATATTTGGCTCTCAGGCTCTGCTGTACCTCCTTCCAGAATTGAGACAGGGAATGGTCTTCTATCATCGAGCATGACAAGGTTGTCTCTATCAGGTGCGACAAGGGATGCGAGCCGGAGATAGGGGCTAGCTCTGGCTTCGGTCTTGGCTTGGGGAGAGATGGGGGATAGAAGATCTCATCTCCCAGGGGAGTCTTGCCCCGTGCTCTCTTATGAGCTCTAAAGGTCGGGCCGATTGGAAGAGGATACCGTAGGAGGGTACTCTTTGGAAAGACCTTCAAGTACCAAGTCCTGAGTGGTTCGACCGGTGGAGAAGGGATAAATGGGGGAGGAGACAGCTGCTGATAACCTCTTGGTTGGGGGCTTGATGCAGTTTGTGGTGATGGCACGTGTGTGCCCCTTAAAGAAGCGTTCCGGGCAACCTGAGGATCAACTTGGGCTCGAGCAATGTGTTCAGCCTTAGGAGGTTGAGTACCACGAGAGTGTGTTTGTGAGGGATTGGCCATGTGTCCACCCCTCCCAAAGTGAGCAAGCATGGGCTGAGAGGGACGATGAGGGGGTCTCGGCTAAGCACAATCAGAGGACTGCCATGAGTAGTGTGATATGTATGCATCAGGTATATAGGGCTTGGTCCGAGGCAGCTTGAAGGTTGCTCCGAAGTGTAACTCGAGCGGATGTACCACGAGCCTTGGTGTGCGTGTGGGAGGTGGTGGCCTTAAGACCCCCTTCTCCGTGTGTCGAGCCTCTTGTTACATGAGCACAATGTGGTAGAACATGGGGGGTGGCCTTTATGTGACCCACAAGAGCATTGACAGCTGGGCTACCATGCGCAGGAAGGGAAGGGATTGCCTTTCGGCTGCCCCAAGCAGTATGACCGGCAAGTGACTTGCTGGTGACATGGTGCATGTGGTGTGGAGTCGCTGGTTTGCTACCTATGCAAGGTACTTTGGTGGAGCAATGCTGGAAGATGAGGAGTGAATAAGTCCCTCCTCACACCAATCCAGGTAATAACCTAGGAGCATGACACCGGGTCCTCGCTCAGAAGGAAGGTCGAGAACGAGGTTTGACGAACCTGTTCTAGAGAAACATTCACGAGTGTAGGGATGATAAAATCCCCAACTCGGATGAACGGTTTAAACAACCCAGAAGACATGTGTGTGTTAATAAGCAGGAAAACAAAAGAAAAGCAAGGACAAACAAAGACGATCCAACGATGGGGTAGTGTGTCCCCAGTAGAGTTGCTAAGCTGGTTAGGTTCCTTGATCTCGCCCTCCGGGTTGAGTCGACCTGGTGGTGTAGTTCCGGGTTAGATAAAATCTTGGGATATGAGATCGCTATTTTGGGAACCATGCAAAGAAGGCACAAGCAAGTATACCAACCAATGACAGAGGAATTAAGGTCGCAAGGCGGGACTCAACTCACACGGGTCCATGATGCACTCAAGATGACTTGTGTGGATGCCCTCTGAGAGCACGAAAAATGCCCCCTGGCCTTTTAGCCGGTTCGGAATCACCTCCCTTGACCTGTTTTTCTTCTTACATGCAAAACACGCACACACACACATTAGAGTACAGACAAGTGGTGAGGACCCCACCTTGTCATAAGGTGAACACACACGTGTGTATGTACTTGAAGAGAAATGAAAGGAATAGCATAAGAGGGTCCATGTCAATTCAAAGTTATACCTGCAGAAGACATGGGAGAAGAAAGATGAGAAGTAGAAGAAGAAGAAGGAGAAGGGTCAGAAAGTGGGGAAATTTTAAGGTCGTTCCCCTCATCGGACTGATATAAGCGGCTTTTTACGTCATCACCAAGGTTGGACGTGTGCAGGGAATCTTTAGGTCTTTTACTTGCTTAGAATGTTGGGGAGTGCTTTTAACGTCATCACCCTCATTGGACGTGCTCTAAGTGGAAGATGGCGTAAGGACGTCCTCCTGATGAGAAGGAAGGAGGATCGTGCTATGGATAAAATCCAGTAAGGTTGGCAGTGGGGGAAGGGGCCTGAGAAATTCTTGCTAAACTGGCAGTTGAACCGTCTTGTTTCTCCGACGAGCAGCCCTTAGTACCTATCTCCTTCTGGTTTTCTGAGGTGGTGTTTGATTCGTCTGGCTAGGCTTGTGAACAGCCTTAGCTTGGTGAACTGCTTCTCTCCTCAAGGACTTGAGTCTGCTTTGCCGGTGGTGGACTATCCATGGATGGGAAGTCAAGGGTTCAGCAGATTTTGAATCAATTTTAGGAAGGTCTTGTGTTGGGGGGTCCTCCTCTTGCACTGACGGAGCAGTGGCTTGGGGATCACTTACTGGAACGTTGTAAAACTCCTAACATTCTCGCATTTTCTTTGCGAATATGTCATGGAAATTGGTGCATTCCCAGAGGTAATGACCTCTTATCTGGTGATACGGGCACCAACGGTCCTCAGTCCCCTAAACAAGGTGTCAGGGTTGCCTTGCGGGCTTCGGTGTGATTATGCCTTTGTGAAGCATTATAACGAAGAGCGCGTGAAGGATACAAGGGGCTTCGTCTTCTTCTTGGATGGTTACTGCATGGGAGGCTTCTGCTGACCTGAAGGCCTTCTTTAAGTCTTCGAGCTTTATTTGACTCTTCTGGATTAGGGCCTCGATAATATCTTTAGCATGTAGAAGTCATTTGTGGGATGATTGATCCTTTTATGATAAGCGCAATAATTCACCTATGTGTCAAGGCCAGCTTGCTCAAGGAACTTGGCTTCTGGAAGCTGAATCATATTCTGTTCGAATAATAACTGGAACAGTGCAGGGATCCATTCCTTCTCGAAGGGGTAGACCTTGTTCTTATGCTGCCTAGTGAAATAATCATCTCGATTAAGATTCGCCGGCGGGGGTACTCGATTGTATGGTTGTTATTGCTTGCCTGCCTAAGGCATTGTCTTTGTTGTGCTCACCCCTTTGGAGAGGTCCAAAGTTTGGGAGGTGCCTTTTATGGATTAGTGACCGTGATGCTTGCATTGATTACTCCTTTCTGTTGGCTGCCCTGTGTGATGTTCCGAGAGATAATAATGACCCGGTTGTTCCCCGAGCTTGCAAGCTGTTGTCGTGACCCGCCATGGTGGCATGATAGACTTTCTATGCAGACTGATTTAGAGATCTGCTCTGACATGGAAGTTGGATTAAAAGCCTCGACGTGTAGAGAAATTTCAGGTCACATGTTACGTACACAAGTTTGGACTGCATCCTTCTCAGGCATAGGATTGGGATGGCGAGCTTTGAACTGGTCCACGGGCCCATCAGGATCTTGAGTCAAGGTGAGAAGCTCAATAGTTTGAACCTCCCTCTCAACCTCATAGATGCGCTAATAGAACAATTTCTCCATCTCTTCCCATGTATGTACTGAGTTTGGGGGAAGTCGAGCATACTACTGCAAGCTTGGGCCGTCAAGGGTTTCAACAAACTGACGGAGAAGAAGTCTCCGTCAGTCGCTATATCTCGACATGCTGCCTGGAAGTGAGCACTATGCTGGTTTGAGGACGTGGTTCCGTTGAATAGAGGAAACTTCCCTTTCTTCTAATCTAAGGGAAATGAGACCTGATCGACGTATGAAGGGTACGGCCTTTGATAAGGCGTCGCACCCTGTATTCCCTGCATTTGTCTGTTCTTTAGGTTATAGGTCACCATAGCATCAATGTCTGCTTGAGAGATGGGGAGATGGACAAAATTGTCTTGTGAGGTAAAGGGAGGGGGCTGCCTTGGAGGTGCACCATCTGAGTGATGGGAATTGACCTCGTGGTTAACTGATCGGTGTGCGACGTCTATATGATCGATCTTTTCCACCATTGCGTGCGCCATATCTTCGAATTTGTTCATACGCTCTTCCTCCTAGTTGCTAGGCTCGCTTACAACCATTACGCTAATTGTTTCTCTATGAAGGTCAACGTCAGTTGAAGCAGAGGGCTTGTGAACTTGATGGGTCGTGCGCAGTAGATCGGTCAGTAGGGGGCCAGCATGACCCGACTAGACTCGACTCTTGTATGCCAATTGTGTGAGAACTGGTTCTTGAGGGTGCTGGGACCGTGGCTGCTGAGTGGCTGGGTCATCTTCTATGACACTAACCACAGTGCAAGGCTCCTGGCCTTCTTCTTCAGGCTTCGTCATTTGAAGACGAGAGAAGCAATTCAGGTGGAGCGAGTTATCAGATCTGGTTGCCCTGACCTCCATGGTCAGAATTTACAAACCTCTATCATGCTTAGCTTTGAGCCTTTGATGGACCTCGCATCAAAACTGTGATCAGGACAACGGCTAGTCTGCTCTTCTTGTACAAGAGAGAGTTGTCTCCATCTGGTGCGATAAAGGATGAGCGCCAAGGATTGGGGTCATCTTGGGCCGGGGAGGATGAAGAACTCGATCTTCTATTAGGTCATTACCCTGAGCTCTCTTGTGGGCTCCAGAGACACGACCAAAATGATGGGGCTGGTTCAGGATGGTACTCTTGGGGAAAGTCTTCGAATACCAAGGCTGAAGATGCTTGCTCGAAGAAGTAGGAGCAGTTGACTCATGAGGAGGTCTAAGTCAAGGGTGAGGGGATGTCTATGCAGGCGACACGTGTGCTCCCCTTGAAGAAGGATCATGGGGGACCTGAGGGTCAGCCCAGGCTTGGGCAAGTGATCTGGCCTTAGGAGGTCGAGAACTGCGAGCAAGTGTCTGTAAGAGAACACGTGGAGACCTACCCCTTACAGGGCAAACTTGTGTGTGCGGAGTAGGAGGACGAGGAGGTCGTCTCCTGTGTACTCGGGTTGGCGCAATGACGGCATTGCCTTGAGTGGTGGGATGCATATAAGTAGCATGTGTAGGACCTGACCTTGGGAGGTTTGATTCTGAACGCAGACTCGAGGTAACATAAGAGTTTCCCAAGGTGTGGCTCAAGTGGGTGACCCACGAGCCTTATAGTGTGTGTGAGAGGTGGAGGCCACAGTATATCCGCCTCTATGTGTCGAGCCTCAAGGAATAGAGACTCGTGATGGAACAGGAATGTGGGGGGCAGCCTTGCGACGACCCATAGAAGTAATGACAATTGCTTGCCTTCTGCAGAGAGGGACTGGGCAGCCTTTCGACGTACCTCGACAGTACGATCGACAAGTGACTTGTCGGTGGCTGGGTGCATGCTGTGTGTGGCAACAGACATGATGTCAATGCAGGGTTCCTTGGCGAAGGTTCCACCAGAGCGAGGAGATGATGAGAGAGGGACCTTCAAGTCCCTCCTTACACTGATCCAGGTTAAGACTTGGGAGCTAGACAAGGGGTCTTTGCTCAAAAGGATGGTTGGGAACGAAGTTAGAGGAACTTGTTCCCTAAGGACACTCGCGAATGCAGGGATGAGAAAATCCTTGATCCGGATGAATGGGTTATAGAACCCGCAAGCCATAAATGATGTGTGAATACAGAAAATAAAAAAGAGAAACTAGCCAAACAAGTACGATTTGATTAAGGGGTAGTAAGTCCCCAGTGGAGTCACGAAGCTGATTAAGTGCATCGATCTCTCTACCCAGATCTGGATGATCCGGCGGCACGCATCTCAAGTGTCAGGGGAGACTTGGGACGTTTTGAGATAGCTCTCTCCGAAACCTCGTTCGAGAACGACAGTAGGTATTACCAACCGATGAGAGAGGAATTTAAGGTGGGTTCGAGACTTACTCGGGCTAGCTCGCGTGGGCACCCTCTTAGATCATGAAGAAAGTCCCCCCAGTTGTAAAACTAGTTCGGAATCGCCTCCCTTGGCTTGTATTCTCCTGGTTTCTACAATCACATATATATGGAAAATCTTATAAGATAGGTGGGTCAACAAACCTCACCTTACCTCTTTGGTGAACGTACCCAAGTGTGCACATTCATAAGAAGAAGAGAAGAATAAGAGAAGGAAGATGGGGCAGGGAAGAATTTGATTAGGCGAGGAGATCAGCACAGTGACTAAGCTGGTAAGTAATTGGTCTGATGTGGCAGTAAAACAGGCTCGGTAACTCTGACCGGCTCAACAGATTTACTACTAGACATTAATACCGATACTGACCAGCTAGACTCGATGGTTAGTCTGTTGTGGTAATAAAGCGGGCACAATAATTTTGGCACAACAACATTACGGCTAAACAACAGGGCTACCATAAGAGGCTAATCTCAACCCCTCTTAGTCAAACGAAAGGATAATGGAAGGCATGGAAATCATAAAGAGAGAATAAGAAGTAAGAGAATAAGAGGAGAAGAGAAAGAAAGAGCAGAAGGGAAAGAAAGAAGGAGAAGAGTGTGAGAGAAGAAAGAAGGAATGAGAGAGGAGGGAGAAGGACACAGTCGGTGCCAGGCGTCGCCGGTTGTGTTAGAAGAAGAAGAGAAAGATGACACAGTCGATGCTAGACATCGCCAGCTGTGTTAGAAGAAGAAGAGAGAGAGGACACAGTTGATGCTAGGTATCGTCGGCTGTGTTAGAGAGACAGTGGGTAAGAAGGAGAGAGAGAGGACACAGTCGGTGCTAGGTATCGTCGGCTGTGTTAGAGAGAGGGGGCAAGAAGGACACAGTCGGCACTAAGCATCACCGACGATGTTTCTTAAGAAGAGAGGAGAGAGAAAGACACAGTTGGTGCTAACCATTGCTAGCTGTGTTTTAAGAAGAGCGGAGAAAGAAAGACACAGTCGGCACTAGGCATTGCCGGTTGTGTTTTAAGAAGAGCGGAGAGAGAAAAACACAGTCGGTGCTAGGAATTGCCGATTGTGTTTTAAGAAGAGCGGAGAGAGCAAAACAGAGTCAACGCTAGGCATTGTCAGCTATGTTTTAAGAAGAAGAACAGAAAGGAGATAGGGATGAGAAGAAGAGAGAGAAAGAGAGATAGAGACGAGAAGAAGAGAGAGAAAGAGAGATAGAGATGAGAAGAAGAGAGAGAAAGAGAGATAGAGATAAGAAGAAGAGAGAAAGAGAGATAGAGATGAGAAGAAGAGATAGAAAGAGAGATAGAGATGAGAAGAAGAGAGAAAAGAGGGGAGGAGAGAGAAAGCTACCTTATCAAAGGGACCGACCATTTTTCTCTCTCTCCTCTCTCTCTAAGAGGCCCCCATGAGCTTAAGCAAAAATGAAGTCTTTATTGAATCTTTAAGAATTAACCCAAGGGAAATTTACAATTTGGATTTACTTGCTTATATAGAATTGGGTCCAAACATGGGTGCAAAAGGACTGCTTTGCCCCTGCCTAACAATGTGTGGAATTTCAAAACAGTCCCTGTTGTTGCGTGATCTTCCATTACTTATCCAGGGTTGTTTTGATGCCCGTTTGATTGAAAGATGATTGTTTTCTTGTGGGGCTCGGCATGGCGATCGATTTGATACCAACTTGGAGCCATGAATCATGTTTTTAAGCGATGATCATGAAACTTGAAATTTTCTTAAATCTTGAAAACTTTGGATCGATTGTGTACTCGTTTCTTAATGCTTTTTTTCAGTTTCTTCGTTGAATCACACTAAGCACGCCATCATAATCATGTTGCAACAAACGCAGCTCGATTTCGTATCCGAATGAAGATTTTGTCATCTTGAGTTTTTGGCCGGAATCTTGAAATCCGGTGGCTAGAATTTACCGCAGCTTCGACGCCTCTGTATGTGAAATCCAACCGTTCATCACACGCCGCATTCGACTAAAGATAGCCACAGACCTCACGCACATAATGCAATTGGTTTCATGCCAATCGGGTATGCAAGCGTCATGATTTGGCCGCTCGAGTGAGGCGTGCTGCTGCAGAATTTTTTGTATTTTTTTTCACGGATCAGCAACTTCTCTCTAGTTTTTATCCCTGCTCGGGCATCGTCACATGGCATACCACATATCGAAACACTTGTCTTGATGAGATGAGCATGCTCATAAAATTTGATAGTAATCCGACTTGGAACGAGTGAGATATAGGCCCCGAAAGTTACTGATCGTGACTGTAAAAACAACCACCTTTAATGGTGTTTTGGGCAGGGTGGCCACACGGGAATAGTGTGCGGCCTATCTCTTTTGGTATTTTACCCATAACTTTGTCTTGGAGTGCCCGATTAAGCCGAAACGTGGCCTATAGAAGTTTTCGACCATGCCGAATTCAATGGCGGTGGTTTCACAACTGTTTGACATACCAAAAATATAGTTCTAGTTACGGGGTCCATTTCAGGGTGTTAGAGGCCGATTTTACCGAAATTGTTTCTTTGTGTTCACTGCCTTAGGCATGTCTGATCGTGATGAAACTTGGCAGATGGCATTTTGGACTCTGTTGAAGATCTTGACCAATTATGGGGCCATTCTGAGACTGTCAAAATTTCCACTGTTTTGTAGGCTTTATTGACCTACTTCCTCTTTATTCTGCATCGTAGACTAAGGTGCTGAAAAATACATTCAAACACCTAGAGTAAGGAAAAAAAGAAAGGGGTGAGGTAGAGGGAATGACCTAAACAAGGAGGAAGGGTTTGAAGGCTAGTATGTCTTTCAACTAGTTCTTCAAAGAAAAGTGGGATGGAGGTTGGTTTGGATTTCACCCAACTCTTAGAGGAAAAGAATAATAATTTTTTAAAAGAGAAGGAGAAGAAAATAAATGAAAGAAGTGATGAAGGTAGCTTGGCTCTCGCTGAACGTTCGAAAAATTGAGTCGTTTGACTCGACTGGTAGGCGTGCATAATGACAAGACTAGCGCGACAATTGGTCTGGCGTAGTAGCTAGACAGGCACTGTGACTGGACCAGCACAACGGCTAAACTACTCAACGACCAGACGTGGCGACTAATCTAGCACAATGGCTGGTCTTGTACGGCAGCGAGACGGGCACGGTAACAAGTCCGGCACAACGACTAAACTACTTGACAATAAGACAGACATGGCGACTAACCTAGCACGGTGACTAGTCTGGTGCAACAAATAGACAGGCACGGTAACTAGTCCGGCACAACGACTAAACTGCTCGACATCAGGACTAGCACAACAGTGCAAGACTCAACCTGCCTCTGGTTAAACAAGCAAAAGGAGAAAAGAGAGAAAGGAAATCATATCCAGTATTAGTGTGTGCTGCCTTGCGGGGAAGAAAGTGGGAATGGAGAAGAATCACGCTCGACGGTGTTCACTGTCGTGCACAACAGTCAAAGAGAAAGAATAGAAAATCACGCACGACATTTGCACTGCCGTGCGCAACCGACAGAAGAGGAAAAGATTGTCATGCTCTGCAGTATGCACTGTCGTGCGCAACAAACTGAGAGAGAGAAGGAGATCACGCCTGGCATTTACACTGCCACGCACAATGGACAGGGAGAGAAGAGATCGTCACGCTCGACAGTACGCACTATCATGCGCAATAGATTGAGGAAGAGAAGGAGATCACACTAGGCATTTGCACTGCTATGCGCAATGGACAGGGAGAGAAGATATCGTCGCTCTCGGCAGTATGCACTGGCATACACAATAGATTGAGGAAGAGAATGAAATCACGCCTGACATTTACACTACCACGCGCAATGGACTGGGAGAGAAGAGATCGTCAAGCTCGGTAGTAGGCAATGTTGCGCGTAGTAGACTGAAAAAGAGAAGAACATGAGATGAGAAAGAAATAGAGAGAAAAAGAAAGAGAAGAGAAAGGAAACGAAATAAGAAAGAGAGAAAAGGAAAAAGAGAAGAAAGAAAAGGAAAGAAGAAAGAGAGAAAGGGAAAGAGAAAAAAAAAGAGAAAAGGAAAGAAGAAAGAAAGAAAATGATAGAAAAAAGAAGATGGAGAAAGAAGAAAGAAAAAGAAGAGAGAGAAAGATAAGAGAGAGAAAGAAGAGAGAGGAAGTTTATGTTATTCTTGAGGGTACCACCAAAAGTCTTCTCTCTCCTCTCTCTCTTTAAGACGTGACCAAAATCTCAAGCAAAAAGTAGAATTTTTATTAATGAAACTTGAATCATTTTATATGAGGTGCGTGCTTGTTTATATAGAAGTGGGGCCCAAAGGTGGAACTAAACTTAAAAGTATACCTAATTGCTAAATAATAATAATTAAGTGAATTAAAAAAATTTCCAAGAAAATAGGGCAAAATGATGATTTTTCCCCTGCATCAACAATCCATGAAACTCCAATTGAGTCCCTATTGTGCCCAAGAACTCTTGCGATCTTCCTGGGTTGGTTCGGAGTCTTTTTGGTCTCCGTTTGGTTGAAAGATGATTCTTTTCTTGATCGGCTCCAGAAGATGATTGTTTTGATACCACTTTCGAGCCACCAATCGGGTCTTTGGGCCACGATCATGAAGTGCGAAACTCACGAGAAACGTGTGATCTTTGTTTAAAGACTACGTACATTTCTTGGTGTTTTTCGATGATTTCTTCGCTGAATATCGATGAGCAGAGCACTTGGCAACGAACGAGGCTTGATTTGGTGCGCGAACGAAGATTTTTCATTTTTTGATCTTTTGGCCAGAATTTGGTTTTCGGTGGCCGGTAAGTGCAGCAAATTTGTAGTTTTTGCACGTCAAATCTAGTCGTCCTTCACATGCGAGGTTCGGCTCTGATGAAGCCTCGAACCTCATGCTCATATTGGGTTTGATTTTGTGTCAATCCGACATGCGAACGTCGTGATGTGGCCACTCAATCGAGGTGCACTCCTGCTTGAAAATCTGCAACCTTTCCTTGAATCGCGATCTTCTCTCGTCTTTTTCTCCCAGCTCGGGCCATGACATGGGTCGTGACATATATCAAAATGCTCGGGTCGACAAGACGAACACGCCCATAAAATTTGAGCTTGATCTGACTTGGGATGAAAGAGATACATTCTTTCAAAGTTAAGCCCGAAACCCATGAACATAATTTCCATTAATAGAAACTGATTCATTGAGGGTGCATGGTAATAGCGTGTGACCTACCCATTTTGGGTAATTTGGCCATAACTTGGTTCAGGAACATCTTATCAAGTCGAAACTTAGTCCCTAAGGGCTTTCAGATGTTTTGGATCCAATGACGATGGTCCCACTATCATTTGATGCTCTAGTAATAGGGTTGTAGTTATAAGGTCCATTTCAGGGCAATAGAGGCTGATTTTCCCAAATTTGTTGCTTCGTCTGCACTACCTTAAACTCGTCGGATTGCAACGAAACTTAGCAAGTGTTCTTAGGAGACCTTTATCAACATTATTAATCCTTCATGGGATATTCTGAGACTGTTGGAAATTTCACTTCTGGATTAAGGCTTTATTGTCCTGGCTTCTCTTTATTCCGCATTGGGGATACAAGGTGATGAAAATTGCCCTCAAACACCCGGATCTGTTGAAAGAGCTGAGGTTCCACCCTTATACCTGCATTTATTCCTACCCCATCACTAGGGGGTAGTGTTGGGCACCAATCCACTTCATCTTCTATCAGTTTCATCTCCCATACCATAATGTGAGCCACTGACACCACGGGCTTCCTACTCAAGACGTCTACCATGATGTTTGTCTTACCTGGGTGATAGTTAATGGTGCAATCATAATCATTCAGTAGGTCCATCCATCTTCTTTCCCTCATATTCATCTCTTTTTTAGAAAATAAATACTTGAGGCTCTTATGGTCCGTGAATATATTAAATTGGGCCCCATAGAGGTAATGTCTCCAGACTTTCAAGGCAAATACTACAGTCGCAAGTTCCAAATCGTGGGTTGGGTAATTTTTCTCGTGCTGCTTTAACTGTCTAGAGGCATAAGCTATGACCTTCCCTTGCTGCATTAACACTCACCCAAGTCCCTTATGAGAAGCGTCGGTGTAGACCACAAAACCTTTGTTTCCTTCGGATAAGGTTAATATTGGAGCCGTAGTTAATCTCTTCTTTAATTCTTGAAAACTCTTCTCACAGTCATCCGACTATACAAATTCACCTCCTTCCGAGTCAAGCAAGTCAGGGGAGTGTTATCTTTGAAAAACCTTCTACAAAACGCCTATAGTATCTAGCCAGTCTCAGAAAACTACGGCCTTCCGTCACATTTGTTAGCCTTCTCCACTTAAGTACGGCTTCAATTTTGCAAGGGTCAACTGCGACCCCGTCCTTAGAAATAACGTGCCCAAGGAAGGCCACACTTGGAAGCCAAAACTTGCTCTTCCCTAGCATAGCATATAACTTCTCTGTCCTTAAGGTCTAGAGGGCCATTCTTAAATATCGTTCATGTTCTTCTAGATTCCTTGAGTATACCAGAATATTATCTATAAAAACCACTACAAAATCATCCAGAAAGGGCTTAAAAACTATATTCATCATATCCATAAAGACAGCCGGGGTATTTGTTAACCCGAACGACATTACTAAGAACTCATAGTGACCATATCGAGTCCTGAATGTGGTCTTGGGGATATCTTCTTCCTTGAATCACAACTGATGATAACCTGACTAAAGGTCAATTTTTTAAAACACTTGGGCCCCTTGGAGTTGGTCGAAAAGGTTGTCAATTCTTGGAAAGAGGTACTTATTCTTTACAATGACCTGGTTCAACTGTCGATAGTCTATACAAAGCCTCAAAGACCCATCTTTTTTTTAACAAATAAGACAGGCACACCCCAGGGTGAAACACTAGGTCGAATGAATCCTTTCTCCAACAATTCTTGCAATTGTTCCTTCACTTCCTTTAATTCCACTGGGGCCATCCTATAAGGGGCTTTACAGATGGGGGTAGTGCCAGGGGCCACATTTATCTCAAATTCTATTTCCCTAACCGGAAGTAGAGAGGTTAACTCTTCAAGAAAAATCGATGGATATTCCCTCACCATCGGTATTTATTCTAACTTGGACCGGACCTCCTAATTGTCTACTACATAAGCTAAATACCCAACACATCTTTTGACCAGAAACCGGGAAGCCCAAAGAGCTGAGATGAAGTGCATAAGAGAAACATCCTTGAGGCCAACAAGGTTCAACTCATGCTGGTTTGGGCATCTAAGGGTTACAGTCTTATCATGACAATTTACTATAGCATGATGTGTGGACAACCAGTCCATGCCCAAAATAACATCAAAGTCTTGGATGTCTAACAGTACTAAATATATAAGCAGCACACACCCTTCAAGTAAAACCCCACAGTGTTTGTAAACAATATCAATTTCTATAGATTCCCCCATAAGTGTGCATACTACTAATGTCTAGTCAAGAAGTGAGGTCTAGTATATATGTGGCATGCAAAGTGAGGTGCAACAAAAGAGTGTGTAGATCCAGGATCAACCAGAGTTTTAGCTTTCATGCTACAAATGGAGAGCGTACCTCCGAATACAGAGGCAGATACCTTGGCTTCTTGTTCTGTGAAGGCAAATACCCGACCTTGAGTCTTCGATCGGTTTTCAAATCCCTACACTGGGAAATCTCAAATCTGGTGGCCAGGTTTGCCTGAAGCACGCCTCTGTTCTTCTTCGGCACCCAGCTACTGAGTGATTGTCCTTCCCAAAGTGTGGGCACATCGAGCACCTGTTCTCCCTTACGTCGCTCGACAATGTCCTCTGAATCTTCTTACCCCTTTGGTTATCTCTTCCCCTGAAGTTCCTCCTTGCTGGTGGCCGAGCCTTTCTCCCCAAGTTTCCAAATTGGGCTGGTCCCATCTTCCATTTTCCCCCAACCAGGGACTCTTCACAATCCCTCTCAATCTTCAAGGCCAAATCTACCAAAGGGGAGAAGGTTTTGAGATTTTCTGATATCACCCTCCCCCTTATTTCTGGTTTGAGGCCTCTCTCAAATTTGTTCGCTTTTTGCGCCTCAGTATTAATGATGTGTCGTGCATATCTTGACAGCTCAGCAAACTTAGCTGCATATTGTTCCACCGATAGATTTCCCTGTTGTAGCTTAATGAACTCTACTTCTTTTCTTTTCCATACAGATTCAGGGAAATTCTTCTCATTGAATGCTTCTAGAAAATTTCCCCAACTCACTTCTGTCCCTGATTCTTCTCATGATTGCTTCACTGAGCCCCACCAGTGCTCAGCATCTCCTTTTAACATGAAGGTCCCCAGTCTGACCTTCTGTTCATTCGTATAATGCAACACCTCAAATATCTTTTCTACTTGTCTTCTCCAACGTTCTGCTTTCTCTACTCCCCCGAGCCCCAAGAAAGTCGGAGGAGCCAGCCTTCTAAACTTTTCTATCAGACTACTATCATTCTGGTCAAGGGCAGGGGTAGACGGACCGGCATTGCTTGTTTCATCATCTGTATTATGGCCTGTAAGATTCTGACAAACTCACCAAGGGCCTCTGTGCCTTCACTATTGGAGCTTACATGTCCTCGGCATCTTCAACCTAAGACATAAGCACTCAGTTACTAATCTACCCAAAACTATTCTAAGGACACTTCTAAAACTTCCTAGGCCAATAATCCTATCATGGTTGCTTTGATACCATAACTGTCATGACCCCACCCCCATACACCTACAGTGCCCTACCGGAGGGTGACAAAGTGTGGGATCGCGCCCGGAGGTTGCGAACGTCACTCAGGTGGGAATGGCTCAACACGTGTTAGAAATGTGGAATCAAAGTAAACCATAAAAATTAAATAAAACTCATACATCAAGCACTAAAAACTGAATAAATTAAACCATTAAATTCTCATTCAAACTCCAAGATACTTTATAATATAGTTCAAGGCTTACAAGCCTGACTTTATAGTACATTACACCAAAACAACACAACGGCCTCGCCACTAGACACCTACTATGCAGAAAGGAATCCGTGACAGGTCTGATGCTTCAAATGTCTACCACCACCACTCTGCTGCTCGACTCCCACAGTCAAGTGCTATCACTCTACGCATATGAAAGTAAGCGGAGTGAGCTATAAGCCACGTAAGTAGATCACCACCCTTGTATTCTCGTCTACATGCAGATACATAATAACATAGCCTACGGTTCATCACAAATCATATTGGTATCACAAAGTGGAGTTGTGCATTAGAATATAAACACCAGCAGTATAAAGAGAGCAAGGTTCAATTACCAGAGCATCGAATATTTTGTGAGATAGTAATTACATCGTTACTTATCATAGTTCCAGTCAGATACTCATACATAATATCTAATTCAGACAGGCAGAAAACATAATTGTTTACTCCCGAAGTAGAAGCCACATCGATTAGGCTAAACCAATCCTA
Source organism: Amborella trichopoda (assembly GCF_000471905.2). The sequence goes on from NW_006499799.1 coordinate 5,645,866, forward strand.
TAACTTAAGACTTCTACCCTCATTCAAAAGGGAGGACAATGACAAATGGAGGTCCCATTTCGTAATATCCTCATTCATTCATGCAATCCTCAGCGCACTTTGGGGTATTTGATAGGCAGTGGCCTTGCAAGACACGACCCTCTCCTTACACCATTAGGCAGGAGGGCGTTACACTACAATTAGATGACCCAATGCATAGTGCCCGTGACAATTTGGGGGACGCGGCCCTCCTTGTTATTCACAGTCACGCCTCGACTCCACTCCTATTATAGGAGTCAAGGTACAGTATACCCAACTACCAATGGGAGACCCATTGCATAGTGGTCATATCACAGATATCAGTTTTCAGTATAACAGAATCACAAATCCAACTACCAATAGAGGACCCATTGCGTAGCGGTCAGGGCACATATAACAGTCTTAATATAACAGAATTAGAGTAGCCACTACCAATGGAGGACCCATTGCGTAGCGATCATGGCACATATAACAGTCATAATATAACAGAATCAGAGTAGCCACTACCAATGGAGGACCCATTGCGTAGCGGTCATGGCACATACAACATTTTGTTATAACAGAATCACATATATTAATCAGTGCCACCGTATCACAGTATCATATTTTCAGTTTCGCAGTATCATATTTTCAGTATCACAGTCTCATATTTTTCGGTAATTTCATACAGTGACGTCCAGCCATAAACAGGGCCATAATGCTCGATCCATTTGGAACTCGGAAATGGTTTCAGAACCAATCTTTCACTAGACATGCGTATCTTTCAAATGGGATGGTTTGAAAGTGTTTGGACCCCGTTTGGTCCTTCAAAAGTGCATTAGAAAGGAGGCATCCCATCTGAAACCTGCTGTGTAGTTGGGACAGTGACATGTCTCACTTAGCATCATTATAACTTTCAATCCATAACATATTTTAACTAAAATTCGAGTAAAAATATGTATCTTTCAAACAAGGGTAGTTTTAGAATATTTGGACTCCATTTGGACATTCAAAAGTTCATAACAACTCAAATAATGATTCTGGATTTTACGAAATCTGTCTATAGTGATATATCTCCAAAAATAATTGTATAACTCTCAATTTAGGAAGAATTTAAAAATGTGTTCAACATGTGATTTCAATCATACTCATAAATATTTTAAATGACAGTAGTTTAGAAGAAAACAGACTCCATTTGGTCAATCAAAATTTGTGACAACAAAGACATCAGTTATGCAATTTTACTGAATTTGTCAACAGTGATCTACTTACATATTTTGAAGCATAACTCTTCATGCATAAAGAATTTGAACAAGATTTAAACATAAACATTTTAGTAGACACAGATATCTTTTCAATGACAGAGGTTTGAGGTCAATTGAACCTCATTTGATAGGTCAAAGGTAGATTACAAAAACATATATCCTTTTTGAAAATTACAACACAATCACATCATCGCTCAACTTGACAATCAATTAGCTTCTAATTATGTTAATTCTTAACATAAACCAGTCACATCATCACTCAAATTGACAATCAATTAGATTCTAATTATGCTAATTCTTAACATAAACTTTTATCATTTTCTATTAGATACACAAAAACACATAATCACAGACTTTCCATAAAAATAAGGAAGATTCGATACCCATTTTGGTCATACAAAGGCAAGCTAAATTGCTAGAATTTACAGTACAGCAGTGTGCATATGCATCCATTAATCATGCCACTACTTATGCAAATTATCATGCGTGATTTATGTCCAATCCATGCATAAGGACCTACAAGGTAGATGATCCACTTACCTTAGGTGCACTGTGTCTCCAAATCTTCTCCCACAGTTTCCTCCTTCAAACTTCTAACAAGGCTCTTCAATGGTGAACAATAGCTAATAAAAGGGGCTTCAAGTTGAGCGGCTCTAGGGAGAGGGAGAGTGAAATGAATGGCATGAGGGAGAGGGAGAGGCTTAAGTACTCCCTTGATGGGAGGTGATAGCCCAAGTGTTGACAGGTGGCATACACCACACATGCAACTGGACAAGTGACAATGTGTGGTTACATGCACTCAGCAGGTGGCAGTCACTGTTCATGTACGACAGTGTCACGCACGGCACTACACGGATACCACTAGTCCATTTGCTTCATCTTACTGTTGTTTGTGAAATTTTCTTCTTCTTCTCCATACACTCGCGGCGTTGCCTCTCTCTCTCTCTTCATGCATGGTGTTGCTCCTCTCTTCATGTGCAGCGTTGCTCTTTCTCTCTCTTTATGTGCGGCGTTGCTCTTTCTTTCTATTTACTCGCAGCGCTTATCTTTCTCTCTCTTCACATGCGATACTGCTCTTTCTCTCTCTTCATGAGTGGCACTGCTCTTTCTCTCTCTTCACAAGCGGCGTTGCCCCTCTCACTTCACAAGCAAGTGTTACCCTCTCTTTCACGCTCCTACCACTGTGTATGTTTCCATGGACGGGAAAACCTTGGTCCTTACAATTATGTTTACTTCTTGGCTCTCTACTTCTTGTCAAACGCAAGATGAGCATTTAAAGATTCTTTAAATGCATCTATTTAGCATCTATTTGGGAAGTAGAAAAAGCCATTATTCCTTTTAAACGGAAATGGTTTGATAGGGTTGTAGCACTAACAAAATAAGTAAAGCCTCATCTCATAACTCATCACAAATTGCTATTCAAGCATTGAAAAACCTTTACATCGATCATCTAGGCTTGAACATTTTGATTGTAAAACAAATTAGGATTTCAAGCTATAAAAATAGTGTATATTATAACAAATTATTTAAAACGTACATTTCTCCCTAAAAATAACTGTTCATAGATCTGTAACATTTTATGAGTTTCAAATTTTATTAGCGGTGTTGGAAATTTATTTTAGAGCCATCATGGAGATTTCTGTTGCTAAAAGTGTTTTTTGGACGTGGATTTAAGTTGAGGCTTATTTTTGGTTTCATAAAGCCTAGGCCCTAAAAGAACTTCATCCTTATTTGAATTACAACTCCAAATAGGAAATTAATTCCTACGTCACAAACTTTTAACTGAACCATATTAAGAAACGTGAAAACACCAGATCTTCTCTCTGTCGTTACAAGAATGAAAAACCACTTAATCTTCTCTCTAATAAGAAGAAACAAAACCCCCCCAAATCTTCTCTCTTTACACCAGTGTAGGATTGCATGACCTGGCCGCCGAACCCAGCCATGGGTTAGGTTCGGGTAACTTGGAATCGGCTCGAGTTGGCTAGGCATAGGCTAGGTAAAAGAGTGTTCAAAAAATAAAATAAAAATAAAAATAAAACCCTGAAAAAGCTAAAAGCTCTTGTTCAAAGTAAATATAAATAAAACGCATCTAAATGAGGTTTAAAACGTATTCGATTTTAAAAAAATATTTTGTTACCAAGGGTATTATAGAAATAATCTAAAAAAAAAGGGAAAATACAAAGATAAGTATTATGGCTATAATACTTACCAATATTTTTCCAAATGATAGAAAACATATAAAACCCATTAAAAATAAGGTTCTTATTTTTTGGATTTTTTAAAGAATTTTTTCAAACTCAAGGACTTGACCATCAAAATCGGGATATCTTGTTCGACTGTACCGGTTTGTCTAACACTAAGAGAGAATGATGGGCGACGGTTTTTTTTTTTTTTTTTTGAGGTAGTTTAGTGGGGAAGACAGTTCTTTGCCCATTTTTTTCTAATAGGATGAGAGTTAGTTTTTTAAGGGTATTAATGGGGTAGTGTCGGAGGAAATGAAAACCCCAACGTGATGATTAGGGTATGGGGGTGCTATCACCACAACCCCAGCCCCTTTTGATGGGTACTTCAATAATGTGCTTATTTAAGGAGAGAGAGAAAGAGAGGCCTAGGTGCCCCCATATCGTGCCTGTTGAAGAGAGAAAGAGAGAGGCTAAGTCCTTCGTAATGTGTATGCTGGAAAGAGAAAAAGAATGTCCTATCATATTATGCACGCTAGGTGAGACGAGAAAGAGAGATGGATCATGTGTACTTTCATAATGTGAATGATAAGAGAGAGAGAGAGAGAGAGAGAAGCCTAGGTCTTTCATAACGTGCATGCCAGAAGAGAGAGAGAGAGAGAGAGAGAGAGAGAGAGAGCTAGCCATGGGTACTCTCATAAGGTGATAATGTTCATGTTGGGTGAGAGAAAGAAGAAGAAGAAGCATTGATCCTTCCTATGGCTTCTGTTTGAGCTTTACCTAGACTCTCGTCAGATCATACCCAAATCACCCAAATCAAGCTCTCTTCTAGAGTAATTAGTGCTAGGTTGGCTGGTGGAATAAGAGGTGGTTGAACTGATTCGGTCTTCTTGGGAAAATACCATAAGTTATGTTTTTATTGATTTTCAATTGCACGAAAAATTGCTTAACATTAAGCACAAACTAATAAATTGGAAGAAGGAGACTATATATCTAGTGAAATCTAAGATTGAGGAGGTCTTGCTAGATATAGAAATCATGCATTTAAATATCCAATAGGAGGGGGTATTAACTGAAGATATTGTGATTGAGAGGAATGCCAAGCTTTAATCTCTTCAGGAGTTACGTAAGCTGGAAGATATTTATTGGAAACAAAGATCTATATCTAAATGGCTAAAAGAAGGGGACTGAAACACTAAATACTTCCATGTCATAACTAGTGCTTGCAAGAGGCCAAATGTTATATCAGGTATCACGATCCTAGGTGTGGATTATGATGATAGTCATGCTACTGCTAAAGTTGTAGTTGAGTACCTTAAAAAAGCTTTCACGATTGAAGCCAGATTTACCCCAAGATTGGATCGGATCCCATTCAAATGCCTTATTCAGGAATTTAGAAGTCAGTTGAAGGTAGACGTGTCTATAGTCTGGGTCCAAATCTTGGATCTAAATACTATTCATGTCTGGGTTCAATCAGGTCTACGTCTGGTAATATTTTTTCGATCCCAATATAAGAAACCGTCTCATTGTTTTTAAACTTTTGAAGAAAAAGGTGATATTTTTCATAATCAACCTTCAAATGTGATAAATATGTAAACTACGTTTGAAATCTCATAAAAGCCATTGAATGAATGTCATCTTAGAAAAGCCTGTCTATAGATTCTATGCTTTTTTTTAAAAAAAAAAAGAAGAATGTTAGTGACTTAGAGCTCCAAACATATATTCTGTTAAAGTCTAAGATTAAATCTCTATCTTCTTACTGCTCAAAAAGAAAAAACAAATCCCTAACTTCTTATTATATTTTTTAAGCGAAAATTTTTATTTGGAACTCTAATTTCCAAACTGAGAATAAAGGCATGACGTAAACAAATTGGTTTGGGACTTCGAGTTCTCAACCGGGCAGTTTGGGAAATATAAAAAAGGAAACATAAGCCCCATGCCGGTAAAATTTAAAACCTTGGGAATACTGTTCAACAACCCCAACAATAAAGAAAGATTTTTGTTATTTTTCCTAAATTATATGTTAAATATTAGCAATTTATAACTAAAAAGTGTAAAAGCTTATAAAGGAGAAATATTCTTGAGCTTTACTTAAACATAAAAGTAATAGGCTTTCCTTTGTTAGGATTAGAGAGGTGATGAGAGTGTGGAGATCCTCATTTCAACTCCCAAACCGTTTAGGTTCAGCAAGAGGGATTCATATTTGGATGACAGAGACATAGAAGACGCTTTGGTGTTACAAACTTCGTGGCTTTAAGATTTTGCAAGGAAAATGTTTGGTATGTTTTTTAATTTCCTTGAAAAAATGTTCATATCAAATAAAAGATTTTTATTATGTCATGTGGGTCAGTGATTATATTTAAAGAAAAAAAGAAAATTATTGAAATATATTAAATCTTTAGGAAATTTAACAATTAACCTTTTTTCATGTATTCAAATAATTGTTTTCTTTTGTTTATTGTGATAAGTTTTCTTACAAAAAAAATATATAAACTCTATAGATGTAATTTCTACCTTTCCTCTCCTAAAAGCTAGAATTTTTCGTCATATTCATCATGTAAGAGAGTCATTTATTTTTGTTTGATTTAACCAATGTTTTAAAACTCTGACGAATCAGATGGTCAACGGTTAGGATCAAATCGATTCCTTGATGGTATGGGTCTCAGTCTGGAAACCCAAATCCCCCCCTCCCTCCCAATATGCATTTTCCCTTCTCCTTTTTTTTAAGTTATATTTAATGTTTTCATATGTCCCCTCTAAATACTCAATTTGTAAACCATTACTTTAATTTTTTTTATATGTTGTTTATTTTTAAAAATATTTTCTGAGATCACTAATTCGGACTGATATAAACTTGATCCAAATCACCAATTCAACAATCTAACACAGATCTATATGAGAACAATCAACCCCGACGATTTGGATTGTAAGACACTGGATTTATCAATAGACCTTTACTTCTTTCCTTTTTTTTCCTCAGATCTGGCAAATAAAAAACACACTAAAGTCCAAATAAATAGTTAAATATTAAAAAGACATCGATAGGGCACTACAAGAAAAGTAATCATCAAGAGAAGAACCACAAGCCTAGTTTGCAGGATACAATTATATTCGACCCAGAATTACCATCCAACGGCTGTGTTCATGTATTTTCCCTATATTGTCCTATCAATAATTTTGTAACTATCATCAAGGTTTGGGGTGATGTGTTTTTTTTCCTACAGTTTGCTAACTATGCTCGTTATAGCAGCTTGCAAGTTTTGTTATCATGGGGTGATATTTTCTAAGTGTTTATATATCCATGATATCTGTAATATTTTTTGAACTACAAATTTTGTAATCAATGGTGGAAATAGATTTTATAGCCATCATAGGGGCGTCAATTCATGAAGTGTTCCAAGGTTTCCAGTTGAAGCTTTACCCTTTTTCATAAGGCCTAGGCGTAATAGAAATCGCATCTTTTAAATGGTAGACAAATCAATAAATAAGTTAACATAACATATAATTACAAGAAACAAGAACCCATATTACCCCGAAATCAAAAAACATCAAAACCCTACGCTCAAACCTTTCAAAGTAAAATAATATGGAAAAATTTTATATAAGGTTGACACCTTATATTGTAAAACTAAATTTTACCCAGACCAGGACCTAGTTCGGGTCAACGTCATTAGCACGCAAACTTGACCCAAACTCGGGTCAAGAAATTTTTAAAAATGAAAATTTAACTTATATGTTGTACAGTTATATATTTTATACAGAGAAGAGTATATATTTTTACAGAGATAGGGTCCATGTCCAACCTGGACAAATCCAACTCATTTGGACCCTGACCCAACCCATTGGGTCGAAGAATGGAGATGGACCCAGACCCAGACCCAGACGCGGAGCCGGTTCGGGTTGACCTGACGTGATTGCCACCCCTGACCTGCTGTTGCATGGCGTCGATCCTTTACTCAAACGTCCCTTGAATTTTTGAAAGACAGAAACTAAGTCTAACCCCTTAACATGAATGATAAGGAAATATTATTGGTTTTTAGAAGTTGCAAGAAGTGGCAGCTTTTCATTAAAACGAGCATTTGGAGAGTACATGGGGTGTGGATTTGAGGAGTTTCCATCAAAACAAGCATATGCTAGGCATGCGAGTGTTGATTGAGAGAGAAAGAGCTCCAACCCAACCTAATTTCTGAAGAAATCAAATTTTTAGAATCAACCCAAATTTAAATAAAAAAATTCATGACAAATATAGATGAATTTCTTGAATTATAGATGAAGCCCTGCCTCAGCTACCTCAATTTTCTTACAGAACCCATAAAAAAGGCACAAATATTTATAATACAGTTTATCTTACTCCTTGTATTTCAATGCCGAAATACAATGGACAAAAAAAATCACAGAAAACTATAAATTTTTCGATACATTTGATTATGCCTTGATATCAAGGAAGAAAGGATTATTACTTCTTTTTAACTTGTTAAGGACTCATGTAAAACATTACAAAACTGGGTGTCTGCAACATATTTGCAAACAATTTGGGGAACCTAATTCCTTCTTTCTCATATTGTTAAAACTTGTCTTTTCACATAGAGAGAGCATTTGTGTATAATTTTAATCCCACATCAACGGTTTGGGACGTCGACAAACCCATTACAAAGCGTACCTTTCTCGGCCTTTTGTCTAAGATCAAGTGTAGTATCTGTTCTTATCAGTTTAATATCTGATACGTGGTCCATCGGACCACATGATATTAAATTAATTTTTCAGTGGGGGAGAGACCGCAACACTAGCTTGCTAGTGGGTCCCTCGAGCATCGCTCATTCTTTGCACTACTGCATGGGCCTGGCACACTCCTACCAAATCGGTTCCAAATTTTTACATCTTGTGTTTGATATTTTCTAATTTAATTTAACAACGACCTATATTGTCTAATTTAATCACACATTAACCTTTCTCTCTCTTTCACTCCTCTCCTTTCTCTATCTCTTCTCTTTCTCCTCTCTCTCTATTTTCTTTATCCCTTTCTCTCATGTTAAGCTCTTTTTTTCTCTCGTAAAAAAAAAAAATAGACGGCTGATATTGCCCCAATCATAATGTCACGTCTCTATACTATTTTATTTTTAATTATTTTTAACAAACTATTTTGACATCAAATCTTGGACATCCACTCTTCTCTTAAAATCACACTAATATTATCAATAAAATTAAACAACCAAAATACCCTTGAAAGTTTCAAGGGCCATTTGGATCATTATATTTTATAGAAAAATGGTTTTTAATATTTTTTTTTAGCTGCACAACATTAATATGACGACACGTACCAAATTTCATGTTCATATAATTTGTAGAAAGAAAACAACAAATAAAATACTCTAAGGCATCTGATAAGATCAAATGATTTGTGGCTCACTTAATCTAAATTGGACGGCTGGATAGGGGGGGAAGCATATATCTTATAGGGGTAGGAGAAGTATAGAAACTTTTCCCTTGTTGGAAATGTTTTTTTTAATGTTGAGAAAAGTTTATACAAAGCCGAGGCTCTAAACAATCAAATTTGAGCCTCCTCCAAAACTTTCACTAGAAGAGGTTATTATGATGTTCAAATATCTTCAAATTGATCATCTTGAAATCAAGATGCATGGACATGAGAAAAAAATGGATTTCAAGTTTTGGAAATAGTGTATTTTGTAACGTATTTTTGGACCGTCAATTTTCAAGATTTTTAGGTTTTCATAGATCTGTCGATCTGCACTAGTTTTGAAGCTTTAAACTTTGTAAATAAATATAAAAATATATTTTAAGGTTATCACAAAGATTTTCAGTATTGAAACCACATTTCTCGATACTATTTGAAGTTAGGCTCTAGTTTGATTGTTTAGAGACTAGGCTCTTTACAAACCGCACCCTTTAATGCTTTTTATCATGGCATTTGGAAAGTGTTTGAGCCATGAATACTTATTTTTACATTTTTCCATCTTTTTTAAAAAAATTAAAAATACCCATGGGTACAAATCGATTTAAAATCCAATTCTTCATTAGATTTTGGTTGTGCATTGTTTAATCAAGCTTTTAATATATTTTTCATATTTTTTTTTTTTCTAACTTTATAGACCGGCTGGGACTTGCCCGGTTAGAACGGTTAACCGGCTGGTTTACTGGTTACTTGGATCCGACCCTTAACCGATTTTCGATACCGGTTCGATTTTTTGAACACTGGTCACAAGCGATTGCTTTTGGGAATTTGAGTTCTGGAGGCAAGAAAAACTAAAAAAAAAAATAGAGTATATTGAAAGTTTGAGTTCTGGTGGAAAAAGAAACTAAAAAAATTAACTTGGAGTCTTAATACCCAACAAAAAAACTAGAAACCTGAGACTAGATCTTGGATGGGCCTTATGATGTTGGTTACTCGATCCAAATTTATTTATTAAAAGCTTCAATAAAGAATGTGGGTTTTGTTAAATTATGATTTTGAAAAATGAGCCTCAAACGATATCTTCCTCCAAATTGATGTCCTGGACCAGCTTAGTTCTATGCAAAACTGCAAAGAAACTTTAGAAACTTTGTGATGTCCTGGACCAGCTTAGTTCTATGCAAAACTGCAAAGAAACTTTAGGAACCATAAGAAAGGCCTGACACCCAGACTTTGGGACCGGATTTGATGAAAGTACAAGTCTTTTCCTCCTTTTACCTTCGAGATTTGTAGATTTAAAATTTATATAATTCCGGGGAAGAGTTGTACTTAGGAATTTACATCCGGAGCTTTTGAAGCTGAAAGGGATTTTCTTCTTCTAAGGTTAGGGTTTGAGACTTGCTACGGCTAAGGTCGTAGTTCAAGGGTTGAAAGTCTAAATCTAAGGTTTAGTCTTGAAACAACTAGGGATAGTTTTTTTCCTTGTTTTTTTTTTGTTTGTGAAAACAGTCATGAAAAGATGACAACTTTGATTGGTCCGATGTTGCAAACATCAGACCATGTTTAAACAAAAAAAATGTTAGTTCGACATTTGAAGCATGGGATCGTCTACATAATACGGAGTGTCCAATATTTCTGACATTGAACAACCCAACGTTACGGCAGTATGATGTTTCAAATATAGGGTTGGTCCAGAACCAACCTCTAACACCTGGACAACCTTAAAAGGGAAATTATAGATACCCCAATGACAATACTTTCTAGATATGCTACCCTTAATACTTATGATACCATATCACTAACCTCAATACTCTTTATTTTTTCATCCACGACCATATAATTAATAATGTGACTTTTTAGGGTGAAAATACCCCCGTGTATTTAAGATAGTTTCTCTCTCTAAAAACTTGAAAGAGAGAAGCTATCTTAAAGTTTTTAGAGTGAGAAATTATCTCAAATTTCAAATTTTAGAAAGATAAATTACCTCAAATTTCAAATTTCTAGTGGGAGGGGCTCCCTCTGTCCCTCCTCTCTCCTCAAATTCTAATAGAACTTCTAATTCTACAACTACGCCTCATTCAACTTGAAATCTACTTAAATAAAACAATAAGATAGATTTTGACTGTGGTGTGCGATCAATGGTCCATTAGTAGTTTCTCCATGACAAATTTCGATCTACCATCGATTTAATTTTGTAGTGAAATCAAAGATGTGTCTCTCTTTTCATTTATTTGAAGAAATCAAAGAGGGCCACCTCTTGATTTTTGGAAAGAAATCAATGAGGTTCTTCTCTTTATATGTTCAGGAATTTCAAGTGAAATTTTTAAGAGAGGGTTCTAAGAGTTTCACTTTTTTGGTAGAATTAGGATATTTAGATAGTTGAGCTTTTGGCTCTTAGAAGCGTCTTTTAATCCACATAGGGTATTTATTCAACTACTCTAGATTTTACACGTTCAGAATTGAGAAGGTGACTATAAAATATGAGCACATATGGTGCCCTATGTGAGAGAATACTGTAGATTTATTCCTTCAGGAGAAAGAGCTACACAAAAGAATTTTTTTGTTTGAAATTGTGGGACCACCCATTAATCACTGTTGATATTTTTAAAAAGAAAGGAAAAAGAAATCCTAATGAGACGGAAATAAGATGACGTAACAAAAATTAGAGAATTTTGTTGCAAATAAGTAAGAAATAGTCTTGGAAAATTTTCTAAAATATTTGTTATGCTTTCCGGTGTTTAAAAAACCCCTAGATAGAAATCTTGTTTATGTTATTGTCTGACTTTTAAAAGTTTCTTGGGTCTTAGTAAAACAGTTCATCAAGTTTTGTGCCAAATATTAAATTAAGCGATTAATTCAATAATGAATTCAAACATGATAAAAAGAAAATAGAATGTTCATTTCTTGAAATATTACAATCATAAGAGCCCAAATCAAATCTATGTCATTTTTCCAGCCAAACTCAAAACTGATTCAATATCATGTATTCATTTACCAACTACTAATCCAAATCCTTAAAGATATCAAGAATGAAGTTTAATCCGTTAATTCGCATAATAAAATTCATCTAATAAAAAAATTACAATACTTTGAATGATACAAACTTTCATTCCCCTTTCACTATGAGCATTAGGGTTCTTTCGTTGCCGCAAAATAGAGATTAAGAAACATAACATGCAAAGGACAAAAATTAAAAAATTATCAGCTACTAGAACAACTATTTGCAACACAAGAGTGTTGGTGGAAAAGGCGAAATTCGAGGACAAGCAAAATCATGAACTCGAGGATGCCAAAAGAATCTCCGATAAAATTTATATCTCTTGCTGCCGCTATCATATAAAACAACCTCGGTGCTTGCGTTCATGGCTCAAACAATGAACAAAGGTTGTTGATGATACAGAAGTACGCAAAATCTCTCTATCTTCAACTCGCCTTTCGAAATTCTAGATCTTTTCTCAAGGTGCAGATCAATCAATTTCTCCTACTTCCTCTCTTCCTCCCTCAGATTCCATATTTCCAAATGCTACAATCCGGAATCAAGAACTAGGCACACCTCCGTTCGATCAATTTGCGAAAGCATGTGTCACATGAGTTACAAGGAAATGGAATTTGTACCCATTTTTCAGATATCATGTCCAAAGCGAACATGTCAAACTTGATGAATTTTTCTAATACGTAGTATACTCTGCCAACACAAAATTGAACCCTCGTATGTGAGTTGGAATGGATAAACAACACTATTCCAAAGTCTAGTTGCAGAATTGAATATGGAATACCCAGAGTGCTCCAAATCTGAGATTTGCACCAATATTCTAAAATTCTGGATTATGGGATTGAAGAAAAATGCTTTAATACTTTGATAGGAACAAACTTTCGGACTGCTACATGCTATTTTAGTTGAAGGGTTGTAGACTACCATGGTTGCATGGTTTGGATAGGCCTTATAGAGCACAATGCCATTACTGCAGATTGGATGCTCCAACAAACGCTCTCCAACCGGTGGCTTAACCAGTCGGAGTCTCCGGGTTTGACATATGTGAGGCTCGAGATGGAAAGAAAGAACCAACCTGAGTATATGGAGAGCAATGCGGCACAATTTGAAGAAGGTGAAGGTGCTAAGAGAAAATGGACTTCAGCAAAGTAGGGAGAGAACACAAGCTTATTCAACAATCTCGACACGCACTTAGCTGTGCAAGCAGATTATGTCAGGAGGGCTGCAAGAATCGAAACCATGACATCATATGTGGATGTCATCAAAAGAGAGAGGGGCTCCATCATGTTCTTCTTCTTCGTGGGGAGGAAACAAAAGCGTGATCCCAAATGTTTGCAGTTGTTCGTTTGAGAAAGCCATTCTCTCTCTTGATTCTCACTATGGATTTTCTCGCAATTAATTTAGGCAAATTCGGATTTGAGTTATACGAATGGGGAATATGCTTGAACTTTTAGAGTGAACTTTATCTTATCTCTTACAAGAATTTAAACCAATAAGTAAATTTGTTATAAGAGATGGAAACTCGAGAACTTCAGAATAACGGGAAGGAATTTGTTTTTTGAAATAAAAACGGAGGAATTTGAGAGAGTCAGAGAGAAACTCAAAAAGTTATGATTTGGGTTAAGAGAGAGATTCAAGAGAGAAACTCAAGAATTTAAGGAATGTGTTCTAGAGAAAGAGAGAAACTAGTATGTTATGGGAGAGAGAATTTGTCGAGGGAAGCAATCTTTGCTAACGTGTGTATATTGGCGAAATGGAATTTGAGTTATACGAAGAGGGCTTTGGGTTGAAATCGGAAACAAAGTTATCTATTTGTTTTTAATCAAAACCTCTTATCTTCTATTTTTAACCTTTTCATCCCATTTTTTTCAATCAGAACCTCTTATGGTTAGTATTATTTTATCTTATCATAAAAATTTAAACCAACGAATGTAGGGGATGTTGGGGAGAGAGGATGTTAGAGAGAAGGGATTTTGATGGTTTTTCATTTCTTGTAATGAGAGAGGATATTTGGTAATAATTTTTAATGAGAGAGAGAGAGAGAGAAATCATCAAGAGCATGTAGGAGTCCTCGTCCAGATTTAAGAGATGATCAAGGGTATGTAGCAGTCCTAATGTAAATATATATAAGCAGAGGCCTCCTCCTTCCTAATGTGAGTGTATATAGACAAGTTGGGATTCTTGATCGTTTTAAAATCAAACCTTGGGAGTTTGTACCTAGAGAGGGACGAAATTTTCAAGAACTTATAATAAGGAATAACATAAAGGGTATTAAAAGAGGAAGAGAGGACTTGAGAGAAGTTTGAGGACCAAGCTTTTGTCTCTTACTTTCTCTCTTTTAATTTCTCTCTCAACCAGCAGCAACAATAAGATTGATACGGAGTCATACTCAGAAGACTTGGACATGGAAGCAGGAGGAGAAGGCAAGGACATAGAGTTGAGCATCGCAAGTTATTATAAACCTCATCCAAGAAAACCCAAAAGAGTGTCAGTCCTTGCAAACCGAGCGCTTGACGTATCAATCACGTGGGGTCACATATGAACATATTGGAACTTCTCATCTTTATATTTTCTCCTATGCTTCTCTATCAAACCTTAGAGAGAAGGACATCTTGGGTGTCCTGAACCTTAACCATGATTGGTTTTCTCAAATACGTCTTCATCGTTCTTCATGCTGACGACCATGGAGAAAGAGGAACATTTGCTCTGTATTCCCTGTTGAACCAGCACATTAACTTCAAGAATAGGATCAATGGCGACCAAACCAAGAGGCTTGATTTTGATGACTCGAATTTGAAGAATTACAGTGGAGGATCCTTGCAGTCCAAGGCCAACAAGTTGTTGGAGAAGAGCTCAATGGCTCTATCCTTTCTCACATTCATTGTTTTGCTTGGTACCTGCATGGTGATCGGTGATGGAGCGCTGACGCTCGCCATTTATGTGCTCTCTGTTGTGCAAGGCATGCAATCAAGGTCTCGAAAGATTAACACAAATCATGTGGTCCTCTCTGTGACCATCTCTCTTATGGTCTTTTTATTCCAAAGGTTTGGGACAAGCAAAGTTAGCTTCTCCTTCTCACCCATCATGCTTTTGTGGTTTGGATCAACCGTTGCGATTAGTGTTTACAATATATTCACATCCTGTCTTAAGGTATTCAAGGCTTTGTTTCCATACTACATTTACTATTACTTTGCTAGAAATGGGAGATGCTTGGGGCAATTGTCTTGTGTATAAGAGGTGTTGAGGCTATGTTTGCTGATATGGGTCACTTCAACATGCGAGGAATTCAAATTGCCATCTTTTGCCTTGTGTATCCTTGCATCCTCCTAACTTACGGTGGAGATGCAGCGTATCTAATAAAGAACCTAGAGAACATAAGCAACACCTTCTACAGCTCTGTGCCGAGCCCTGTGTTTTTTACCCATCTTTGTCATAGCCACGCTGGCGGTCATAGTGACGAGCCAGGCCCTAATATCAGCTAGATTCTCTATCCTAAGGTAATCCATGGCTTTGCGATGCTTCCCTCGAGTTAACATGTTCCACACTTCTTCGAAGTACGAGGGGCAGGTCTATTCCCTTGAGGTGAACTACTGCCTCATGCTCATCAGAATCCTCATCATTGTTGGATTCAAGGAAGGTGTCGAAATAGAAAATGCATATGGGGTCATCGTGATTTGGGTCTTGCTCATCAACACATGCTTGATAACAGTGGTGATGTTGGTCATATGGAATGCCAACATCATGCTCATAAGCATATTCTTCTAGGTCTTCATCTCCATTAAGGATTTACATGACCTCTCTTCTCAACATGGTGTTGCAGGGTGGTTTCTTTTTCTCGTGTCAGCATTTTTCTTCATATTAATGTTGTCGTGGACCTATGGGAGGAGAAAGAAACATGAGTACGAGGCTGAGCACAAGTTGGGCTTGTTCAATCTCCAACAACTTGCCTCCAATCCTGATGTCTCTCGTGTTCCTTGTGTGTTTTTCTTTTACACGGATCTCATTAATGGTATCCCACCCATAATTTGATACTACATTCAAAATATCGGTTCCTTGCACCAAATCATGGTAGTAGTCACGGTCCAAACTCTCCCTATACCTATAGTTTTACCTGAGGAGCGCTTCCTCATGGGAAAGTTAGGACCAAAAAGGGTCTATTGGTGCCTGGTGCAATAAGGATATATGGAATATCGTAGCATGGAGGGTGATGAGTAAGTGGCAATAGGTCTTGAGAAGCTGAAGGAAGTAGCAGAGAGCAATGAGGAGTTGGATTTGTTTGAGACATGAAAAGATAGAGGAGTGGCCTTTGTGATGGTGGATAGTTTTGAGAATAAGAGAGAAGGGTGGTTTGTTTCTGTGGCTTGTGATTGATGGGATTTATCGATTCCTTTAGAAGAATTTCAGGTCGACAGTCGCCACTTTGAGTATCGAAGATGTTGCAAAAGTTGGGATGCAATATGAGATATAAGAAGGTGTAACTTAGTTTCCTTGCCTTCTACCTTTGCTGTCCACTTGAAGCATAAGCCTAAAGTATTGCTCCTTTCCCAAGCTTGGGTTATTCTTCATCTTTTTTTTCTTTTTGCTTTTTTTTTTTTAGTGTTTCTTGTAGTAAAATGGAGCTTCGTTAATTGTAGTTTTTCCTCTTGGAAAAAATTTAAACCAACGGAGGGAAGTTGTTTCTAGAGAGAAAAGCATGATAAGTTTTGGGAATGTGTTTTCAAAGAGACTCAGAGATAAACTCAAAAACTTAGGGATTGTGCTTAGAGAGGGAGAGTTATGTCTATTTCTTGGCTATCTACTTATTGTCAAACGAAAAATGAGCATTTAAAGATTCTTTAAATGCATCTATTTAGCATCTATTTGGGATGTAGAAAAAACCATTAATTCTATCAAAGGAAAATGGTTTGAAAGGGCTGTAGCACTAAGAAAATAAGTAGAAAAACATGATAGGGAAACGTGAAATCACTAGATCTTATCTCTGTCATTACAAGAATGAAAACCATTGAATCTTCTCTCTCATTACAAGAAACAAAAAGGCCCAAATCTTCTCTCTCTACACTAGTGTAGGATTGCATGATCCGGCCAAAGAACCCGATCATGGGCCGGGTCCAGGTAACTTAGAATTGGCTCGAGTTGGCTAGGTACCGGCTGGGTAAAAGATTGTTCAAAAAATAAAAATATAAAAACATTAAAAATATAAAAAATTTTGTTCAAAGTAAATATAAACAAAACACATCTAAATGAGGTTTAAAAAGTACTCGATTTTAAAAAAATCATTTTGTAACCAAGGGTATTATAGAAATAATCTAAAAAATAAGGGAAAATACAAATAGAAGTATTTTGGCCATAATACTTAACAATATTTCCCCAAATGATAGAAAACATATAAAACACATTTAAAATAAAGTTTTTATTTTTTGGATTTTTAAAGAATTTTTTCAAACTTGGGGACTTGAACTTCAAAATCGGGATCTCTTGTTCGATCCTACTAATTTTCCTAACACTAAGTGAGTGTTATGGGCGATGTTTTATTATTATTAATTCTTTTTATTTTATTTTATTTTGAGATAATTCCATGGGGAAGACAGGTCCCAACCCATTTTTTCCAAATAGTATAAGAGCTAGTTTAAAAAGGTATTAGTGGGGTAGTGTCAGTGAAAATGGAAACTACAACGTGGTGATAAGGGTGTGGGGGTGCTACCACCACAACCCCAACCCCCAACCCCTTTCCCGAATGAAGGGTACTTTCATAATGTGTTTGTTGAGGGGAGAGAGAGAGAGAGGTTGTCCTTCATAATGTACATACTAGAAAGAGAGAAAGAAGGTCTTAACATATTGTGCGCGCTAGATGAGATGAGAAAGAGAGATGGATCGTGAGTACTTTCATAATGTGAATGATAAGAGAGAGACAAAGAGAGAGAGAGAGAGAGAAAGAAAAAAAGAAGCCAAGGTCCTTTCATAATGCGCATGCTAGAAGAGAGACAGAGAGAGAGAGAGAGAGGGAGTTGTGGGTATTCTCATAAGGTCATAAGGTTCATGTTGGACGAGAGAAAGAAGAAGAAGCATCGATCCTTCCTATGGCTTCCATTCGAGTTTTACCTAGACCCTCTTCATATCATACCCAAATCATGCCCTCTTCTAGAGTAATTCGTGTAGCCCCCAAACCCTTCAGATTGGAAATAAGTTGGCTGGAGGAACAAGAGGTGATAGAACTGATTCGGTCTTCTTGGAAAAATACCATAACTTGTGGTTTTATTGATTTTAAATTGCACAAAAAATTGCTTAACATTATGCATAAGCTGAGAAATTGGAAGAAGCTGAATAGGTACCTAGTGAAATATAAGACTGAGGAGGTCTTACAAGATATAGAATCATGGATTTAACTATCCAACATGAGGGCTTATCATTTGAAGATATTGTGATTGAGAAGAAATCCAAGCTTAAATCTATTTAGGAGTTGCGTAGGCAGGAAGAGATTTATTCGAAACAGAGATCTAGATCTAAATGGTTAAAAGACAGAGACTTAAATACTAAATACTTTCATGCTATAACTAGTACTCGTAAAAGGTAAAATGAAATATCAGGTATCACCATCTCATGTGTAGATTCTGATGATAGTCATGCTACGGCTAATGCTGTAGGTGAGCACATTAAAAAGCTTTCACGATTGAAGCCAGATTTATCCCAAGATTGGATCGGGTCCCATTCAAATTCCTTACTCCGGAACTTAGAAGTCAGTTGGAGGTAGACATGTCTATAAAGAGCTGAAAGTGGCTACGTTTGCTTTAGTTGATGACAAGGCTTTTGGACCTGATGGATTTCCCATGATTTTCTTTCAAAAATTTTGGGATCTAACAAAAAGGGAGTTTTTAAAAATGGTGAAAGTTTTTCTATGGATCCAGACTAGACCTGAGACTTGATGGGTAGACCCGATCTGGGTTCAAGAAAGGGTCCAAAACTTGGAGCCGACAGGTCGAGTTCGGGTCCAGGTCCAAATCTTGGACCTAAACAACGCTATTCATGTTTGGGTTCAATCAGGTCTCGGTCTGGTAATATTTTTTTGATCCTAATATTTGAAACATATTTCCATATAGTTAAATATATAGGTATTTTAATTTTTGGGTCAGGTTCGGGTCTAAGCCTATACAGACCCTGACCCGACCCATTACCACCCCTAGTGATAAAGTATCACAGCTCATTAGATCCAAGAAGAATATTGTAGGAAAACAATAAATGTGAGAAAATGAGTATAAGAGTTTGTCTATTTTTTATAGGAAAAAGTTTATATAGAGTTGGGGCTCTAAACAATCAAATTAGAGCCCACCTCAAAATTTTCACTAGAATAAGTTGTTCTGATGCCCAAATACCCTCAAATTGGTCAAACAAAAAAACTAGGTCCCGGATGGGCCCTATGATGATGGTTACTAGATCCAAATTTGTTTATTAAAAGTTTCAAGAAAGAATGTGTGTTTTGTTAAATTGTGATTTTGAGAAATTAGCCTCAAGAGACATCTTCCTTACAAATTGATGTCCTCGACAAGCTTAGCTCTCTGTAAAATCGCAAAGAAACTTTAGAAACCATAAGAAAACAAGATGAAAAATTTTCCTCCCTGTACCTTCGAGATTTGTAGATTTAAAATTTATATAATTCCGAGGAAGAGTTGTACTTAGGATTTTATATTTGGAGCTTTCGAAGCTGGAAGGGATTTTCTTCTTCTAAGGTTAGGGATTTAGACTTGCTACGACGGAGGTCGTAGTTCAAGGATTAAAAGTCTAAATCTAAGGTTTAGGCTTGAAACAACTAGGGATTTTTTTTTTCTTTGAAAAGTGTCATGAAAAGAGGTCAATTTAGATAGGTCCGATGTTGCAAACATCAGACCATGTTTAAACAAAAAAAAAGTTAGTTCGACGTTTGAAACATGGGATCGTCTACATAATATAGAGTGTCCAATGTTTTAGACATTGACCAACCCAACTTTAAGGCAGTATGATGTTTCAAATTTAGGGCTGGTTCAGAACTAACCTCTAACACCTAGACAACCTTAAAAGGGAAATTATAGATACCCACATGACAATACTTTCTAGATATTCTATCCCCAATACTTTTGATACCATATCACTAACGTCGATTTTTGTAATACATAGTACACTCTGTCGACACATAAAATTGAATCCTCGTATGTGAGTTGGAATGGATTAGCAACGCGTTTCCAAAGTTCAGTTGCATAATTGAATATGGAATACCCAGAGTGCCCGAAATCTGAGTTTTGCACCAATATCCTAAAATTTTGATTTGTGGGATTGAAGAAAAATGCTTTAATACTTTGATAGGAAACAAACTTTCGAACCGCTACATGCTATATTAGTGGCAGGGTTGTAGACTATCGTGGTTGCATGGTGTGGATAGGTCTTATAGCACAAGAAGTCATTGCTGCAGATTGGATGCTCCAACAAACGCTCTCCAACCGTTGGCTTAACCAGTCGGAGTCTCAGGTTTTGACATATGTGAGGCTCGAGATGGAAAGAAAGAACCAACTTGAGTATATGGAGAACAATGCAGCGCAATTTGAGGGATGTGAAGGTGCTAAGAGAAAATGGACTCGAGCAAAGTAAGGAGAGGACACAAGCTCATTCAACAATCTCAACAAGCACTTTGCCTTGCAAGCAGATTATGTTGGGAGGGCAGCAAGAATCGGAACCACAACATCATATGGGGATTTCATCAAGAGAGAGAGGGGCTCCGTCATGTTCTTCTTCCTCATAGGGAGGAAACAGAAGCGTGATCTCAAATGTTTGCAGCTGTTCTTTTGAGTAAGTCATTCTCTCTCTTAATTCTCGCTGTAGATTTTTCTCACGGTTAATTTAAGCAAATTGGGATTTGAGTTATACGAATGGGGAATAGGCCTGAACTTTTAGAGTGGAAGTTTATCTTATCTCTTACAAGAATTTTAACCAATAGGCAAAGTTTGTTTCAAGAGATGGAAACTCAAGAACTTAAGAATAATTGGAAGGAATTTGTTTCTGGAAATAAAAACAGAGGAATTTGAGAGAGCCAAAGAGAAACTCAAAAAGTTAAGATTTGGGTTAAGAGAGAGATTCAGGAAAATGAGGAATAAACCAATGGCAAGACTTTATTTCTAGCGAGAGAAACTCAAGAATTTAAGGAATGTGTTCTAGAGAAAGAGAGAAACTATTATGTTATGCGAGAGAGAATTTGTCGAGGAAAGCGATTTTGGTAACGTGTGAATATTGGCAAAATGGAATTTAAGTGCTACGAAGCGGGCTTTGGGTTGAAATCGGAAACAAAGTTATCTAACTTTTTTTAATTAGTACCTCTTATCTTCTTTTATTTACCTTTTCATCCCTTTTTTTTCAATCAGAACCTCTTATAGTTAGTATTATATTATCTTCTCATAAAAATTTAAACCAACGAACGTAGGGGATGTTAGGGAGAGAGGATGTTAGAGAGAAGGGACTTTGATAGTTTTTCATTTCTTGTAATGAGAGAGGATATTTGGTAATAATTTGTAATGAGAGAGGATAATTGGTAATAATTTGTAATAAGAGAGAGAGAGAGAGAGAGAAATCATCAAGAGTATGTAGGAGTCATTGTCCAGATTTAAGAGAAGATCAAGCGTCTGTAGAAGTCCTAATGTGAATATATATAGTTATAAGTCTCCACCTTCCTAATGTGAGTATATATAGACAAGTTGGGATTCTTGATCTTTTGAAAGTCAAACCTAGGGAGTTTGTATCTAGAGAGAGACGAAATTTTCAAGAACTTATAATAGGGAATAAACAGAGAGGGTATTAAAAGAGGAGGAGAGGACTTGAGAGAAGTTTGAGGACCAAGCTTCTGTCTCTTACTTTCTCTCTTTTAATTTCTCTCTCAACTAGTAGTAACACTAAGATTGATATGGAGTCATACTCAAAAGACTTGGACATGGAAGCAAGAGGAGAAGGCAAGGACAGGGAGTTGAGCATCGCAAGTTATTATAAACCTCATCCAAGAAAACCCTAAAGAGTTTCAGTCCTTGCAAACCATGCTCTTGACTTATCAATCACATGGGATTGCATATGGACATATTGGAACTTCTCATCTTTATATTTTCTCAAATGTTTCTCTCTCAAACCTTATAGATAAGGACATCTTGAGTGTCCTGAGCCTCATCTTCTGAACCTTAACCATGATCGGTTTTCTGAAATACGTCTTCGTCGTTCTCCATGCTGATGACCATGGAGAACGAGGAACATTTGCTCTATATTCCCTATTGAATCAGCACATTAACTTCAAGAACAGGTTCAGTGGCGGCCAAACCAAGAGGCTTGATTTTGATGACTCGAATTTGAAGAATTATAGTGGAGGATCATTGCAATCCAAGGCCAACAAGTTGTTGGAGAAGAGCTCAATGGCTCAATCCTTTTTCACATTCATTGTTTTGCTCGGTACCTGCATGGTGATTGGTGATTGGTGATGGAGCGCTAACGCTTGCCATTTTTGTGCTCTCTATTGTGCAAGGAATGCAATCAAGGTCTCCAAAGATTAACACAAATCATGTGGTCCTCCTCTTCGTGACCATCTTTCTTGTGGTCTTTTTATTCCAAAGGTTTGGGACAAGCAAAGTTTGCTTCTCCTTCTCACCCATCATGCTTTTGTGGTTTGGATCAACCGTTGCGATCAGTGTTTACAATATATTCACATCCTATCCTAGGGTATTTAATGCTTTGTCTCCATACCACATTTACTATTACTTTGCTAGAAACCATAATCAAGGATGGGAGATGCTTGGGGCAGTTGTCTTGTGTATAAGAGGTGTTGAGGCTATGTTTGATGATATGGGTCACTTCAACAAGCTAGGAATTCAGATTGCCATCTCTTGCCTTGTGTATCCTTGCATCCTCCTAACTTACAGTAGAGAGGCAGCGTACCTAATAAAGAACCTAGAGAACATAAGCAACACCTTATACAGCTCCGTGTCGAGCCCTGTGTTTTTTTACCTATCTTTGTCATAGCCACGCTGGTGGCCATAGTGACGAGCCAGGCCCTAACATCAGCTACATTATCTATCATAAGGTAATCCATGGCTTTACGGTGCTTCCCTCGAGTTAACATGTTCCACACTTCTTCGAAGTATGAGAGGCAGGTCGATTCCCCTGAGGTGAACTACTTATGCTCATCAGCATCCTCATCGTTATTGGATTCAAGGAAGGTGTCGAAATAGAAAATGCACATGGGTCACGGTGATTTGGGTCATGCTCATCACCACATGCTTGATGCCAGTGGTGATGTTAGTCATATGGAATGCCAATATCATGCTCATAGGCCTATTCTTCTTGGTCTTCATCTCCATTGAGCTATTTACATGACCTCTCTTCTGAACAAGGTGTTGCAGGTTGGTTTCTTTTTCTCGTGTCAGCATTTTTCCTCATAGTAATGTTGTCGTGGACTTATGGGAGGAGAAAGAAACATGAGTACGAGGCTCAGCCCAAGTTCAGCTTGCTCGATCTTCAACAACTTGCCTCTAATCCTGATGTCTCTCGTGTTTCTGGCGTGTTTTTTTTTCACGGATCTCATTAATGGTATCCCACCCATAATTCGACACTACATTCAAAATATCAGCTCCTTACGCCAAATCATGGTAGTAGTCACGGTCCAAACTCTCCCTATAACTGCAGTCTTACTTGAGGAGCGTTTTCTCATGGGAAAGTTAGGACCAAAAAGGGTCTATAGGTGCCTGGTGCAATCATGGACGGTGATGAGTATGTGGCAATAGGTCTTGAGAAGCTCAAGGAAGTTGCAGAGAGCAATGAGGAGTTGGACTTGTTTAAGACATGCAAAGATAGAGGAGTGGCCTTTGTGATGGGGAGGATAAATTTGAGACCAAGAGAGAAGGCTAGTTTCTTTTAGTGGCTTGTGATTGATGGGATATATCGATTCCTTCAGAAGAATTTCAGGTCGACAGTCTCCACTCTGAGTATCCCACCATCGAAGATGTTGGAAAAGTTGGGGTGCAATATGGGATATAAGAAGGTGTAACTTAGTTTCTTTGTCTTTTACCTTGGTTGTCCACTTGAAGCATAACCCTAAAGTATTGCTCTTTTCCCAAACTTGGGTTATTCTTCTTCAACTTTCTTTCTTGTTTTTTTCTTTTGTTTTTCTTTTTGTTTTTTTTATATTTCTTATAGTAAAATGGAGCGTGGTTAATTGTAGTTTTTCCTCTTGGTAAAAATTTAAACCAACGGAGAGAACTTGTTTCTAGAGAGAAAAGCATGATAAGTTTTGGGTAAGTGTTTTCAGATAGACTCAGAGATAAACTCAAAAACTTAGGGATTGTGCTTAGAGAGGGAGAGTTATGTCTGCTTATTGGCTCTCTACTTCTTGTAAAATGAAAATAAGCATTTAAAGATTCTTTAAATACATCTATTTAGCATCTATTTGGGATGTAGAAAAAACCATTAATCCTTTCAAAGAAAAATGGTTTGATAGGACTGTAGCACTAACAAAATAAGTAGAGCCTCACCTTATAACGCATCACAAATTACATTTCAAGCATTGAAAAACCTTCAAATCGATCATCACGGCGTGAACACTATGATTGTAAAAAAACTTAGAATTCCAAGCTATAAAACTAGTGTATATTGTAGCAAATTATTTAAACGGTATATTTTTCCCTAAAAATAAGTGTTCATAGATCAGCAAGATCTGTAACATTTTATGAGTTTCAAATTTTATTGGTGGTCTTGGAAATTTATTTTAGAGCCATGATGAAGATTTCTGTTGCAGAAAGTGCTTTCTGGACGTGGATTTAAGTTGAGGCCCCATTTTAGTTTCATAAAGCCTAGGCCTTAAAAAAACTTCATCCTTATTTGAATTACAACTCTAAATAGGAAAGTAATTCATATGTAACAAACTTTTACCTGGACCATTTTAAGAAACATGAAATCACTATACTTTCTCTCTGTCATTACAAGAATGAAAAACAACTAAATCTTCTCTCTCATTACACGCAACAAAAAAGGCCCAAATCTTCTCTCTCTACACTAGTGTAGGATTGCATGATCCGGCCGCAGAACCCGATCATGGGCCGGGTCCAGGTAACTTAGAATTGGCTCGAGTTCGCTAGGTATCGACTGGGTAAAAGATTGTTCAAAAAAGAAAAATAAAAAAAATAAAAACTTTAAAAATATAAAAATTATATTCAAAGTAAATATAAACAAAAAACATCTAAATGAGGTTTAAAAAGTACTCGATTTAAAAAAAAAAACATTTTGTAACCGAAGGTATTATAGAAATAATCTAAAAAATAAGGGACAATACAAATAGAAGTATTTTGGCCATAATACTTACCAATATTTCCCGAAATGATAGAAAACATATAAAACATATTTAAAATAAAGTTTTTATTTTTTGGATTTTTAAAGAATTTTTTCAAACTTGGGGACTTGACCTTCAAAATCGGGATCTCTTGTTCGATCCTACTAATTTTCCTAACACTAAGTGAGTGTTATGGGCGATGTTTTATTATTATTAATTCTTTTTATTTTATTTTATTTTGAGATAATTCCATGGGGAACACAGGTCCCAACCCATTTTTTCTAAATAGTATAAGAGCTAGTTTAAAAAGGTATTAGTGGGGTAGTGTCAGTGAAAATGGAAACTAC